>OZ038498.1:8942360-8959860 GCA_964036315.1 Acanthosepion esculentum | reverse complement strand
TATTACCAATTTTATATTTAATGTGTATTAAGTTTAAAATATTATAAAATTATTTAAATAAGAAACCAAAGAAAAATAAATATACTGTATTATTTATTTTGTTTTAATTGTAAGCCTCGAATCTCAGTTAGAATAAACGTTAATCTAATGTGCATGTAAAACTTCGTTACACCTTAGATACATTTGAAGTGGTGATAAGATCAGGGGAGGATGAAATCTTGCAAAAGACAATTCACAATCAGATTATAATGCACAAACATGTAGACATATTTAGATGTATAAACACGCAAAAACACGAACGAAACAGGAAATATCTATCCACGACCTACCCCAAAAACAGACAATATATACAATGAAAAGCATATATAAGCGATCATACACACATACATTAATAAAGACACTCACATATACACACCTACAAATACGTATGTGTACAGACATTCATCACCGTAAATATATACATAAATGAATATACATACACACATACATATATATACATATATATACACACATATACATATATACACACATACATACGCATACATACCCATACGCATATATATATATATACACAAACATATAAATATATCAACCTACACAGTAATATAATACTAGCAAACTAAAGTTGATAAAAGTTAGCATCGATAATTCATTAAAAACAGTAAGATATATACATATACATATACATACATACATACATACACAGACACACACACACACACACATATATATATATATAGAGAGAGAGAGAGAGAGAGAAAGATAGATAGATAGATACACACACATACGCACACACATACGTACATACGCATACACACTCATATATATATATATATATATATATATATATATATATAAAATTCACATATAAAAATTCACGCATGTGCACACACAAACAACATAATAAACAAAAACCTACATAGATGTACATAGGAGGATAAGCAGAAAATATAATAACATACTAAACACAGTAACATTGCATTATCGTAAAAAATATTACTATCCCTATAGTAAGTTAAATTTTGAGCTATGTTTACAGTTAACAGTGAGTTCATTCCTTTGATTTAAGAGATGAGTCTTGTCTTTAAATATAATGATATCAAATTTTTCATTAAGACATAAATAACAAGGTGCATGTGGAGAATTAAATTTTCGAGCTCTCTTAATTAATTTTCACTTAACAGTAGGCTTCTTGATTTTTTTCCTTTAAACTCCATAAATACTTCGGCAATGAAGTCTTGTACTTATGATTACTACACGACTATGCCAACGTTCTTTGAATGTATTCATAGTACTTCCAATGTCAAATTGTTTAATATTAAGGTTTTGTTGTGTATCTCATATATATATATATATATATATATATATATATATATATATATATATATATATATATATAATGAATATGTTATATCGGTTTTACTCTTTTCAATGTTACATTTTGTTTCACTATTCTGTATGTCTCCTCTGTGCGGGTAGTGTAACAGATAAGCATCTCAGAATGCGAAATCAGAAAGCCGCCTTCGAATTTGTGAATTTCAATCGCGTTCGTTATTTAGGCGCAAATAACCATGGTAATGCTGAATCCATCTCCTCGTCTAGAGTTAAATAATCTGACTTGTATCTGTAAAAAACATTGCTAAAATAAAAAAATGGAATTTTTCACTTACAAAAAACACTTACTTTTAGAATCTAAAATATGTTTTGGATTTAAATAGCACACAAAATGTTGATAAATCGTAAAATTAAACCTCACTCCCTCTCCCTATCTCTCTCTCAATTCACACACACACACCCCCACACACACACACACACATATATATATATATTTAGTGGGGGGTAAACAAATGTTCGTACACATACAAATTTTAAATTTATTGTATTTCAAACTAATAAATGAAAATACATTTCATATAATCAACTGAACACAGATGTATAATAAGTAAATACGCATAGGAAACAGGAAATATTTTGATTTGATAGAAATAAATCACATTTATTCATTTTAATGGGTAGAAAATATTCGTACAAGACAGAAAATACATAATCTTCATTTGTAGAATAGCCATTATTCACTTCTGTAGCAACCAAACTCTCCTTATAGTTCTCAATAAATGATTTGTAAATTGGGGTTGGTATTTTGTTCCATTGTTCAGTATCTGTCTATATTTCTGAGATGAGGTATTATGTACAATATTTACATTATTCGGACTATTGTCCTCATCTTTGTCGCCATATTTATTACAACTTTTCGGCCTTTCAGTATCTGTCTATATTTTTGAGATGTGGTATTATATACACGATTTACATCATTCGGACTATTGTCCTCATCTTTGTCGGCATATTTATTTCAACGTTTCGGCCTTTCAGTATCTGTCTATATTTCTGAGATGAGGTATTATGTACACTATTTACATTATTCGGACTATTGTCCTCATCTTTGTCGCCATATTTATTACAAAGTTTCAGCCTTTCAGTATCTGTCTATATTTCTGAGATAAGGTATTATGTACACTATTTACATTATTCGGACTATTGTCCTCATCTTTGTCGGCATATTTATTTCAACGTTTCGGCCTTTCAGCATCCGTCAATATTTATGAGATGAGGTATTATGTACACTATTTAGATTATTCGGACTATTGTCCTCATCTTTGTCGGCATATTTATTTCAACGTTTCGTTCTTTCAGCTTCTGTCTATATTTCTGAGATGAAATATTATATACACTATTTACATTATTCGGACTATTGTCCTCATCGTTGTCGGCATATTTATTTCAACGTTTCGGCCTTTCAGCATCCGTCAATATTTCTGAGATGAGGTATTATGTGCACTATTTACATTGTTCGGACTATTGTCCTCATCTTTGTCGGCATATTTATTTCAACGTTTCGGCCTTTCAGCATCCGTCAATATTTCTGAGATGAGGTATTATGTGCACTATTTACATTATTCGGACTATTGTCCTCATCTTGTCGGCATATTTATTTCAACGTTTCGGCCTTTCAGTATTTGTCTATATTTCTGAGATGAGGTACGACTGCTCATAATGCAATTTTTGCTGTTATCTTACATATTTTTACCAGAGCTCATATTGCAATTTTTGTTGTTATTATCGCTTTTCTCTGGTACTCCTTATTACTTGTTCCCATATTGTATTCATTTTTATCCTTGGTCGACTCAGGAGAATTTTGTGGCCTAGTATATGTGCTGATTCCTTAAGTTTACGAATTTTCCTATGGTGTTCTTTGTCTATGATCTCAATCTGATCCCACAGAGGACGGTGATCTTACCTTTTCACTCCGTATGTGGTCAACCATGCCTGATATTTTTCCACTTCCCCCTGTGTTACAGCTTTCTTTTGTTCTTGAAGCCCCACTTTAAGGGGGCGGCCAGTCTCTTCTTTATATTTCTTTCCTCAGCTGCACGGGATAGCGTACACACTGTTGGATCTATGTTCTTTTGTTTGAAGACATCGCCATCTTTCCTTCCAACATGATTTCTAGAATTACGTCCAAACAACTCAATTTTGTTTTCCCCTGTCCATAATAGTCTTTCCCGATACAATTTTTACTTATCTTATGTTCACGGACAAATTTCAACATGACATTTCTCTGTTTCTAGAATAGCAATGGAGTTTTCCAAGATTAGCGTAACTGTTCCTATGAATGTCATTGCTTATTTTCCGTTTAGTGACACAGATTCCTGATGGAAGCAATCATCCTGCATCTCGACGAGTAGCCATTGGATTTTGTTTAATTTGACGCTTCCTCGAAGATCTTGAAGAAATCTTCTGTGGAACACCTGCTCTTCTTTGATTTTCAACAGTTTTGAGTTTTTCTTATAACTTGCAACAAATAAACAAATGGTATTAAATCGAATATTCAGGTTGTCTGTGATTTTCCTGTAACTTTTACATTCCAGAGCTTAACTGTTCTTTTTGCGAATTTGTCAATTCTTTACCTCGTGCCATACGGATAAATTTCTTGCACGAATATCAATTACAGAATGTTCTGTTTGTATTTTTTAGTCCTAACGTAACTACTGATAACATTATTAGAACATTCTAGAATATTCCGCTTGAATAATCTAAACTATTAAAACAATTTTAAAATTTTAAAATCTGGAATTTACATTGCATGATTACTTTTTTCATCCATTGAAATAGATAAATGGGATTTATTTCTATTAAATCAAATTTTTATCTGTTTCCTATGTATATTTAATTATTATGCATCTGTGTACAGTTACTTATATGAAAATTATGTTTATTCATTAGTTGGAAATACAATAAATTAAAATTTTATATGTGACGTATATTTGCTCCCCCTCCACTATCTATCTATCTATCTATCTATCTATATATATATATATATATATATATATATATATATATATATATATATATATATATATATATATATATATACAGAGAGAGAGAGAGAGAGAGAGGGAGGGAGAACTTAGGAAGCCGCCATTAAATTCCACTCATTTTTATTTGGAATTTTTTTATTTCCACCGCATATTTTACACGCTTTTTTTTCGAAATTATTTCGACGTAATATATACAGAATTCTTTGTGCTTGTTTTTATTTTTTACACATATATAGTCTTTCATATATTTCAAGAATTCTATAGACAATTCATTACAAGTCGGAGTAGAAACTCATATCTGTCTGGCCATAAAGACTTCTTTTAAGAGGCAATAAATATTCTGCGAATTCTTTAATACATTACAGGAAGCTTATCTATTCTCTAAAGACTGTGTATCAGTAAACCATTGAAGATAGTCTGTTTCTGAATATTTTTGATCGAAGTAAGCCACCGTTTCTTTATGTTCTTGACTGAAGATCTAATCCTTTATTTTTTGTATTTTTCCTCCGTGATTATACAGTTTTCTTTTGATAATATTGTTCCGTCAATTTTTGGGTAAGTTCCTGAAGTTTTTTTTTCTTCTTAGACTATATATCGTCATTATAGTCACGAAAATGAATAATCGAAAACTGCCTGTATTTCTGCTAAAATAATCACTTATTGTAGAACATTCAGATAATCTTTAATCTTCTGATAACTTATCACGTATTGTGCGTTATTCAAGCTCGACTATAAAAAGCATATAATGAGTTTAAAAAGTAGTCGCCAGTAATTAAATAAGGAATCAAGTAAATTTGAAAGCACTACTGGAATTTAGGATTGTGTCAGAACTGTTCTTTAATCGCAAGGAATCTCACTGGTACCATCAAAGTATGACTTCTGTGTGCGGACACTATTGAACAGACATTGGACATAAGTCATTTAAAAGACATTTTAATTATTACATTCCAAGCAAGGCAGTAAAGTCACTAAGACGCAAGGGGTTTCTGAGTGTGAAAGAAAAAGAAAAATATTGTTAAAGAGCGAGAACAATAATAGAAAAGGACATTGCATTTAAATTTCTGAAAATCAATGTTGGGTGAAAAGAGTTCCACAAGCGAGAAGTACGAGAGAAAAAACTGTTAACATAGAACTTACGGTTGATAAACTGATGAGGCCTTGTTGCTATACCAGTACTGCGCTTAAATTCATAAAATCTACGTACCATAGCGGAAAGTTTATCAGAATAAATGGAGATGAAATTATTATCTCTGAAAAAGCAGAGTTACATTACAGCGATGGGAAAGAGACAGAGGCCGAGATGCCAGATTAGTAGCAATAATAATGCGGATTCTTCGTTGGATTTTATCAAGAATCACTAACTATATAGTAGGAGCAACAGAGCATATGTGGTAGCAATATTTAAAGCATGGACTTACGGTAGACTTATAAATATGAAATATAGATTTTAGCGAAAAAAGTTTCTAGCATGACACAATGAACTTACTTTCTTAGCATCAGACTTAGCACTGAATTCAATATAATCTTTCCAAATCATGCCAGCAGAGAATCTTAGCCCGAGAAGGCGAAACAAGTCAATTTCCTGGAGGTTAGCATCAGCCATGCTGACGCATAGCAGCAACGGGTCTCCCAGATAATTAATGGAAAGCAGCTTCGTTTTAAAGGCATTCAAATTAAGAATCAATTCCCTGTCCTTGTTTAACAGCAGATTGTAGGTCCTTTTTTTATATCATCTGCCAATTTCACCTTATCGTACCAATCAAACTTACACCGTTGTGCAAATTACATGAAACAAGATGAATACTTCCGTTATTATTTACTTTTTAATACTTTTACAATGAAAAATGACCCAGTGCCCATGTTAGCACTTCGTATGTCCATTCCACGAAGATGTTCCCTGCAGAATGACCACAGATTCTCGATTGGATTTGAAATCAGAAGAGTTTCCGGGACAATCTATAGTACTTTGATATATTCAATGGTAAGGCTTGCCAGTGTGTTCGTGCAGCGTTTCAATTTCCGTACGCTTCCTTGGAGCAAAGTCCATCGCAGACAATGGCCGTAGGACAACTAATCGACAGTCGAGACAATACTGTCTGGGCGTGATAAAATTTTGATGTAATCACGGATGACAATATTTTTCAAGGCCAAACAAATTTCATCATAGACCCCGAAAATAGATTTATATTACTGCACACCTCTGCAAATGATCTAATCTGAGGACAAATTAGAAATCGATTTGACCCTGTCATTCCAGTGGGTCTAAAACTGACCGTATGGTGAAAGTAAGGAAACTAAAGCGGTTGTTTGAATTAATTTGCACAAGGGTGTACTATTGAGACTGGAGCAAATAGTTATGTCATAAGCATAGTTACCGGGAAGATCACTGACGAAAATTAGGAACGAAGCAGATCCAAGGATAGAGACCTGCAGTAATACAGAAAAAATCTCTAGGAGAGTGACATCTCAGGACAACTTCCATTCCGCTATGTGATAAGAAAGGCTGAATCAGTTCAAAAATTCGTCCAGAAATACTATAACCTTTCAACTTATGAAGAGTAGCTGTATGTCAAACCCTCAGTATCTGTCTATATTTCCGAGATGAGATATTATGTACATTATTTATATTATTCGGACTGTTGTCCTCATCTTTGCCATATTTATTACAACGTTTCGGCCGTTGTACGCTTCGGCCTTCTCCGGTTGAAATGTCGAACGGGGGTAGACTGTTCTAGTTCCACGTGCCATGTTTAATGGATGTCAGTTATTAGTTATCTTCTGTTAATTTCCCTCTGAAAGATTTCCACTGCCTTAGCCGGGTATTGAACTCACACTCTTTGGGTCCTGTCACTGGATCTAACCAACGCCTTTATCCACTGTGACATGTGTCTTTGAGGACATGTGTATTTTAAACCTAATGTCATCAGCAACCATTTTTCACCAGTGCTCATATTGCAAATTTTGCTGTTATTTTTAAATAATGTTTTTACCAGAGCTCATATTGCAATTTTTGTTGTTATTATCGCTTTTCTCTGGCACTCCTTATTACTGGTTCCCATATTGTATTCATTTCTATGCATGGTCGGCTTAGGAGATTTTTGTGGCCTAGCAGATGTGCTGATTCCTTAAGTATTCCAATGGTGTTCTTTGTCTATGATCTCAATCTGATCCCACAGAGGGCGGTGATCTCGCTTTTCTCTCCATATGTGGTCAGCCACGCCTGATTTTTCCACTTCCCCTCTTGTTACAGCTTCTTTATGTTCTAGAAGTATTACTTTAAGGGGGGGGGGCATGTCTCCCCTTTATATATCCCGTGTAGCTGTAGAAAGAAATATAATATCAAAAATTGCAATATGAGCACTGGTGAAAAATGATTGCTGATGTCATTAGGTTTAAAATACACAGAAAATCATACACAGATGGATAAAGGCGTTGTTTAGAGCCAGTGACAGGATCCAAAGAGTGTGAGTTCAATACCCGGTTAAGGCAGGAAATTAACAGGAGATAACTGACATCCATTAAACATGGCACGTGGAAATAGAACAGTCTACCCCAGTGATCGAAATAAAAGGTTCAGTTCGACATTCCAACCGGAGAAGTCCGGAGCGAAGAACGGCCGAAACGTTGTAATAAATATGGCGACAAAGATGAGAACAATAGTCCAAATAATGTGAAGCCATGTCGAATGCCTTCCTGATGTCCAAAGCTCCACCATTCTTATCTAAAGCTTGATAGAATCTTTCAAACATAATGTCTGAAAGAAGGCCCTGGGAAGTGAGATGCTTAACAATTCAGAGTTGATTACAACCTGTAGTATTTTGCCAAAAAATGGTACAATAAAAAATAATCATTGGGGAGGGATCGAAAAAAATATGCTCTTGTGCCAGACTTAACTTTGTAAATGTCTATTGATATGACACCCACCAATTTTGTTTTTGCTTTCCCAAGAAGAAACTGTTCATTCTTCAAATAATTCAGGCACAAACTGACAATCTATTGGATTAAAATTTTCCCTTTCAGTTTTCTTTTGTCGTTTTAAAATTCATTTCTCTTTTGTAATTCCAGACACGAGTGCCTTCGCCTCCACCCGGCCGCGTCAACCGTCATAATCCGCGTGAGAACCCAACAGAACACGCCTTAATGGGGGTCCTGATATGCTAATCGCTTGCATTGAATTTTACTTTCTCCACATGGTTTTGTTTCCTCGAATGACGTTTATTGCGGCCATTGTAGCCACTAGACCGGGATACGCATTAGCTTTTCTAATAGCAGGAATGGCAAAAGCGGTAGCAGAAAAGACGAGAGGAATTATGCATTTTTTAGAAAATTTGAATAGTTTTTGCAAAGTATTTGCGATGCCATTGTCTTGCTGATTGCTGTCGCTGTTGTTGTTGTTGTTGCGTATAATGAAGAAAGCTGTTGACAAAAATAAGTGTACAGAAAATGTTGAAACTTGTTTAATACAATTAGCATTTCTATTATTAACATTATCATTATTATTATTTTTTTTTTTCTTTGATATCTGGCGTTTACACATTTCTTTCCGGGTCCCGCCCAGGGACCTAAGGTTAGAAATGGCATCATGACACTTTCCACTGCAAAGAAAAAAAAAGAAAAAGAAAAAGAAAATTACATAGATAAAGCCCTTCGTAAAGTGTGGGCTGTACTTGTCAGAACCATTTTTTGTATCTCTTTGGGGCATGGATTTCCAGGGATCCCTTCAATCAGCCTACTGGAATCTTTTCCAACCAGTCCAAGGGCTTCAACTACAACAAGGATTGTTGATGTTCCCATGTGCCACATTTTTGAGATTTCTATTTCAAGGTCCTTGTATTTTGACAGTTTTTCGAATATCTTCAAAGATACATTGCAGTCTGCAGGGACTGCCATATCAATAAGGAGGAACTTATTTTGTTTGTGATGGTGGTGGTCTTCTTCTTCTTCTTCTTCTTCTTCTTCTTCTTCTTCTTCTTCTTCTTCTTCTTCTTCTTCTTCTTCTTCTCATTATTATTATTATTATTATTTTTATTTTTATTTCATTTCCTTTGATTTCTGGGGTATATTCATTACTATCCGGGTCCAGACCAGAGACCTGAGCGTCCTGAGTAACACGATAAACTACATCTGCGTCCTGGTTAAGACGATGAACTACGTCCAACAGCAAGGCGTCTGATCAGGAGGTTCTGAGGAGTGTGGAACCACCTCTTAATTGCTGGTGTTCCCAGGTCCACCCTTTGACCCGGGGTGGTAGCACCTGCTCGGGTCCAAACTATGGGCAAATAGTTACCTCCCCAAACTGGGGTTAGAACACTATGAAAGTGTAAAAATAGGTTTTAATACCAGCAATATATTTTTAAAGAAAAAACATATTACAAGGAATACATTTTTTTGAGTAAAAATTATTAGCAGTAATAAAAATCTTGTCGGCATTAACTATCCTGTTGAGGTTGATATGCCGTAAAACAAACCAAACGAAACCAGCGACCTAAGCTCAGAAATGGCGTCATGACATTTTTCACTGAGAAACTGAAAAAACAAAAAATAAAAAAAAACAAAACAAAAAATAAAAAAAAACAAAACAAAAAAACAACTGACATATTTGACATAGATAAAGCCCTTCGTAAGGTGTGGCCTGTACTCGTGAGAACATTTTGTTTTCTATTTATTTAAGGTCGGGGCTACCAGGAATCCCTGGTATGAGTCTATTCGAATATTTTCCAATCAATTAGATTACTCCAACTAAAATACGGATTGTTGGTGTTCTCATGTGTCATATTTTTGAGATTTTGAATTCAAGGGTTTCATATTTTGATAGCTTTTTGAAGATCTTCAAAGATACATTGCAGTCTGCAGGGACTATCATATCAATAAGGAGGTAAGTTTTTGTTTGTGGTCTCTAATAACAATGTCTGGGCGATTAGCTTTGATTGTTCTGTCTGCGTGAATTATTATTATTATTATTATTATTATTATTATTATTATTATTATTATTATTATTATTATTTCCTTTTATTTCTGGTGTGCACTCAAATAATAATAATAATAATAATAATAATAATAATAATAATAATAATGGTAATAATAATGATATTTTTTGCAGTGGAAAATGTCATAAATGGCATCATGACATTTCCCACTTCAAAAAATTATTATTATTATTATTATTAAAATTATTATTACCCTTAATAATAATAATAATAATAATAATAATAATAACAACAATAACAATAATGATGTTTTATTATGTCAGAGAGCTAGACACTAACACACTGATGTTGTGGTAGAAATATATGAAATTCTACATGAACCTCAGGCTGTTAAGGGTATACCAGGTACATGCCTCACAACCAAATATGTGCGATATGTTGATAAGTTTTATCAAATGCAGCACATAAACTTGCAGCTTGAAATGCTTTCAGGTCGGGTAACAGTTCGACGAGACGATCTAAAATTCAAGGTTTTTCCAAGTACCTTTATGTGTCTTCCAAATCACTTTGCATGCATCAAACTTGAAATCAAAAAAGAAACCCTCACCTCGATTCCTAGCCAGGATTCGCCTCCACTACCCCCGCACACAGGGCGTTAACCTTTACGTGACATGCCCAGATGGTTATGGTCAAACATTGACATGCAAATCTATAGTATTCGAACGGGATATTTACTGCAGCTTATCTTAACTCGTCATCCCGAAACATGTAAATATTAACACTTCCAGTCAATTAAAATCAGAAGCCTTTTATTTTCGATATTCTCTTGAAATATGACATTAATTCTTTCCTTTTTTTGCAATAACTGAGTTTAGTATCGTGCTATAGAAGAAGTTCAAAACGCCATTATATTCTATTTTTTATAATTTCGACACTAAAATCTGTCTTATATTCATACCACTCATTAACATTGTTATCTCTTTTATTTTTGTGCATTTACTGATAACATACACACCCGTCTCTTCGCTATTTTCACAAGGTAACAGCTGCAATTTTCTTGGATGCTATCAATTTTCACCTTGACATAATCTGTCCTCATACTTTGATATAGGACAATAATCTCCAATATTTATATTTCGCGTTTAGCATGTTCTTCATGCAACCCTGTCCAGATCAATTTTATCTGTTTTTTGGTTTGCCTATTGAATTTTCATTCTTACCATTGTTCGCTACGATTTTCTGTCGATACTTCTTGCAGTTATTCCATTCCTTTTCTAATCTATAACCGTCAAATACATTTTCTTTTCACGGTATTTAATCAAAGCCTACCCGAGAAAAATGATTTCCATCCAAATATTTTATGTTTTATCTTTGCCTCATCTTTAGGCTTGTGAACCACTAGTGATTAAATTACTTCAATCGGTTTATCATCTCTTGGGTTTAAGGCTTTAAGCATTGTTATTAAAGTTTCTAATTTAAAGTTTGAGGTTTTAGAATCGATTCGAATATCTAAATATCGACATTTCCCAAATGTTTATCTCTTGTATTAGATTTCAGGCGTTTAGTCTTGTTTCTAATCCTCCTCGGCTATTTTTCGAGAATTTGTCCCTTTAGTTTTCTTATCAAAAAATTCTTATTAATTCTACTCGTTGAGCTTCCATTCAGTAATAACCAGTCGTTTCCACCGAAGATCAGGTAACATCAAGCTTCCTCAGTACTTCAGCACTTTCCTTAGTATTCAAGCTAACTTTAAAAACCATGCACTCTGGACCGTTTTGATTCAACAAAGAATATTCAAATATTTCTGCATATTTGAAAGGCTCAACGGAACTGTCATTACCTACAATTTTTCAAGGTCTCCGGTAAGGTTTACATATTTTTCAGTTTTTTACTTTCGTTCTGTTTTACACCTTCCTCTAATAGATCAACGACATTTAATATCTAATCAAATGTCCTTTTTTAATATCGTGTTGATATGATCTGAACTGAATTGATCATTCCTTCCACTAATAGATCAACGACATTCAATATCTAATCCAATGTTCTTTTTCAATATCGTGTTGATATGATCTGGCCTGAATTGATCATTCCTTTCACTAATAGATCAACGACATTCAATATCTAATCAAATGTTCTTTTTTAATATCGTGTTGATATGATCTGACCTGAATTGATCATTCTTTCCTGTAGTAGATCAACGACATTCAATATCTAATCAAATGTCCTTTTTTAATATCGTATTGATATGATCTGGCCTGAATTGATCATTCCTTCCACTAATAGATCAACGACATTCAATATCTAATCAAATGTTCTTTTTCAATATCGTGTTGATATGATCTGGCCTGAATTGATCATTCCTTCCACTAATAGATCAACGACATTCAATATCTAATCAAATGTTCTTTTTTAATATCGTGTTGATATGATCTGACCTGAATTGATCAATCCTTTGTAATTTTAAAGTTTACAGAATGGCCTAAAGAATAAAATGACAGCCTCTAATTTCGATATAAAATCTCAGGCGTTTGTATAATTCCTAGTGATTCACTGTCCCTATATTTTCGGACTCCTGAGTAAATTTAATGAATTTACTTAATACACGAATTATAGTCTACCTTGTAGATAAGCATTGTCTACATTTCGTGTTCTGCTGTTTGAATCACTATTCATTCTGGTTGAACAGTTATTTTGAAATGTATTTCTGGAACATTTTTCTGCATCCCCTGTTTGTTTACCTCTTGAAATGTCCATGTCATTTGCCAGTTTTAAATTCTCGTGTTGGATATTTGGATTCTCTCTCTCTCTCCCTCTCTCCCTCTCTCTCTCTCTCTCTCTATATATATATATATATACACACACACGCACAAACACACACGGACACACACACACACACACACATATATATATATATATATATATATATATATATATATATATATATATATATATATATATATATATATATATATATCTTGTTAATTCCCATTATCATTCATCCGTTGCTTTACGTTTCTGCCTTGTGTCGTCCTCAGTGAAAGATTCGGGAAATATTTAGATTTTTCTCTTTTCTCTGCACATCAAGATGCATGGATGGCATTTTGCCTGAACAGCGACATTCTCCTTCGTTGGTCCGAATTTCTTAGTATTTTTTCTTATCCACTTTATTATTCTGCATGTTTTTTTTTTACATCCAAGAACAATTGACGCAGCAATGCATGAATGGAATTAGCATGTATTTTTACTATTATTCTCAAGAGATCCTTTCTTGGAATCTAAAGCAAGAAATGTTTCTGATGATGCTCAAATTTGCTTTTACTTCTTGATTTGTATCGGAGAATTCATATTTTTTTCTTACTGCGATTGCTTTCTTTATCTCTCAACTCTTCCTTTCATAGGTTGGATTATAATCGTGAATACAAGTACTCAGATAGAGTAATTCCCAATCGACATGCACACACACAGACAATGTTCCTGTGCATCAATACATCCGTGGCCAGATACGTAGATATGATACAAAAACTGTACATTTTCACTGTGAATTGTTGGATCTAGGTGATCACAACTAAATTAATTGCATTGACAAAGGAGATTAGGTTGAAAAATAATTACTTGAGTTGTAAAATAATTATATATATATATATTGGACATGAGAATTAAACAGCACGTTCCTACCAAAATCAGGCACCACACATTGCCGTTGAATAGACTCGTCCCAAACACCTACGGGTCAGCCATATGTGAGCACTTATTAAAGATCAGATCGTGTGCAGCTAATTTTAGTGTTGAGCGGTTCACCGTGTTGTCCCGGTCACACTCGTTATTTCACCTTAAGGTGCTGGAGGCACTTGACATCGGTTTCCCGCAAGCCTTCCTTGTGTAAACAACGTAAGTGTTTGTTGGGGCTCGCTGTCATTTGCCTCTAGCTCTTTTTCCCCTCCTCCTCCACATTTTCTTTTATTGTATATTTTCTGTGTTTTTAATTTAAATTAAATCTCCCGTTGTAAGCCTGATGAGCGGGGGCGAAACCGGTTGCTTCGCCCGTTTTTAATATGTCTAGTAATATCAAGCTTCATACGTTTATTGCTGTGATAGATAGATGGATAATATTAGTGGTCAACACACACACACACACACACACACACACACACACACACACACACGCGCACATATATATATATATATATATATATATATATATATTTCCAAGAGGATAAAATCCAGGTAGAGCTCAATGTCCAGGACAGAGTAAGAATATAATATAAAAGGCTCAAACACTAATATTCCATGGTTATAATTTATTACAATGGAATCGTAATCACGATCCAATTCATCAGACCTACAAATTCAAAAAGCTGATGAATTGTATTTAATAAATTATAACCATGGAATATTAGTGTTTGATCCTTTTTGTTATATATATATATATATATATATATATATATATATATATATATATATATATATATATATATATATTTGACTCTCCCGTCATATTCGACGTATGAGGGTCAAGCAGCTCAGTTCAGCGAGACACCAGCACACATGATTTGATTATAGTTGTGAAGGCTTTGTGTAGAACCAACCACACTTTTTGAAGGTCCAAATAGAGAGACCTGCTGCACTACGTTCCACAAGGTCCAGTATTCAGGTCGGAAGATTGCGTTCAAGCATGCCCAAGTTCATATTTACATATACTCTATCCCTGATACTGAATACTTTGACCCATAAATATAGCACATCTTAAACTATTTATCATATATATATATATATATATATATATATATATATATATATATATATATATATAAATATAAAAGTGAACATAGAAGTCAACACTTAGACGCGACAGTCTGTTTCATGCTAGATGCAATCGTCAGGCAACTAGTGCTGTTATTTTTCTCGGCTATTTATATATACGGGTCAGTGGTGCATTGTGGGTAGTTTATTTTGGCGGTTATCTTTACCGGAAGTCGTTTATTTGTTTATTTATTTATGTGTGTCAAATAAAAAATTAAAATGAATAAAAACAAGCAAAACAATTTGACCCAAATAAATAAGTAAATAAACGACTTCCGATAAAATAACGACCATAATAGACTACCCACAATAAGCTATATAAACAAATTTTTACTACGTTAATAAAACACCGATCAAAATAAAATAAATAAATATATAAGATAAAAAATAAAAATAAAATTAAATAAAAACAGGCTAAATAATTTGACACAAATAAATAAATAAACAACTTCCGGTAATAATAACCGCCAAAATAGACTACCCACAATGCACCGCTGATCCGTATATATAAATAGCCGTGAAAAATAACAGCACTAGTTGCCTGACGATTGCATCTAGCATGAAACAGACTGTCGCCTCTAAGTGTTGACTTCTATGTTCACTTTATATATATATATATATATATATATATATATATATGTATGTGTGTGTGTGTGTGTGTGTGTGTGTGTGTGTGTGTGTGTGTGCATTAAGGAAAAAGACAATAGGAAAACTGTTGTTTTAACCGACGCGTTTCATCCGATGTGTAGTTTTCAAGGCAAAACATGAAATGAATCTATCGAAACAGAGTATCTATAAACAACAAAAAAAAATGTCGTAAGCAAATAGAAGAATTTAGAAACGGTATTATAATTTCATATGGTCAACTGAAACATTACGTCAATTACTTTATGTTTGAAGAGAATATTTTATGAAGAGAATATTTTATGAAGAGAATATTTTCACGTGTAGAAATCATATTTGTATTATTGTGTTGACGGATTCAACTATTTTCCTTTGATTTCTTGATATATTTGTTGTGTACGTTGGCTTGGGAGAGTAGTGATTCGGTTAGGAAAGGTGATATTCGGAAAAAAATCTGTGCATAGATTAATATTTAGATAATATTCAATGGTGGCACTCTCGAGGATTTTCCTTCTGAGTGAATTATTTTCTTTTTTTATTTACCTAACGAAGAAATATACATAGAAAACACATTCAAAAACGTACAATACCCATATCATTGCATCCACAACGCAAGCAGAAATGCATAAAAAATATACAACCGAAACAAAAATAATAACATAATCCGTAATAATAAATTATATGGGAACAGATACATAATACTACCGATCAATTCCGTCACGTCCATTATCCAAAACCACCTATCACCTCTAAATAATCTCAGATTAATCGCAAACACTTCCAAAATCATTATGGATATAATCAGATCCTCAAATATTCATAGTAATATTTTCGACGCAGGCATATATAAAATAAGTTGCCAAAACCTTTTCTCACAATACATTGGAGAAACATGCAGAAATTTAAAAAACGCATTTATGAGCACAAATGAGACCTCATAAGTAACAATTTAAGAAATGAACTAGTCATACATAGAAATAAATTCAACCACAATTTAGATTTTATAAAGGTTAAAGAAAATAATTCACCCAGAAGAAAAATCCTCGAGAGTGCCGCCATTGAATATTATCATCAATATTGTTTAAACGTGAATGGTATTCAAAAGCACTGTTCGGGATTTGATTGACCAGGAATTTCTACGTTGCCTTGAGGTCGAAGCATGTCAGAAGTAATGACCATTTTCCCAATGGGAACAAAGGTTCGAATCCTGCCAGAGAGCGCATATTTTTCTAAGATTTCTCAGGCAGGTGGATGTAAATAAATAAATATACAATTTAGTAAATAAATAAAAACTGATAATTTACTGATATATGAGCAACCATAAAAAATAACGTTTAATTAAAATTTAAAACATGTCGGATTCATAAATGAAAAATACATTCATATATATATATATATATATATATATATATATATATATATATATATATATATATATATATATATATGACGAAAAATGTGGAAAAGACAAAACAAAATCCGAATATGTAAGTTTACTGTTTTAATTTTGTTTTTTGTTTTAGGTGTCGACGTCTGACGTTTCGGTTTAGTAGACCATCTTCAGGACATGGTTATTGGTGACATATTTATATTTAAGTTAACATGAAGAGACGATAGACACAAGACTAGTCAGAAACAGAAAAACTGAAATTCATCGCACATTGAGTGGTGCTGTTTATAAAATAGTGCTCGATGCAATATATATATATATATATATATATATATATATATATATATATATATATATGTGAATAAATATATATATTGTCACCA
>OZ038498.1:8832360-8939860 GCA_964036315.1 Acanthosepion esculentum | reverse complement strand
ACACACACACACACACAGATAGATAGATAGATATTATTTTAATACAGTTCATGGAATATGACTTTATGTGACAATTTCTAAATATACATGAAATATATACATTCAAAAGGTGGTTTATGAAACTAATTTCATCGTCTTTTGCTAGATTTGTGGATTCTTTACTGATTGGCTCCCTGACTCATTGTGTACCAGACTAAGTTTTTTCAAATATCTAATGATTAATTCCCGGCTCAACAAAAAAAAGATTTTGTTTAACAAGATTTTTGGGGGTCATCTTTTGAAATTGGGTGCCACCGTGGCGTGTTCTCCATCCTTTCGGTATCGTTGACTAGTGACTTAGTTTTTGTTTCCAACGTTGTGTTCTTGTTCATGATCACAATCGCACCTCCCTTTTCAGAGGGAGTGATGTGGATTTGCTTATTTTGTTGTTGTTGCTAGGTTCCTTTAGATGTATCTGTCATAATGTATTTTCGTTGTTGGTTTCTATAGTAGCAGTGATTATATCTTGAATGAAACCTTTGGTAAATTCAGAGTCATTTGGTTATGATTTTTATTATAATGTCTATTATGTCTCCTTTACGGATTTCAGTGGCAAATTTTAAACCGAATCTGAGGTTTTCCCCGTTCTGTATTGGATAGCTTTACATCCGATAGATTTTTTTTTATTAGATCTGGCCTTCCAACATATTTCCACTTACTGTTTCGGCACGTGATGTTGAGTTTTTGCCTCCGTTTGTTGTCTTGATCGTTACATTTATTTTTATCGTTTGTTGTCGTCAAGCCATTAACATAGTTTTATCGTCGAAGTGTTTGTTATTATTAAGAATAGGAACCACAATATATCGCGGTACCTAATAACTAAAATGAATTTTGATAAATGAAAAAACTTACTGAAGCTTTCGTTTTAGCTTTAATTGAAAGCTAAAAGATTAAATTTAGTATTTTCAGTCATCAAAATAATCTGGTGTATTTCAAACAGATATTATATTGATTTAAATTGATTTTCTTTCGCTAAAATAACTGATTAGCGCCCTTTTTTAGTCGTCTTTCATCCCTATGTAATTCTTTGTACTAAAAAATCTTCCAAAAATAAAATATACTTTTATGAAACTTTATTTGAGGAATATTAGCTGATTTAAACTAGAATTAATCTGATTTGAGAAAGTATTATTTACGTTAAGTTTAAAATAACAAAGAAATGAATTTTTAAAACAAAACTGTAGCTGTGTTTTTAATCGACATTGCCATGTTTTACATAATTGACGCGGCGATGACAGATCAGGACATTATGACTGTTGTTTTACGGAAACTTTATCTGCAAAACATCATTTAAGAAAATGACGTGAACGCCCTTTTTATATAATTTTTAAGTACTCAGTCATCTTTAAAATTTTAGAAAATATTCACTGTAATCTAATTTTATGAATTTTAACTTTAAATCCACTATAGTCATCGGTCTTATTTTCTGATAATGTTGTGTATGGTCAAAGATACCTTTAAAAATGGGCATGTTACATTTTAAATTATTTAAAAAATCTTGGTGCAAAATGATTTGTATTAAGCTTTTCAATTTTTGATTAGTAAATATAGTTTTCAGTTAACAATATCACCTGACGAGATTAAACTAACGTAGAATTTTAAAGTTTTTATAAATTATTATAATAAATTATTATAATAAATTATTATAATAAATTATTACAATTAAAATTTAAAAAAATGTTAACAATTCTTATAAAAATTCATTAACCACCGAATTACTTTTTTCTTAAGAAAATAGTGTCCTTAAAAAAATCTTATTTATAAAAGCAATTAAAAGCTTTTCAAATTAAATAATGTCAGTTATATTACATTTTTAATTTTACGATTTGGAGCAGATTTTCGGGAAATGAGTAGCAGTTTGAAAAAACAATCGATGAAGTACATTCTCCAAGGACTCCTGCTTTTAACTGATAAAAAATTGCCATTAAAATTAAATTTCTCGTAATTGCCCGAAATTAAGTAGGTGGGGTGGGGGCATCATATATGTAAAACAATATTTTGTACCAATATTTTCTAAAACAAAAAAATTCAAAAACGTTTTCATTCATTTGTGAATAAGCTCTGCAAGTTTCATTAAAATCTGACAATTATTTGATTTTTGCAGAGTTTCTACATCAACAGCCATTTTCCAAGCACATTTCACCCATAAACTAGGAAACATGTGAAACTTATTATATATTATAGAAAATTAAATAGTGTCAATGTTCTAATTACCAATAATAACACAAATTCAAACTTGAGACCATCAATGTAATTTATCATTTACATTGTTTAGTAAAACTTAGTACTCGAACCTCCTGAAAAATGACAGGAGTCCTTTTTTATATAATTTTTATGTACTCAATAAACTTAAAAATGTTGGAAAATATTTTCTGTAATCTAATTTTAGGAATGTTGAATTGAAATTTACTATAGTCACCGCTCTTTCTTTTCCAAAATGGCTATTTCGAACATCCTGAAAATAACTAAAGAATTAGTCGATAGCGACTGGAATAATACCCATTAAGACCATATTCTGCACACTCAGTATTCATTAAAAACGCAGGACGTTTCGAAAAATAAAATAAAAATATATAAAGAGAGATTGATTAAAAATGCAGTATTTCCAAAAATTAACACTTGATAGAATAAAATACGAGGGTCATTCAATAAATAAGGTGAATTTTTTGGTATAAGGACTTCTAATACAGATAGAAGCTTACTCTTTTTTATTTTTTACTTTTTTTCACATGGATTTAATTTCTTTTGCAGATTAAAAAAAACTTTGAGAGTTTTGGCGATTAACAAAGATGGCCGACCAAGAAGCAAAAGTGTTGTGAGCGACTGCCTGAGACATCAGTCCAAAGATTTTTACGCTGAGGGAATACGGAAGCTTGTGCACAGATGGGAAAAGTGTGTGATAGTGCTGGGAGACTACGTTGAAAAAAAAAGTAAGCTTCTCTCTGTATTAGAAGTCCCTATACCGAAAAATTCACCTTATTTATTGAATGACTCTCGTACTATTCAGAGCACATTTTGAATTTTATTTAACAATTTAGTGATAAAGAAAAAAAGAAAAATATTTGGAATAAAGATTCATGGCCTATTTTTTCTGTAACCTATAGGTCAAATGTCAATTTTTTCTGAGCGTGCAGAGATAATACACGATTATTAAAGTTTTACTTAAATAGTTTTAAAAAAAAGATGAGCTTAGCATAATTTGCTAATTTAGGGGCTTGCTGTCGCCCCGGTGAAAAGTTGCTCGCAATCACTCGTACTTAAATTAAAGCTAAAACGATAGCTTTATGCTGAATTTATAAATTTTCATGGATTAATTATAAGGGTCAAAAAGTTATATTAAATTGGTTAACATGATAGAATTCGAAAATATAAAACTTTGAAGTTACAAATATCATATAGAATTAATGAGCCATTTTCAGAGTCGGGCCTTCTATTTTCTCTGTCATGTTGCAGCAATTACGACTTCTCTACTTTTTGCCCTTTCATCTCGAAAATTATTTCTTATTTATTGAAGAAAAATAAAAAAAGTAAAAATAATTTGATTACAGAAACAGAATAACATAAACTGGTTTAATATTAAAGATAAACACACACACACACACATCTATTGATTTTAAAATATAAAAAATAGTGGAAAATTAAATTTGAGTCATAAAACCTAACATTAAATATCTCCGGTCAGAATATAGTCAAAGCAGAGAAGTTTTTTTTCGATAAAAAAATAAAAAGTAAAAAATCGAATGGAAAACTTAGGGATAAAATAATGTATCCCTTTTTTGGTCATGTTTTTCATGCTTGTCATCTCGTATGTTTGTGACTTAAATATAAAATAGCTTGCCAACAGTTTCGTAATCTTTTAAATCTGTCCAAGAGTGTCAAAGATTTTCTATTCCATTCGGTGTGAGAATCAGTAAGAAATAAAAGTTGAATATATATATATATATATATATATATATATATATATATATATATGTTTCACCTAAGCGAATCGCCAAAAATCCCTGACGATCCGCTTAGGTGAAACCGTGGTAGGTTGTCTGGTTCTTTAGGTTTAACTTAGGTTTGCTCTACTAAGCGTATCGAGCACTTTATTTAGTTATTTTACTCACTCGTATTGTTTTTTTTTCTTTGGACTCTGAACTTGCTAAACGATTCTATTCGGCGGACGTACATGTTCTCTGTTCTTTCTTTTTTGTGACATTTTTTTCCCTTTGGTATTGGTTTGTTTATTCACAAATCAAAGCACCTAAGGTTTTCCGGACGAGTATAATTTCTTACATTATTTTCAAATATATTTTTGGTAATATTTTTCAAAAAATGTATTTCTTGTAATATTTTTTTCCAAAAATAGTATTGAAGGCAATAATGTATTTCTAGTAATAATTTTTTCTTTGAAAATTTATAGCTGGTAATAATTTTTTACAAAAATGTTTTGCTGGTATTAAAACCTATTTTACACGTTTTGACGCCAGTTTGGGGGGCTTACTATTTGCCCATAGCTGGGATCCTAACAGGTGCTACCACCCCGAATCAGAGTGGACCTGGGAATACCAGCAATTAAGAGGTGGTTTCACTTTCGTCAAAACATTCTGATCAAAGGCTTTGCTGTTGGATGTAGTTTATCATCTTACCCTGGACGCGGATGTAGTTCATCGTCATACCTAGGACGGTTGTATTGCTCGCTTGTTAAGAACTCTCTTGCAAAATTGATGATTCCCACTAATAGGGAAGTCTCTCATTCTTTAAATGTGGACGTTGTAAGCTGAATAAGAATTTCGATCCAGTTCATAATGGGAGAAGAAAATCAGCTAGCCGTCTTGGATGTACTAATAACTCACACAGGGAATACGTTCAAGACATGCGTATATCACAAGCGATGAGCCATAATCGAACAATATCTCAACCTCAATTCTCATCATCCATAGAGTATAAAGAAAGGGATCGTCCTATGCCTACAAAACGTATATCATGTAGCAACCCAGACACATGACAACAGGAAATAAACAGCATTAAATGTATCCTTCAGAAGAATAACTACCTTGCAAAATTAAAATCGTGAATTTTGTGATATTGTGATTTCAATCCCTGGGCCGAGCAGTGTATACTTGCTCGGCAGATACGGGGCGAGAAATAATTGAGTAGTAGTAAAACGAGAAATATCTCGAGACATGGACAGCGGAACAAAAACCATCTACCCCCGTAGTTTTAAAAAAGGGTTCTGTTCGAAATTCGACAATCACCTGATGTAAGCAGGCGGGCACAACTGCTGAAAAGTTGTAATAAAAATAACAAAGATGGGAATAAAAGTCAATGTGTAGATAATGTAAAAGATTTTGCCAATGTTTTTTTTATGTATTGTTGAAATAACACAATTTGTCATGTGAATGTGGCGAAAATGATTTTTTATGTATTTCAGATGGTGATATTTGATTACGTTACCTCGAATAGGAATAAAAGATGGAATCTAAGATTTGTTGGTATGAATTCTTATTATTCTCATTAAACTCCAAATATCTTGCCTTGTCTAAAGTTTATTTGAAAAACAAATGTAAAATCCACCTAGCCTAATGTATGCGTAATATGTTTCCTCGACTGCTACATATTGCTACAATTCTTGGAAATAAAACCTTCAAAGATTCTGGACTATTATTTGTAGTAAAGAGAAATTTCTAGATGTGTTGCTATGTGAAGAACAATATTTAATGACAAGTATTCGCCAACCGTGTTCACGTTGAACGCATGAATAGCGTGAAACATAAACAAACAGAAAAATCTTTTTTGGGATTATGTGGGGACACGGCCACCATTCTTGATTCACTGGTTTACCGTTATCTTTCAAATGGTGAATCTGCTGTTACATGTGAAATGAGGAGGATCAATTCGATATAAGACTCTCCGAATGCTGAGTTATCCAAAGAACACGAGGATGATGTAGAGGTTGGTATTCTCTTTCTAAATGATGCAAAATCATAATTGCTAATCTGAGTTGCGTACAACAACGAGGCAAAAGAGAACGGATGTCGTAAAAGTGGGAGGCACATGCTTGCTTTGAAAATCAGCTTTTAAATTTCTAACTTCCAATGGGTTCGAACATCGACATGCACTCTCGCAAGATAATACCCAAACACACTGGTAAGTCAAAAGATGTCGGAAAAATGCCGATTAAAATCTGTAAAACAACACTTACATGATCATTCATAGAATTTAGCAGTGTTCTTACGGTTACCTCTGGGATCGGATGCCAGCATGGGGATTCTGACAAGTAATATGTTGATCCAACATACCTCCTCTATAGTCAAAGGGAATTAAATTTGGGGAGTTTGTCCGTCAGGGAAACACAATGAGTTCTTTGTATTCCTGAAATAATTCCTGTGGAGTTGATAGATTCGATTGCTATCGCAGGAGACATGAAGGGTGTAAGTGAGCTTCATTCGTGTCGTACGTGACAAAATGCATTATACATAAAGGAGTGGACTTGGAATGTTGCCCAAACCATCACACTGTTTCCATCTGTTAGCTTTCCCACAGCGCATCTCCTCCAAGTTAACGACACGTTCACCTAGGCTTATTATAGCAGACAACCTTTTTCTATTGATCAGGTTCCGACACTCGCCTGCTCCCTGAAGACGCGTTCGTTGCGAATGTAATTTGTTAGCGTGGGTCCACTGACTCGCCTGCGGCTATATACCACACCTCGTACACAACAAGGATCGATATATTTTGTGTTGTAACGCATCTATTCTTTCACGTTGATTAAAGCTATTTGAGATTTGTGGCTCCTTTTTGGCTCATTCTCCGACCACTTCTCGGCGTCAATAGGATTCGATCCCTCAATGCCTCATTCGCAGCTTGTAATTGTTCCTTCCTGGGACCACTGCCAATAAATACTCATGATAAATGAACGTGAACGCCTCAAAAGTCGTGCCAGTTAGGAAACTGCTCTTTCCAATTTGTGCTTTATAAAAGACACTCTTATTTTCTCTCCGTAACTGTATTATTTAAAACATCAAAATGAAGTAGTATTTAACTGTACAACTGAAATGTTTAGCATATATCACTTAGTCATACGATATATATATATATATTTAATAAGATAACTATAACGATCTGCTTTAATATGATCACTGTAAGGATCTGTTTTAATAAAACCATTATAAAGATCTGATTTAATATGATCGCTTTAAGGATCTGCTTTAATAAGATCACTATAACGATCTGATTTAATATAATCACTGTAAGTATCTACTTTAATAAGACCACTATAACGATCTGATTTAATATGATCACTGTAAGGATCTGCTTTAATAAGATCACTATAACGATCTGATTTAATATGATCACTGTAAGGATCTGCTTTAATAAGATCACTATAACGATCTGATTTAATATGATCACTCCAAGGATCTGCTTTAATAAAACCATTATAACGATCTGATTTAATATGATCGCTTTAAGGATCTGCTTTAATAAGATCACTATAACGATCTGATTTAATATGATTACTGTAAGATAGCTGCTTTAATAAGACCACTATAACGATCTGATTTAATATGATCACTGTAAGGATCTGCTTTAATAAAACCATTATAACGATCTGATTTAATATGATCACTATAACGATCTGCTTTAATATGATCACTTTAAGGATCTACTTTAATAAGATCACTATAACGATTTGATTTAATATGATTACTGTAAGATATCTGCTTTAATAAGACCGCTATAACGATCTGATTTAATATGAGTCACTATAACGATCTGCATTAATAAGATCACTATAAAGATCTGATTTAAGATGTCATATATATGGAGCGACTGAATGATTTAAAAAAATCAGCAAATATTACAAATATTTTGTGGGTATCAGTAGGGTAACCACTTTTTGCAAACTCCTTACTAGATTTCATCCCTTAGAATGGTTGTAGTTAATAAAAGACTGTATTTATAAAATTCTAGACAAAAGTCAAATCCAAGGAAACGTAAGTAGAACAATATATTTCATTAATGTCTATGGGATTGGCTTGAAATAATAATTAGGGGACAACGCAAGACAGTAAGGAAATTGAAGGAAGCGACATTATTTGTCAGGCAAATGTGGAATGGATTTCTTTGCTTAGCGGGTAACGGACTGTATATCTTAGTATAGAAATATGTCTCACCTGTATTAAACAGGTGTTGAGAATATTCCATTTCTGTTTGCTAGCAATTTCTGAAGAGAAGAGACAGATCTCTTACTTTAGAGATTTTACACGTGAAGCATACAGCAGAAGTGAATGGCGGAAAAGCTGTCACAAAAAATAAAGGGTGTTTCAATAACTTTGACCGATTTTAAATGTGAATTAAATTTAAGTGTCTAATGATTTTTTCTCTTTTTTTTCAGATTTAACAACTTAAGTCTTTGGCAATTTCAACCATGGAAAGATTAACAATCAAACAACGTGTTAAAGTTATCGAAGGCAAGTACGAAAATGGACGTTCAGATTCATAAATACACGACCCAATGATTCCGCTATCAAAAAAATGCCCACCTAAAACGTGACCTTTTGTGGATGTAGTAGCTTTTCAACAATCTTCCTTGGCTTTTCATCAGCCCAAATGCGACAATTCTGCTTATTAATGAATTCACCAAGATGAAAATGGCTTTATTTTTGCGAAAAATCTTCATCGGCTTGTCTTTGCTCGTGCACCCAACTGGTTTTGTTATAGGTCCAGCTTGTTGCATTTATGCTGAAATGGTAGCAAATAGTGTTCAATCGTCCGGTTCATACTCTTCCTCGGTCTTTTGAGCAGGAGTAAAGGCTTATCCATTGTTTCCTGTTTAGGATAGGTTTCACACACACACACACGCACACGCGCGCGCGCGCACACACACACACACATACATACATATATATATATATATATATATATGGTGTTCCAGCAACGTGGATTTGGCGTACATTTGGGCCATATTATTTTTCACACATAATTGCCATGATTTAAATAACATGACCCAATACATAAATAAATTAATTTTAACCAATAACACTGATTTACTTACTGATGATTTTGGTCCGTCTTAATGAAACACCCTTATATATAATCCGTCTTAATGAAACACCCTTTATAATACAAAGATGCCTTCCAGATTTCAAACACTTCTTGGAAAATATAACGTTTCTGTAGAAACTATATATTGAAGATTGGATGTCATAACAGTGACATTTGTGAGAAGTCAATTCCCTAAAAATAAAATGCCAGTATACATACGCACAAAGAGAACTATATAAACCATTATTTTTTATAGTCATTATTTTGTTCTGTATTATACGCAGAAATCAAATCTCAATCTAATAGAAGTCTTCTTTTATGCGTCGTTTTCTTTCCAGATCGTTGGCGATCGTGACTCCTAATTAGTTATTTGTCTCCTTCGTCCCTGCTGTACCATTTTTACACGTAGGTTATCTGTTGATTCCCTCTTTCTGTCCTGTGAGTATCAAATACGCCAATCCCTCTTTCCTCAAATATGTCCTTGTAGTTCTCGTATCCCGTAGAATTTCCTGCTTGCTCCCAGATCAATGGAATAGGAACAGAATCAAGATTAGCAGGATTCTGTGTACGTGCCATGTCGGGTTTTAGCTGTGAAGGTTCGATCTGGTGAAACTAAGGAATCCAGCTTAATTAATTTTTGTAATCGATAATTAACATAATTTTCTTTTTCGGGTCAACAGGGGTATGTATATCATACAGAACACCAATCCGAAAACGGAAAACATTGCTTGGAAGAAAAAAAATACTTATAATTACGATCCCAGACCAAAACAAACTACTAAATAAACGATCAGAATTCATCTTAAAATACAGACTCAAAAACAAATTTTTACTATGTTACTTAAAACTCGAAAACTGAAAAGAATAAATAGAAATAAATAAAATAAAAATAAATAAGTAAAAACAAGTAAAATAATAGAATAAATAATAAAGTGAATAATAAACAAATTAACTAACAATTCCCGCCAAAATAAACGTTAGTATAGACTACCCACAATGCATCACTGACCCAAAGCTAATATAATAGCATCATCTACATGCAAAAAAAGGCTAAAAATAATGGGAGCCTTATTAATAAAAACAAAAAAAAACAACACTTAATAATATTAACTTTGAACATGAACATAATATCTTGACCGTGTTTTGAAAAATGAAAATATTTTATAAAACATACATACAACAAACTATTTTTTTTATTTTAACAGTTAAAATATAATAATTGAAAATGCTAAATGTATAGCCGAAAGCGCTCGGATAAAAAGAACATTCGGACAGTTTTTATATAATTTATCACCGGAAAAGAAAGAAATATTAGATCGCATGAGAAATTGTATAAAAATCTAAATAAAAGCATCTTTTCTGTCGTTTTCAATGAAATGTGCATGAAAGAAGGATTGCTACCTAAATACACACACACACAGTGCATATATATATATATATATATATATATATATATATATATATATATATATTGTCATCTACAGACAAACTGTTTCGCTGCATCACGGCTGGACATCTGATTGCTTCAGACCGGGATTGAAACCCTACTGATTTGGCATCAGTCGGTGATATAACCCCTGAGCTATCAGCACACGGTAGAAAGGAAGGCGAATTTTTACGTACGTGAGGAGACCGTAGTGGTCGAAACTGCGGTAGTTCTGGACAGCATTCATTTAAAAAAAATATTAAACAGATCTGGAAGTCTGGTCTTCCAACTTGCTATTGAGAACTTTTAATGCGTACGATCTTAACAAATATTTTAAGATTTGTATACTCTGCAATATATATATATATATATATATATATATATATATATATATATATATATATATATATATATATATATATATATAAATATAAAAATATATATATAATATAAAATATATATAAATATAAAAGTGAACATAGAAGTCAACACTTAGAGGCGACAGTCTGTTTCATGCTAGATGCAATCGTCAGGCCTGATGATTGCATCTAGCATGAAACAGACTGTCGCCTCTAAGTGTTGACTTCTATGTTCACTTTTATATTTACACACGCTCTATCTCTGATATTGAGCACTTTATCCCATAAATATAGTACACTTTAAGACTATATTTCTTCATATATATATATATATATATATATATATATATATATATATATATATATATATATATATTACAATGAATCATTCACACAAAAAGTAGATTAGTAGAGTTAATGATATAAAATGCCAAAATCCCTTAGCAAACAAATTTTTAAAGTGCATTAACCTACAAATCACTCGATGAATGCTATGATCCTTGTTTTTAAAATTATAAGCTGTATAAGGTCTTTCTATAATACGCTAGTACTTTCAACTGTACATTCAGTCATCTTCCAGCATGGAAATTATTTTGATTTTGGTAAAATTCAGGTACCATCCGAGACGAAAAATTTAAATGCGAATCGAAATGTTTTTTATTTTTTTATAAACGTCTTATTGTTAACGGATACAAACTTTTGAAGCGTACAGTCGCAACGGTAAGGTTGAATATTTTTTTAAATTTAAGAGAGTGCGTTATTTTATTAATATGGCAATTTGAGAATTTTGTTGTTGTAGGAGTTAATTTGGCATAAACTAAACTCATCAATAAATAGAGTAATGTCTCAGTTGCTATCCCGAAAATATATATATATATATATATATATATATATATATATATATATATATATATATATATATATATATTTATTTTTAGATAAATATATATATATTTATTTTTAGATAAATATATATATATCTATTTTTAGATAAACACATATATATATGTGTGTGTGTGTGTGTGTGTGTGTGTGTGTGTGTGTGTGTGTGTGTGTGTGTTTATCTAAAAATAAATACGCTTAAATTCACCTTTATCCCTGCCGTGCGCCAACGGCTTAGTGGTAGAATCCCCGACTGTTGTCAATTCAGTCGGGTTTCGATCCTAGCTAGAGGCAACCGGGCGTCTAGCCACACTGATGAGCTCTGAGACAGCGAAACAGTCTATATATATATATATATATATATATATATATATATATATATATATGGGAGATTATTTCCATTCCTGAACAATCATATGAATATATTTACAAAATATTTTCATGCTACTCCGATTATTTATTGTCTATTTCGTGACTCAGCCCGTGTCGCATTTGCATCTGGTTTCAGTCTAACATTTCAATTTGCAAGGGAAGCTTCATTGTCATCTTCCTTATTATATGTATGTGTTTTGAAAATTGAAATGCCTACATTGAATAAACATCTAAATTCTCTAAATAATACAAGCAAACTTATAATCGGTTATAATGTCTCTAAATTTCCTCTTTGATAGTCTGTGTGAGTGTGTGTGTGTCAGAGAGAGAGAGTGAGTTCTTGAAGGTGGGACAATAAATAAAGTAACCAGTAATAAGGAGTGCCAGAGAAAAGCAATAATAACAGCAAAAATTGCAATATGAGCACTGGTAAAAAAATGATGCTGAAGACATTAGGTTTATAATACCCAGAAATTCCTACGCAGATGTCCTCAAGGACACATGGTTCAGTGGATAAAGGCGTTGGTTAGATCCAGTGACAGGACCCAAAGAGTGTGAGTTCAAATACCGGTTGAACTGACACGTGGACCCATCCCTGATATTGCTACAATCTCATGCGAACACAAAATGCGCTTCGCAGGACGAGTGAAACACAAATATACGAGTGATCCACTACTCAGGCAACCTAGTCATGGCGAAAAAGGATTTGGCCGTCCAGCCGCCACTTACATTGACCAGCGATATTACGAGACAGAATATCAGCCAAATGACCTTCCGACCATGAAGCAGGAGCGTGATGGTTAGCGTTATAGACCCATGAATGTCCGAGCTATAGCTCGACCGACTAAAAAAATAAAAATAGAAGTATAACAACTGAATAGAAGTCGAATGGTAAAGTTACAAACATTTATAACAAGTAAACAGAGATTTACAATATTAAATTCGTTTCAGATCTTTTTTACATCTTTTTTACATCTTTGTCTTAAAGGTTCGGGAAATTCAGTTCTTATGAACATCACCTTGAAATGTATATGTCTATATTAAAGGCGTTAGTTAGATCCAGTGACAAGACCCAAAGAGTGTGAGTTAAATACCTGGTTAAGGTGGTGGAGAACTTGGAGAGTTGATTTAACAGGAGATAACTGATAACTGACATCCATTAAACATGGCACGTGGAACTAGAACAGTCTAACCCAGCGAGCGAAATAAATGTTTCAGTTCGACATTCCAACCACCTGAAGAAGGCCGGAGCGTACAACGGCCGAAACGTTGTGATAAATATGGGATAAAGATGTGGACCATATTCCGGACAATGTAAATAGTATTCTATTTACATTATTCGGACTATTGTCCTCATCTTTGTCGCCATATTTATTACAACGTTTCGGCCGTTGTACGCTCGGTCTTCTTCAGGTAGTTAGAATGTCAGACACGAACTGAACCATTTATTTCACTCACTGGGGTAGACTTTTCTAGTTCCACGTACCCTGTTTAATGGATGTCAGTTATCAGTTATCTCCTGTTAATTCCCCTCTCCAAGTTCTCCACCGCCTTAACCCGGTATTGAACTCACACTCTTTGGGCCTTGTCACCGCTCTCTGTGGGATCAGGCTGAGATCATAGACAAAGAACATCATTGGAAAATTCGTAAACTTAAGGAATCAGCACATATGCTAGGCCACAAAAATCTCCTGAGCCGACCAAGCATAGAAATGAATACAATATCGGCGCCAGTAATAAAGAGCAGAATAAAGGGTTCAGTTCGAGTTCGACATTCCAACCACCTGAAGAAGGCCGGAGCGTAAAACGGCTGACACGTTGTAATATGGTGACAAAGATGAGGACAATAGTCCGAATAATGCAAATAGTGTACATAATACCTCATCTCAGAAATATAGACAGATAATGTAAATAATGTATCTCTATAGAATTTTCATGAGATCACTATTCTTTAGGACGGTATCAATTATACAGACAGTCTTCTGTCATTGACCTTGATTCCTGTCCTACTCAATATCCTTTTGCCAAACACTCTACTCGTACTCTCACTATATGTAACACCTTGCGTATTAGTGGCACTCTCGCCTTGCTTGGGTTTATTTGCTTAAAAAAGTTATATAAAAGCCAATAAAAGAATATATAAAATATACAAAAGCCAATTAAAGAATACAAAATTACTTACTCACAGATATGGTAATTGTATAAGATTAAAACTATATGACAAAATAAATATAAGGATCTTGGAAAATACTGTTATACCTATAATAACTGGAGTACTGGGTGGGATCAACAAAGTAGAGATAAGTACATTAACAAAATCCCTGGTAGTCTCAGTTTACAAAGGATTAAACAGACACTAGTTGAAACATGTTCAACTGCATATATTAATTATAGGTTTCTAAACAGGTAGTAAAAAAAACGGAAAATGTTTTTATAATTATTATTATAATAAGCAAAAGCAGAAGACGAAAATTTACTATTCACCTACAGTAATAGCAACAATCATTAAAGAATTATGGGAATGCGCTATCAACCCTCTCTTATATTACTTAGAAGTGAAAGTAGGGAACCTCAGATAGCAGACCCCAAGCTTCTCCGTAGGCAGCAAAAAAAAAAAAGGTTTTTATTTCCATTCCTACTAATTACAAGATAGCAGTCTTATTTCTAGTCATATCTATCGTTTGGCCAGTTCTTCCGTTGTTGAGTACGAATATTACTTCTCTCTGTGTGACGGCCTCCAAAATAAAAGATTTTCACTTTTTGAAAACATAAAACTTGATCATATCCGAAGTTGTATTAACATAATTTTGTTTGGGCGGCCAAGAAGAAATATATGCCACACTAGAGAATTTCAATTGCATATCGAAAGCCGAGGAAGAACATGAATTTTGTAGTGCTACTTCATAATGCCTCCGTGTCCCCCAAATGCCAACCTTCACTTTAGCTTTTCCCTTATACGCGACAACATTTAATGGTTCTTACGTTTATAGTTTTTCGTTTTGTCCCTTTCTCTTTTTGCATTCCCACAGCTATATTTTTGTACATTTCCAGGAACACACAGGTATATATATATATATATATATATATATATATATATATATATATATATATATATATATATATATATATATGTATGTATGTATGTGTGTGTGTGAGCGTATGTGTGTGTGTTTGTGTGAGAATATATATATATATATATATATAAAATAAGAGTGAAACCGCAAACGTTTTTGGTTGTAATATGGATTTCTAAAAAATATGTATTATATTTTAGTTGCCATAATTTTGCTACACGGTTTTTCGGTCTCGCGACGTCTTTCAGGCAAAGAGTGCATATTTTCACTCATATTTTTTCCTCAAGGACACATGGCACAATGGATAAAGGTGTTAGTTAGATCCAGTGACAGGACCTAAAGAGTGTGAGTTCAATACCCGGTTAACGCAGTGGAGAACTTTCAGAGGGAAATTAACAGGAGATAACTGATAACTAACATCCATTAAACATGGCACGTGAAACTAGAACAGTCTACCCCAGTGAGCGAAATAAAGAAGAAGGCCGAAGCATACAACGGCCGAAACGTTGTAATAAATATGGCGACAAAGATGAGGACAATAATCCCAATAATGTAAATAATGCACATAATTAAAATAGATTAATTTTCCTTATGTTTTCTTTTTGCTTTCTCGCCTCAAGCACGCAAGCAATTATTCTTACAGCTATATTTTTGTATATTTCCAGGAACACACACGCATATATATATATATATATGTTAGTGCCTGTATATGTGCGTGTGTGCGTGTGAATGACTATATATATATATATATATATATATATATATATATATATATATAATTTAAAGAAAAACAGACCTCTTTAAGGCACCATGTAATAATTTATTTCACCATAGCCCTTTTAAAGAACGCTGGTTCATCAGACTACACTTCCAAAAGGTGAAAAGAAAAATGAAATGAACATTTTCACTTATGACGGGTAGTATTAACTCAACTGTCAGGGTTTCAATTCTTGGTAGTGGATCTGTTGATGAGTCCCAAATATAGGACGAAACGGCCGGCCAGTGCTTTCTGCATTCTGTTGAATGTATATATATATATATATATATATATATATATATATATATATATATATATATATATGTATGTATGTATGTATGTATAAAAGAAACGAATATATTTATGTAAACAAAAATAAACGAAAATTCACACAGCGTTTAAACACAAAATGGTTATCAGAACCTTTTGCCACCCGTGTGTATACGAAGAATTAAAAAGGGCAAGAATGAGAAAATGTGTTTTGAATGAAAACTTTTTTCGAATTCTAAAAACAAGAAGAAACAAAAAGACAAAGCAGAGGAAGTAAACAATATGAAAATACCAGAAGTCAGGCGTTGTTCCTGAGAATGAAAAAAAAGCGTGATGTAAGATTATGAAAATTTGAAATGAATAACAAAGAAAATTAAATATACAATGAAGCAACAACAATAATGGCGACTGTATTTATAACCATCGAAGAAACGAGACGATGTAGACTACGATGCTTTTAAAGGAAGTGCTGGAGGCTTCGATTTGCTATCGTTACCTTCCAGATAATTCTAGTTATTTTTTAATCCTGACGGGTCCAACCGGTTTTTAATTCAGAGTCCCTTCTCCTAGACCGGATGCCAGCCAATATCTCCTACTATTTACCCATATCTGACAGGAGAAGACGAGGATTCCTACCTGTGGGAGTCAGCTCCTCCTCAGTTTCCTTAATCCTTCAACAGGGGTCTCTATCCCCTGAGTATAAATACTGGCTGACCCTTCTCTCTCTCTCCCTTTTTTTCCGACTCAGTCCTTGGGCCGCCACCTCGCGTGGAGGTGAGGAAAAATCTCTCTCTTTTTCAACTTACACCGATTTTTTGACCTCTCACAGATACAGAGTTTCCCAAATTCTGGGAACGCGCTAAGAACAATACACGTACGTACGAACACTTACAACACACGCACATAATTTCTCCTTACAAACTCTACGTAACTGTTCATGTCTTTGTGTAACTCGTTATTAATAAATATTTGTTTAGCCATGTATATTGGTCTTGTTTGTTATCTTTGTCTTCTTTGGACTTAATTAAAGTCCGACATTCTCATGTAGTTGGACCGACTAGCAGGAAATTTTAACCTTTTCTGATATCTCTTCCCATCTTCGCACCACGGTTCGCTACATACCTTTCCCAATGACATCTGAGGCCTCCAGCACGTAAGTGAATGTATGGATCCGATTGGAATTCGAACTGTGCTTTCCGATTCCACAGTCCGAGCCGATATCCATTGCTCCACCGTGTCTCCAAGATATTCTATCTCGAAAATATAACTACTTATAATAAATAAATGACATCATCATTGTTACTGCCCCTGCATTATGACGGCTGCGAATGAATTCTTTTTCAAAAGCCATATCTTTAAGTTGTCTCAACATTTCAGTGAATTCACTTAGCGGCCTTTTCACACCAAAGATTGATACGAACGTCATCTTGAAATAGTCATAAAAAGCCACGAGGACAGTATTCTTTAGGACTATGTCATTTATATTGACAGGAATATAAAAGTCAATAAACCAATAGCCAAATTATAATTAAAGACTATCAAAATTGCCTTTTCAGTTATATGGTAGCTATAATTAGTATTATTGTTATTACTACTAAGACAATGTGTTTGTATTATTTTGGTATAAATCAGAGCACATTTCATATTTAGAAAATAACAATTGAAAATGTCTTTCACCATAATTAGAACTATCATATTGTCCGCTCCTGTTTCGTTTCCAGCACATGTACTTGTAAAGCTAATTATATTTTTTTAAAATTCACCTTATGGCGATAATGTCACTACAATGCAAGGGGGTCACTGTAGGTGAAAAGATTGAAAAAAAAATCTTTAGAAGAAACCGAAAAACCAATCCTAAACAGGGAACAAGGGATAAACCTGTCCAAAAACCGAGAAGTAGTTTGAACAGGAGTAGAGGTTTGTATATATGCATTAAATATTAGTACTAAATTGTTATCTATCTTTTCTTACTATTATAATAACAACTACTACTATTTATCATTACTTATACGCCGTGTCTCTTCAAGAGGTGGACGATCATGGTTCTCCACAACTTCCTGTCCTTTGTGACTCTAAGACACGTTTGAAATTTTACCATTGCTCCTTGTCCCTGTAATGCCACCCATTCATGCAAATTCCTAGGCTTCTCACTGTTTGCGTTTCTTCCTTGACTCAATATACCCTGTAAGTATTAAATTTTCCAAGCCGTCTTTCCTCATAATGCGTCCCAGATATTTGAACCTTTTCTTTCTGTTCCGAATTTCTTCACAACTTTATCCTTTCTCAGGGGTCCTGACATGGTATTCCCAGCATCCTTCTGTAGAACCAAACGACTGTCGATCCGAGCCCCCCCCCTTTGTCTGTAAGTTAATTGTCCAGTATTCACAGTCAGGATAAATACGACGTAGCTGTTTAGTTCATTTACTTTCTAAACAACTTTTCTATGTTTTAATACTGTGCCGGAGTTATCTCCTCCTTAATTCCCTAATTGTTCACCAGGGGTCGCTCTCCCTACACTATAAATACTGGGCGACTTCTTGCCTCGTTCTCTTTTCTACTTTACATTTCAGCGGACACATTTAAAAATGTGATCTCTCGTAGAGATCCACGTTTTCGCCCACTTGTGGGAAAACGCCATGAAACACACATACACGTACGTACGAACATTCACCAAAATACAAACTCTTTATGTTCACACACAGACACAAATGTTGATGTCTTTGTCACTTGTAAATTTTTTGTTTAATACATATATTTGTTATATATATATATATATATATATATATATATCAACAAATATATATATATATCAACAAATACATGTATTAAATATTAATATATATATATATATATATATATATATATATATATATATATATATATATATATATATATATATATATATATATATCGGCCTTGTTTATTTCCTGCTAGAAGAAGGTCCAACTACAAGAAAATGGCGGACTCTAGTTGAGTCCAACCGAAGAGGTAAAGAAAACAAACAAGACCGATATATATATATATATATATATATATATATATATATATATATATATATATATATATATATCAAGAAAGAGAACGAAGCAAGAAGTCGCCCAGTATTTATAGTGTAGGAAGAGCGACCCCTAGTGAACAGTTAGGGAATTAAGGGGGAGCTAACTCCGGCAAATTTGCTTAGATTCTGGACGTCTTCCATTATTCCGATTGACCTTCGGGTCAATACACTATTGAATCAGCTTGATTCTGATGCTCAGAGTCTGAAGTTCACTCTTTCACTCTTCTCATGCTGACGACTAAATATTCTCTCTTACTAGTATTAATGATAAATATCTTAGACAATAATGTTATTATTAATTCGTTCTAGACTGGATATTTACTGGTATGAAATATTACGTGGACTCTTCAGAAGACAACTGAAAGTAATGACAGGTAAATTAAAATGAAACTGAGTCGCTGTTAAAAGAATCCACAAACGACGACATTACTAATTAATATAAAGGTCAACGTAGAAAAACACGGAAAAATAGTAATGACAGGGTCAAAGGGAGAAACGAAACGATATGACCGAAGAAGGACATTGATACACTGCGAATTTTGTGAATGAATTTTTAGACCATATGAAGAAATTCTATGAGCATAACTCATGAAAAGACTTGAGAATAAGGCACACTGAGATTTTGATATCAAAACCGATACAGCGAGGCAATTCTGAGAGAGTTGGAAATCCTACCAGGATTCAGCATTGGTGGCCACAATCTTAACAACATAAGATATGCAGATGACACAGTAATGATAGCAAACACGGAAAATAAATTACAAAAACCCCTACAGAAGGTAGAGAAGATGAGCGAGAAGAAGGGACTAACCAAAAAATACAAGAAGACCGAATGCATGGTCATCAGCAAATACGAGGGTCATTCAATAAATAAGTTGAATTTTTCGGTACAAGGACTTCTAATACAGTAGAAGCTTACTCGTTTTTATTTTTTTTTGTTTTACTTCTTTTTCACATTGATTTAATTTCTTTTGCAGATTAAAAAAAAACTTTGAGAGTTTTGGCGATTAACAAAGATGGCCGACCAAGAAGCATGCTCCAGGATTGAACAGCGGTCAGTTATCAAGTTTTTCGTTGCTGAAGGGTGCAAACCAGTTGAATGTCAACTGTGTATGGTGCCACATGTTTCAGCCAAAAAAATGTTTACAAGTGGGCTAAATTGTTTAAAGAAGGACGGAGCAGTGTTGAGGATGAAGACAGGCCTGGGAGGCCTACAGAAGTGAGGTCTCCTGAGGTGATCGAATCAGTCAATGACCTCATTCAGTCTGACAGAAGGGTGACAGTGGATGACATTGAAAGGACTTTGAGCTTATCTGTTGGGACAAACGCAGGAGTCATCAGTCAGAGGGAGTCATCTTGCATCATGACAACGCAAGGCCTCACACAGCAGCCCAAACGGTGCAGACCATCAACGAGCTGGGCTGGGAACTGATCCCTCATCCCCCTTAGAGCCCAGACCTTGCCCCTTCAGACTTTCACCTGTTTGTTTCCTTGAAAGCGTTCACGAGAGGCACGGAGTTTAAAAGTGACGATGAAGTCAAAAGTGTTGTGAGCGACTGGCTGAGACATCAGTCCAAAGATTTTTATGCTGAGGGAATACGGAAGCTTGTGCACAGATGGGAAAAGTGTGTGACAGTGCTGGGAGATTACGTTGAAAAAAAAGTAAGCTTCTATCTGTATTAGAAGTCCTTATACCGAAAACTTTATTTATTGAATGACCCTCGTAGATGAGCCCGGAAAGCAATTTACAGGTCGGGGACACTAAAATCACCCAGGTGCGGAAGTTTAAATATCTGGGAAGTGTTCTGACAGAGGACAGTAAGTACGACGCTGAAATCTGAAGACGTATTCGGATGTCAAAGGATGTATTCCAAAAGCTAGGTAGAGTATTACGAAACAGGAGTATTTCGTTGGTAACAAAGAAAAGATTACAAAACTGCTATGTGATATCTGTTCTCCTTTCCGGCAGCGAATGTTGGACGGTATCCTCACAGGTGAAGAAGAGACTTGAGGCAACACAGATGTGGTTCTACAGAAGGATGCTAGGGATATCATGGAGCGAGCGTGTGAGCAACGATGAGGTTTTGGAGAGGATGCAAACAAGCCGGAAGCTTATAATTAACATCAAGAAGAGGCATCTGAAATTTCTGGGACACGTAATGAGAAAGGAGGGTTTGGAGAATCTGATACTCACAGGATGAATAGAGGGAAAGAGTGACAAGGGAAAGCAACGCGTGATATAACTAGCGGGCTTAAGATGTGGATGACAGTCTAGGAGAAGTAGGAAAGGGACAAAACTTATTGAGAGCTACAAGGGATACGGGGAAGTGGAGAACCATGATCATCTATGTCGTAAAGGAACACGGTATATAAAAGAATAAGAAAGAAGAAAGGATAGACATATCTGTGCTAATGAAGTACAGAAGAAAAGAAAGCGGAAATTTAGAAAACAACCAGGACCTCACCAGAGTGCGAATTAGACATACAGTATATGAATTTGGCTGATATTCAAAACCGTTTCGCTGATTCTGTTTAGTGTTTCCGATGGTCACTGCGTCAGGTTTTGTCTTCAATTGTAACAATAATGGTTTTGATTGGCTCTCTTCTAAGAGAAAAAAAGGCTTTTTTGATGTAAAATATTCTGCAGTTTTAACTTTGTACCTAGAACAAAATGGCGGAAGATTAATAGTGGCAGCTTTGATAAATTGTATTTCAGAAAATGAATATTATAGAAATATATAAACTAAATATGGGAAGAAAGGGAAAATAGTCGTGAGATAAAAAAAGAACAGATAATATAACCAGGGCATGTGCGGAGGGCATCTTAAAAGGAAAACGGACTACCGTGTAACTGCAGTCTAAAAGAAGAGTTTTAATAAACAAAACATCCATAAAACATTATTGGGGTGGAGGCTGGATGAAAGCAGAACAGATGCAGATGTCAATATTGTCATGCGTACGAAGCACATATGGAAGTAGACGTGATTGGGTTGGAGACAGTGATTCACTGGAAATCGAGCAAATGGCCTAAGGTTCACCAGGCAGAGTAAATTATGAGGAAAAATCAGAAGCTGCTAGTTGAAAGAGGAAAAATAGGAGATTTTGATACTTGAAACATAATCAAATGGCTATAGTCCGACCTGGAAGGGAGGAGAGAAAGTTCTGTCAACAAGTGAAAACGTTTGTTTTTATAGTGGCACCTTGAAGGGAAAAAAACAAATAAAAGTAACAAGACTTTGCTCAAGAGCTGCTAAAATGTTAGGATATAAGCATTATGGTTATGCTTACAATCAATGGTGCCCAATAATAGTCCAAAAATGTAGATTGAAACGGTGATAAAGCCGAAAGGAATACTGAGAAGAATACTGACGGCATGTGAATATACTATTATTTGGTCCCCCGTGCCAGCTACTCTGGTGAGGAAGTAGGTCAATTGCAGCACCAACAACTAAACTGGTCAATACAAGTTTTGGTGCCAAGAAACAAAACACATTTTTAGCTAATTTGCTGGTGCTAATTCCAAAATTCCTCAGTTTTTCAGGGTTAGCTACCATTTTTGTTGTACTGAAATTACTCATTTTTTGGAAAAAAGATCAATTTACGATCTTGGCTGATTGCAAATTTAAATTAATAAAGGTCGTAGAAACTCATCAGTTATTAAGGTAGTCCGAGAAATTTATGCCAGACACCTGAAATAAACTATTTTTATAAGAAAAAAGTGTTTTTGAGTCAAAAACTTTCAAATAGAAGTACCGTATTTTTCCAATTTATCGCCAAAATTCAAATTAACTAATAAACTTTATCAGTAATACACTTTAGGAAACCTGATAATTAAAGTGACATAAAAAAATGAAACCCTAAAATATTCTGTTTGATATTCATAAATTTATCCCATCTTTTTTATCCCTTCACTACGGAAGGAAACCAAGCATTTTGTGAGAGTATTTTGTTTTCACAATTGGAAAGAAACTCTAACTAAAGACATCCCAATTGAATGCACCTATTCCATTGTACATGATACTGCTGGAGTATCAAAAGGGACTTAAATAACATTGAACATGACAGACGATCAAGAAAGAGAAAATCTTTACCATAGTTTTTATGTTCACGAAGGTTTTATTTCTGCTTTTAGTTTCTTAAATGATTTGATGAAAATACTTGTTGGTCTTGGTATATTCAATCGTGTTTTTAAAGACTTAGGGTCTGCTTGTTATTGAAAAAATAGTATTTCTCAATAAGTAGACCAATATTTGTTGGTTTAAATACGAATCGAGAGTTTTCTACGATTTTATTTTGAGAAACATTGCCATCGGTCAATATCATATATACAGAAAACAAATGAAAAAAAAAACTAAACTTTTCCAAAAATGAGGCATATCTGTACAGCAAAAACGGTAACTAACCAAGAAAAAGTAAGGTCATTTTCACATTCAGCGCCGTCAAATTGGCTAAAAAAGATGTTTGGTGTCTCGACACAATTTAAAAAGTTTTTTTTGTTTTGTTTACAGTGTAATTGATTAGTTTATCGGTTTTCTCCGGCTTGTCAGCATTTTATGGTTATTTAAAGCGAGAAAATATTTTTATATTGTAAGAATTTTGTATCTGTCTATATTTCTGAGATTAAAAATTAGGTACACTATTTACATTGTCGGACTATCGTCCACATCTTTGTTGCTATATTTATTACAACGTTTCGCGAGCGTATCAGCGACCGAAATAAAGGGTCCAGCTCGACATTCCTGAAGAAGGCCGGAGCGTACAACGGCCGAAACGTTGTAATAAATATGGTAACGAAGATGAAGACAATGTAAATAGTGTAAGAATTGTTTTAGATTAAAATGGTTTAGCGATACAAGTATTACGATGTAACCAATGACTGGGAGGAGAAGGTGTGGATTCATGCCTTTCCCGTCGGTATTTGCGTGTAAGTAAATATAATGGATCCAACGGTAATTGGAACTCGGCTCCCGGTTAACAATTCCAAGCCATTATCCAGTAGACCACCCGCACATCCAAGCTTACAGTACATGGTATTCACAAGTTATCACCCATCTAGGTACTGACATTGCTTAACTCCGGTGATCGTACGGGGCCCGGTGTTTCAATATGATGTGACTTACGGTCGCATCATGTTGAAATATGAGTGCATACCAGTGAAAGAATAAAAATAAAATAATTAAAGGGATGACTGGTGGAAAACAAGTTTCATCAAGAGAATAACGCCTAAAACACCTGACAAAAGAGACAAAAAAAAACAAACTAAGGTGATGTTTTGAAATAAAAAAAATATGATGGAATTCACTCTCAGTAAAAAGAAAAGCAAACTGATGAGAAACCAAAAAGATAAAAGTGAATGGAATTGATTCTGAATCAGAATGAATTAAATTTGTATTTAGAGATGAATGAAATAAAAAAGCTATAGATCTTCGTAGAGAAATCTAACGAACTAACTTTAAAAAATACTGCAAATCTCTGCCTGGAGAACTGATTGTAAAATAGATTAAGAACTGAAACATGTGTGCTGGATGAGAGTAATGAGGACACTTGAAGACATAGGCCTTTCGAGAAGTGTATCTGTAATACCGAGTCTCAATAACCAAACACTTGTGAATACATTAAGGCACGTTTCGGGACAGTGGGAAGTGTCAAATAATCAGATAAATAAAATACTGGCCCATGAAGCGTGTGGAAAGATTTCGAATCTGGTTTATTTGATAAATTTTATTGTAGAAAGTCACGAGCAAATTGTTACTGGCATTTTGACAGACGACCATTTATTTGGACATTGTGAGATCTGATCGTGGAGAGAAAACTGAGAACTAATCTTTATAGTATCAGAACATGAACAACTGTTTGGCCATCATGATCTCTGCCTCCGTACCGTATAAAAAACAATGTGACTTCATTTAATGGGGGAGGTAACAGAATGCAGTGTATATTTTGTTTATGAGCGTGAAACTAAAGCGACAGTACAGGGTGCGATGGATAAATTGTCGTCTAAATGACGCCAAAATGAAAATAACTCTGACATCTCATTTTAGGAGAGATACAGGTTGCGATGGATAAATTGTCGTCTAAATGATGCCAAAATGAAGATAACACTGTCATCTTATTTTAGCAGAGATACAGGACGCGATGGATAAATTGTCGTCTAAATGACGCCAAAATGAAAATAACACCGACATCTTATTTTAGCAGAGATACAGAGTGCGATGGATAAATTGTCGTCTAAATGATGCTAAAATGAAGATAAGACAGCTCATTTTATCCGATATATTTGCCAAAATTACTCAAAGATATCTTGAAATATTAATGAGTAAATTTATTCAATGACCATCGGCTTTAAGCGCGGCCTCCAGAGGACTTCGGAATCTCCTGTAACTCTTTTGGACGGCCTCCTTGTTTAATTTGGTTAATGCTGCCATAATTCTTCCTTCCAGTTCATCTTTGGTTTTACAAGAAAATTTGTTGGTCTTTCGCTCAACTGCGACCCACAAATAATAATTAAGGAGGTTGCAGTCAGGTGGCCAGATGCAAAGGATGATGTGGTCGCAGAAATTGTCTGACAGCCATGATTGAGTTCTCTTGGTACAGAGTCCTGTTTCCAGATAAAGAGTCTTCCAGCAGCCAACCTCCTGGTCCAGAGCAGCACTACTGCCCCAAGGGACTTGATGTAGGCCTCCGTGTTGAGTCTGAGGCCCCCACCAACAAATTCAGAAGTTCTTTTCTTATCAGGACGAACAGAGTGAGTTTTCGAGGTGTCATACCTTCGTAATTACCATTAGAATCATCCAAATCTTTTCGAATCCTCTGCACTGTCCTCAGATAGACACCCAAACTCTCTGAAATGTCCGTATTAGAGCTTCCGGCACGAATACCAAGATATACAGTATGCCGTTTTCCGATCTCTGGAGGAGTGAATTGCGTCATGGTGCTCTTTTTCTCACAGATGGTACTCAACTGACACTATACTGTGCAAAATAAAAAAGAACGATACGCATGCGTGAAATTAAAAATATAAAATGGCGACAATTTACCTATCGCACGCTGTATTTGGTCTTTTTAGTTAATTGCCTTATAGAAAATCCAAAATCGGAAAATGTTAGATTCATCTAATTATTCATTTAGTTGGCAATGATTCGCAAGAAAGCAATTTTCCTTAATTACTGTTTTTCGTTTATAATGCATACATTTAAATATTTTGCGGTTATATAATTAACTGTAATTTATATCACGTGACTCAGCCCGTCTACCTTGATAGAGAAAAATGCTCTTCGATATGTAGAAGAACATCCTTAACAAAGACCACTGTGCTATTCAAATCAGTAAGTATGAATAACTCTTTGCAGACTCTCTTCAATAGTAGTTGAGACGAGACAAATTCAATGTTTAACACCATTAACGCGAATAGCGTTAAGACCGTCAAGTTTGAAGAATTAAGGGGGTAGTATCTGATTATAGAAATAGCTGAATCGATGAAAATTTCAGGCAGACAGTATTCTATATTGGTCATAATTTTTATCCGCACACACACACACACACACACACACACACACACACACACACACACATACATATATTGCTTGATTAAAAATTTCCGAATTATATGGGGTGATTTTTTTTCTTTTGTTTTACGGCATATCAACCTCAGTGAGTTATTTAATGCTGACCAGATTTTTATTGCCGGTAATATTTTTTTCAAAAATGTATTGCTGGTAAAATATTTTTCTACAAAAATTTATTGCTGGTAATATTTTTTCAGTAATGTACTGCTGGTAATATTTTTTTCAAAAATGTATTGCTGGTAATATTTTTTTTCAAAAATGTATTGCTGGTAATATTTTTTCAGTAATGTACTGCTGGTAATATTTTTTTCAAAAATGTATTGCTGGTAATATTTTTTTTCAAAAATCTATTGCTGGTAATATTTTTTCTTCTAAATGTATTGCTGGTAATATTTTTTCAGTAATGTACTGCTGGTAATATTTTTTTCAAAAATATATTGCTGGTAATATCTTTTTCTACAAAAATGTATTGCTGGTAATATTTTTTCAGTAATGTACTGCTGGTAATTTTTCTTTCAAAAATGTATTGCTGGTAATATTTTTTTCAAAAATCTATTGCTGGTAATATTTTTTTCTTAAAAAATGTATTGCTGGTAATATTTTTGTCAGTAAAGTACTGCTGGTAATATTTTTTTCTTAAATGTATTGCCGGTAATATTTTTTTCAAAAATCTATTGTTGGTAATATTTTTTTCTTCAAAAATGTATTGCTGGTAATATTTTTTTTAAAAATCTATTGCTGGTAATTTTTTTTATTCAAAAATGTATTGCCGGTAATATTTTTTTTCAGTAATGTACTGCTGGTAATATTTCTTTCAAAAATGTATTGCTGGTAATATTTTATTCAAAAATGTATTGCCGGTAATATTTTTTTTCAGTAATGTACTGCTGGTAATATTTTTTTCAAAAATCTACTGCTGGTAATATTTTTTTCTTCAAAAATGTATTGCTGGTAATATTTTTTTCAAAAATCTATTGCTGGTAATATTTTTTCTTCAAAAATGTATTGCTGGTAATATTTTTTTCAATAATGTAATGCTGGTAATATTTTTTTCAAAAATGTATTGCCGGTAATATTTTTTTTCAAAAATATATTGCTAGTAATATTTTTTCTTCAAAAATATATTGCTGGTAATATTTTTTTGAGTAATGTACTGCTGATAATATTTTTTTCAAAAATCTATTGCTGGTAATATTTTTTTCTTCAAACATGTATTGCTGGTAATATTTCTTTTCAATAATGTACTACTGAAATAATTTATTGCTTGTATTGAATCCTATTTTCACATTTTCATGGTGTTTTGTCCCCACTTTGGAGATTAAGTATTTGCCCATAGTTGGGACCCTAACAGGTGCTACCACCCCGGATCAAGGTGAACTTGGGAACACCATCAATTAAGAGATGGTTCCACGCTCTCCAAAACTTCCTGATCAGAGGCTTTGCTGTTGGACGTAGTTTATCGTCTTTCCCAGGACCCAATATGAAGATCAATGACTTCATTTCCGTAGTATCATAAAGAAATACATGACTTAACATAATCTTTCCTTTTCAAAAATTCAGTGGTGTGATTTAATCGAAGAATATGAAAAGTCAGCTTGATGCTGACCTATCTTTCTCTGCTATATGAGTTCAACTTTTTGAGGACCCATTATACATTTTTGCTTGAACGAAATTATAAGTGCAGCTTCAATCCAATTTGGCGCTATCCATTCAATGGAGATGACAACGAAATTGGCTACGACAACCATGTTGGAGATGAAGAAACAAAATTACATTTTATTTGAATTTGCTGGAATCGGCGAAGGAATTAATAATTTGAGAAACAATGGAAGTTACAAAGAATCTTGAACACTATCGAGCGATGCTTGAGCGGTTGAGCATTAATGATTTGAATTAGGTCTCAGAAAAGTGGCATAAGGTCATTGAAAGACGGAAATTCTTAGATGACTCAATATTGATGCTATGAATTTAGGGGAAATTTTCATTTGTGACCTGACTCGACTACTTTACAAGCAGAAAGCAGCATAAAAAAAGAACAGACTCTGGTAATGATTAAAAAAGAGAGCAGGTAAGTCAGTAATTGAAACGCCCTGCTCGGTAATGGTTTCGCTGAGATGGAACCACACTTAACACTATCAATGCTAAAAGTATAAGTTAAATTATGAGAATGACAAAGAAGTGACTGTTTTTTTTGTAAAATAAACTAAACAAATAAAAAAGTAAATTAAAAACCTCGAGAAAATTTGATCGATCTTGACTAATCGCGCTCACTTGCGCTTGCGCATACATACATACAGACAGACAGACAGACACACACACACGTACACACATATATATTTATATATATATATATATTTATATATATATATATTTTTGTCATCCACAGACAGACTGTTTCGCTGTTTCACAGCTCATCAGTGTGGCTAGACGTCCGGTTGCCTCTAGCTAGGATCGAAACCCGACTGAATTTGCGTCACTCGGAACTTCTCCCACTAAGCCCTCAGCGCACGTCAGGGATGAAGGTGAATTTTAGCGTGTTTATTTTTAGATTTAGATAAACACACAGTGACTGACAGTGACTCAATTCTGCCGAAGAGTCTTGCAATATTAGCTTAAATAGTCACTGTTTACAAATTCACACCTCAAACCAGAGAGCTCAACCGAAATTAATTTTTCAAGAGCCAAACTTTTTGTCAACCACAGACAGACTGTTTCGCTGTTTCACAGCTCAGCAGTGTGGCTATACTTCCGGCTATATATATATATATATATATATATATATATATATATATATATATATATATATATACGAGCGTCATTCAATAAATAAGGTGAATTTTTCGCTATAAGGACTTCTAATATAGATAGAAGCTTACTTTTTTATTTATTTTTCAACGTAATCTCCCAGCACTGTCACGCACATTTCCCATCTGTGCACAAGCTTCTGTATTCCCTCAGCGTAAAAATCTTGGGACTGATGTCTCAGCCAGTCGCTCACAACACTTTTGACTTCATCGTCACGTTTAAACTTCGTGCCTCTCGTGAACGCTTTCAAGGGACCAAACAGGTGAAAGTCTGAAGGGGCAAGGTCTGGGCTGTAAGGGGGATGAGGAAGCACCGTTTGGGATGCTGTGTGAGGCCTTGCGTTGTCATGATGCAAGATGACTCCTTCTGACTGATGACCCCTGCGTTTGTCCCAACAGATAAGCTCAAAGTCCTTGCAATATCATCCACTGTCACCCTTCTGTCAGACTGAATGAGGTCATATACTGATTCGATCACCTCAGGAGACCTCACTTCTGAAGGCCTCCCAGGCCTGTCTTCATCCTCAACACTGCTCCGTCCTTCTTTAAACAATTTAGCCCACTTGTAGACATGTTTTGGCTGAAACATGTGACACCATACACAGTTGACATTCTCCTATGAATTTCAACTGGTTTGTACCCTTCAGCAACAAAAACTTGATAACTGACCGCTGTTCAATCCTGGAGCATGCTTCTTGGTCGGCCATCTTTGTTAATCGCCAAAACTCTCAAAGTTTTTTTAATCTGCAAAATAAATTAAATCCATGTGAAAAAGAAGTAAAAAAAAATAAAAAATTAAAAAAGAGTAAGCTTCTATCTGTATTAGAAGTCCTTATACCGAAAAATTCAACTTATTTATTGAATTGCCCTCGTACAATCACATTACATTTGTCGCAATCGTCATTGATGCTATGTCTATGTTCCGGTTTATCATGGCATGAAAAAATAGCTGACCCCCCTCCACCTTCTGAGCTTACTTTTCCATTTAGCGCAGATCTGACATTTAATTGGTTAATCAAGACGTACTCCACAAGTCTATTGTTAATTCTGACCGTATGTTTCCTCCAGCTTTAACTTTCGGAAAAGAGGTAACACATTGTTTTTAAATTTTCTTAAAAATCATTTAATCTCCAGTTACTTACCATCGCCTGAAGAAGTACAATCAAAGTATTGAAACATAAAAACTTTTGTGTAGCGATTTCAACATGTTTCGTTTTTATAATAATCTCTTATAATATATATATATATATATATATATATATATATATATATATATATATATATGTGTGTGTGTGTGTGTGTGTGTGTGTGTGTGTATATATATATATATATGTGTGTGTATTTGTTTGGACAGGAAGCTTTCTTTTAAACATGTCTCATTGAATAGGATTGACCAAAAAAATTTGATTAATTTTCAAGGGGGTTTGTTTTTCGTGTTTTTAATTTCTCCTCAAGTTTGTCTGTTTAAGATCTAGCTTTTATGATGTTTGGATAGTAGTAGCGTTTATTATGATTTTCGCGAGTTGAGGGTGACTGAAATTCGAGTAGGCGTCTATTTAAAAAAATAATCTTCAACACACTATTTCCGTTGCTGAATGAGGTGAGAATTATATTGGGTGCCAGATGTTTTATGCAAAGAGCCTCTCTTACAGCGAGGTGTTTTCGGTAACAGGACCTACATAGGATACTAATGTTATCGACCAGAATCTCCCTTAACGGTTTTTGTTAATTGTGGGTACCTAAGTGCATTTTTATGTTCTATATATAACTGTTTTTATTTAATTACCATTTACACACTGTTTCCTGTATAGAAGCTTACAGTCCAGTCTTGTTCGATCACCGAAGTTTTAAGCGGTGTCGAGGCTGATCAGAGAGGGAAGACCGAGTACTTTAAGCAACATACTACAATTCTAAATTGATTTTTCTTTAAATAACTTATAAATGGTTGATAACCCGTAAAAAAGAAATTCAATTACACGTACCATTTCTTCAAAATAGATGTTCTTTTTAGTGTTCTTTTCATGTTTCTCAGCGTGAAATAGGTTTGTTTCTTTGCTCTATGAAATCATTCACCTTCTCGAATTCTGTGAGTTTCTTTTTCTCCTCCACACATAGATTGTAATTTCTCCATCTGTTTCTATTTTTCATTCTATTTTCGGTGTTTTTCTTTCAGTTTCATTTCCGAATGGAATTTAAAAAAAAACGGAAAGAAATTAATTCGAACGGTCCGTACTTTTTGAAAAAGGTAAAATCTTTAAGTGGATTAAAAGATTTTAGAACTATTTAAAATTGAGCACTTTTATATACGTAACAAAAAAACGTATGTGGATCCGACAAACTCATTCATTTTTCATGTCTGTGTTGTATGTGACACTTCAGTCCCGCTAGTGACCCGCATACACTTTCACATATTGTGCAACAGCGGATATCCTTGAGACACAGCAACAGGAACATTTGATGACGATGTTTGCAGTTGTCTTTTGTCTTTGAAGCGGCCAAAATTTCTGATACCACTCATAAAAATCTCCAGTTATTCAGGGCAACTCGCTCAAAATTAGTGAGAGACACATTGAGATCTACTCTTTAACTTGTCTTTATACGCGAGCCGTGGTCGGCCAACATTTCTTTGTTCACTGTCAAGCTGGCTATACATGAGGACCTTAAGTATTCTGTGGTCACTCATACTTGCAACGTGACCAGACCAGCGATTTTGTGACTGCATCAGGAAGGTTTAAATGTTGCATTTTGCGAGAAGATCGGCATTGGACACGCTGATGTATTATAAAATTGAAACGTCCGGAACACTCTTCCAGATTATCCACTACCCTTACATGAGCCAGATCAGACTGAAAATGGTTTGGTTTGGTTTGTTTTGTTTTACGGCATATTAACCTCAATGTATCATTTAATGCCGACAACTTTTTTTTCCTGGTAACATTTAGTTTTTCAAAAACGTATTGCTGGTAAAATTTTTCTTCAAAAACGTATTGCTAGCAATATTTTTTTTTCAAAAACGTATTGCTGGTAAGTTTTTTTTCTTCAAAAATTTATTTCTGGTGATAATATTTTACAAAGTATTTCTGGTATTAAAACCTATTTTTACACTTTTATAATGCTTTTTACCTCAGTTTCAGGGTTAACTATTTGCCCATAGCTGGGATCCTAACAGGTGCTACCACCCCGGTTCAGGGTGAACCTGGGAACACCAGCAATTAAGAGGTGGTTCCACGCTCCTCAAAACCTCCTGATCAGAGGCCTTGCTGTTGGACGTAGTTTATCGTCTTACCCAGGACGGGGCGGAAAATGGAGTACTGTTGTCATATATGGGCAAGAGCTTCCTAGTCTTTTCAGTCTCGACAAGGCCCAAAAGGGTCGTCCAGACGAACTACATTCACGGCTAAGACTCGCCATGCCTTGCACATTATGGCGAACTATACTCTTTCTCTTTTTATTCTGTTGTAAGTTCCATTCGAGTAGCCTCTTTCCACAAAACTGTGATTCATGGAACCGATTCCCAAGTAGATGGCTTCAAGATCACTGCAATCTTAACTTCTTATCTACAATCGTTAACCGTTATCTTCCCCATATATCCCCATTATCTGTGCCTCTTACTCTGTAAATCTTAACCACGAGTCGCCTTTGGGCCTTGTAAAGGGTGAACATCATTGTAAAAAATCTATGGATACCTGGCTAGAGGTATGCCTAATTGTAATTTTGCATGTCAAACACTGAGCCACATTATTTACGTTATTCGGACTATTGTCCTCATCTTTGTCAGCATATTTATTACAACGTTTCGGCCGGTGTACGCTTCGACCTTCTTCAGGTGGTTGGGATGTCGAACTGAACCCTTTATTTCGCTCACTGCGCTGTTCTAGTTCCACGTGCCATGTTTAAATGGATTCCCTCTGAAAGTACTCCACTGCCTTAAACGGGTATTGAACTCACACTCTTTTGGGTCCTGTCACTGGATCTAACTAACGCCTTTATCCACTGTGCCATGTGTAATTGAGAAATAGAGACAGATGCTGGGCCACATATAGTCATGTCTGTCATTGGTAGCTTTACAGCGCGTCAAAATCGAATCACCATCAACATAGCGCGCTCTATAATTTACCTTTCCATACACAGCAAGCTTTAAATATATTTTGGAAGGTTCTCACATTCAAAATTAGAAAACTTATCCATATTTTCCTACATATTGCATTACAATTTACCCAATAAAATTTCAACATTTACCTTGATAAAGTTTCTCAATGGACAAAACGCGTTGGTACTGAGGTGAGACACTCTCCGTATCTGGGTCAAAGAATGTTTTTTCATATAAGGGTGGGACGCATGTCCGAATCCTGCCGGATTTTCTTTATTAAGTTGTCTGGGGTTTATAGCTCGGTAGACGTAATATATGCTGTTTAAAATAATAAACAAAAAAACGAAAAACAAGTTATTTCAAACACAAGTATCACGAAAAACAATGTGTGAAGTAATAAAAATAACGAATCCATTAATTCTTTAGAAATTGCTTTGTTTACGTGTCGGATAGGAAATTAAGCAAATATCGGCCTTTCCTCACCGTTTGATACTTTGAGCTTCATTCACAAGAATTAGTTATACTTTCGACATTTGAAATGTTAGATGGGAATTATGGAAAATGGTTGAGAATTAAGTTAAACCTATATTATGGAAATTTAAATTTGTTTTTATATCGACATTTTAACACTAATTCATTACTCTGATTCAATAGTTGGCTTTCATTATTGTATTTTCTTATTCTAAACTTTAAACATAAGACACAATTATCTCTAAAACTATTACGAGTACCTCTTTAATACACGCTGATAAAATAATAAACAAAGAAACAAAAAACAAGCTGTTTCAAACATTAGTATCACTAAAAGCAATGACGGACCTATTAATTCTTTAGAAATTGCTTTGTTTACTTGTCGGATACGAAATTAAGCAAATATGGGCCTTCGAGTAAATCTAAATTTTTCGTCACTGTTTGATACGTTGAGATTCATTCACTAGAATTTATTAATTATTCATTAGAATGAGTTATACTTTCGACATTTGTAGAGTTAGTCGGGAGTGAATATTATGGAAAATGGTTGAGAATTAAGTTAAACTTATCTTATGGAAATTTAAATTTGTTTTTATATCGATATTTTAACACTAATTCATTACTCTGATTCAATAGTTGGCTTTGATTATTGTATTTTCTTATTCTATAATTCTCTTATAAACATAAGTCACCTATCTCTAAAACTAATAGGAGTAACTATTTAATACACGCTGTTTAAAATAATAAACAGAGAAACAAAATAACAAGTTATTTCAAACATTAGTATCACTAAAAACAATGTGAGAAGTAATAAAAACAACGAATCCATTAATTCTTTAGAAATTGCTTTGTTCACGTATCGGATAGGAAATCGAGCAAATATGGGCCTTCGAGTGAATCTAAATGAGGAAGTGTGCATTCCTTAAAAGGTTAAGTAGAACGAGACTGGGTTGTGTTGCTCTCTATGACTGAGTGGTCTCAAGCACATTGGATCAAACGGTGATTAAAGGGCGATACAAGATTGAACCCTGCTGAAGTATATACGTTTTTAAAATTTTTCTTCGAGTGCCAAGGCCAGTAGACCTAGCACATAATCTTTAAAATAATAATAAAAAAGAGGCGTTTATTTCAAATACGGGTATCCACTAAAAATAATGTTTGAAGTAATATATACGAGTGAGGGTGTGTGATGATGACGAGAATGATGTGAAATAGCTATAGGTATATATACACATCGACATTAATACATTTTTTATAAAGAATGCACGCAGGTATGTAGTTCTTAAGTCTCGGTGTCACCGACTATATGCATTATCTGCATTGTACAATTGCAGTATATGTGAAAGTGCTTTCTATTTGTCTGCGCATAAAGCGCATACATTTACACTTATATTGAATTAGAATCGAGGTCAAAAGCAAATAAAATATCACTTGTGTGGATTTCGCAACATTAATTATTTTGTAACGAAAGAAATAATGGGATTGAATTCTCTTTTGTTGTCCATCATAGGTAATACGATTCTTAAACAGTGTGATATGACTTTTACTGGATTGTGTAAAATGTTTATTTCTATTGCACCAAATACAACATAACCTCCTTCTGCTTTTCATCAAATCGGCCCCATCGAAAGAAAAGTGTATGAATTTAGCTGGTTGAGTGCAACGTGGCTGAAGTTAAGGCCACTCGAATCATGATAAGCATGAAAAAATGGAAAAGTAAAAATATCCCAAGATGATAAATCAAGAATATTTATGAAATCCTCATCTTCACAATTCTTGTCGGCTAAGGACTACTTTCTATTTTTGTTGGCTACAAGACCCGCAGTAAATTGGATGAATTTAATCTTCAGTTCGGTCTGCTCTGTAAGAAGAAAAGGAAATTGTAGCGAATTAAACTTACCAAGATAGAGTTTCAAATATAGCAAATAAGAAATTCAAATTCTGTATGGATGGCCAAACGTACATATATAACACACCAATGCGATTTTATGTACATTGATCGAGTCTTTCAAAATAGTACGTTGCTTAAGTACATGTCTGATAAAATCGAATTTCAACGATTACCGTTACATTCCGAAGAGAATAATAGGAAATAAAGAAAGACAGTACACCGTTATTTTATTCTCTTTGACATATAACTCAAATGTATTTGGTTCTAATAGGTAACCGATTTTAGTGATTAATTGAAAACAAAAAAAACTTACCCGAAGAGAGTTACTGGTATTGACATTTGCAAAACAACAGATTTTTTTAAAATGATAGCTGATCGTAAATATCATTCCTTTGCAAAGTTGATTAGAAGAATTCATCGAAAAAATTCTTTTGTTGCCTTTGATCTTACCAATTATTACTGTAATCAACCAATTGACTATTTACATTGCTTAACTAAATTGTTATGTGATTTCAAATTTTAAGTTTTCTACCTTTTAAAAAGGAAATATTTTTTCTTGTTTTATTTTCGTAGAAAATAGGATCTGATTGCGATTTGTTTAAATTGTGTCTTATTTCAATCACGGCTCGGAATGAGTAATTGGAGAGTCGAGTTCGAATTCCAGTCGGGTTCGTTACATCCACTGACGCGCAAATACCCTTGGGGAAGGCATGAATCCAACTCTTCTCTTCCTAGCTATGAGTTGAACTACAGAACAGACTGGATCCTTTAGCCTTGGTTGGCAACCAGTCTATCGCAGAAAGAAACGTCAAACTACTGCTGGAATATCTCTGCCTCGTCAGTCATGAATAGTAAGAGACATGATCACCCAAGCTTGTATCACATATCACTGATTGACTGAAAACTAAAATAAAACCAATTTTTTTTTATTCTTTTAATATTACCTAATGACTGTATATTTCTAAATTAAATATTTAAAACTACAAAATGTTTCTCCGCTTAAAGTAATACCTTTTCATCAAATATGATCCAAACTTTAAAATGTATAGGGTGCGATGGACAAATTGCCGTCTAAATTATGCAAAGATGAAAATTACACTGACATCTAATTTTAAAAGATATATTTACCAACATTACCCAAAATTATCTTGAAATCTTAAACAGTAAATTAATTTAACAAAATCGCTATTAGCTTCAACCACGGCCTCCAGAGGACTTCGGAATCTCCTGCAACTCTTCTGGATGGTCTCCTTGTTTAAGTTGGTGAATGCTGCTATAATACTTGCTTTCAGTTCATATTTGGTGTTACAAGGAGTTTTGTTGGCCTCTCCATCAACTGCACCCCAAACAAAATAACCAAGGGGGTTGCAGTCTTGGGAGTTTGGTGTCCAGATGTAAAGCGTGTTGTGGAAGTTGTCTGACAGTCATGACTGGATTTTCCTGTTAGTTTGGCATAGTGCAGAATCCTGTTGCCAGACATAGGGTCTTCCAGGATCCACCCTCTTGACCCAGAGCAGCGCTATCTCCTCAAGGCATTTGGTGCTGGGCTCAATGTTGAGTCCGAGACATGGTAAGAAGATGAATGGAGGCATAATGTCGCAATCACGATTGATCACTCTAACTACCATTCTCTATCTCTTTTCCTTTGGGAGATATTTTCACATGTGACCTTTCCTTAAAAAAGAAAAGAAAACAAAACAACAACAACAACAAAACAACTGTACCTGAGCCGGTACTGGACGATGCTTGTGTTCATCTATTCGTTAAACTGCCTAAGACCGTGTCGTGGATGCAGAATAGACTCTCTCGAATAATTTAACCCTCCAGCACAGATGAGCGCTTACTGCCGCTTAGCTTATAGAATCTGACCGGAGTGGTTTGTCCATCTTGATGAATCTGCTATGTGACTATTAATCTTCGGTCTAGAGGAACTCCGGTATAGTAATTGTAGAGATTAATACAGCTTTATTCAACTGAGAATATAAGGTTCGCGTATAATGTCCTTTTATAGTCTCAGTAAACAGAAATAGCTCTCTCAAAGAGGAGAGTAACAAAACAAAGGGAGACCACTCTTGATTATTCATAACAACCTAGTCCACATTCCAATTACTTTATGAATCGGATTTTTTTACATCTCTTTCTCTATCTCTTTTTCTTTGGGAGATATTTTCACATGTGACCTTTCTTTAAAAAAAAAGAATAGAAAACAACAAAAACAACAACAACAACAAAATAACTGTACCTGAGCCGGTACTGGGCAATGCTTGTGTTCATCTATTCGTTAAACTGCCTAAGACCGTGTCGTGAATGCAGAATAGACTGTCTCGAATAATTTAACACTCCAGTACATATGAGCGCTTATAACATCCATCTATGTACGAATCCTCTGCTCTGTCCTCAGATTGACACCCAAATATTCCGAGATGTTCGTATTGGGGCATCCGGCACGAATGCCAAGCGGTACCGCGTGTCGTTTCCAAAATTCTGGCGGAGTGGATTGCATCATGGTGCTCTTTTTTTTCTCACAAAGATCAACCTTTGATTTTCTCATTCCCTAATTTATTTTGTCCCTCCCTCGCCTAGAGTGAGTGAGCCTATTGATTCTGCTTATCGGCTTAGAATACAATGGCTACTCTTATTTAACTGTGAGCTGGACGGTTCTTACTAACATATTTTATTTGAGTCTGAATGTTTAGTTGTACTTTACTTTCGTTATTTTGGTTCATCCCCCTCCCGTCTGATTTCATCTATATTTTTATATATTTTTGCCAAAAAGCAACAACGAAATGTACATGAACATAAGATTTGTGTAGTATCCCTGTTAATATATTGTATATGAAGGATTGAATGATGGATGAGTTCTTGTGATTGATTCACTTGTAAGATTAGCTTGGTGGAGAATAGTCAGTGACGACCAGACATTTCCACTTCCTCTTTTGAGTCTGTGCCACATGAAATGTAATACAATTTGAAAATAGACAGTCTCTGTTAAGTTGAAGAATTCGCAACTTCGAATTACAGCGGATTCCGTGATGACCAAAAAATGTTCTGAATTACGAAAATGTTCTGAATCACTTCAAAGGTAATTAAATAAGCTCCAATTTCTTTTTATTTTACCCATCTTGGGTCCCTTATCAATTTCCTTTGTTTGTGTAATTTCTGATATTGAAAATGTTATCTAGTTTCTTTTCACTTGCTATTTTCTTATTTTTCTAACCCTCTCTTTGAAGACTGTAACATCGTTTATCATGAATTAGTTTCTTACGAACAAGAAAATCCTAATCCTTTCATTTACCTTGCGAGCTTCGGATGTTTGGAGAATTTAGAAGCATCAAGATTTTTACTATATTCCTAAGTATTAACATAGATGTCCTTTACGGTTGACATATTTTTTTGTGTATTTTCGAATTTGTGTAACGTCCACATACAAAAGTACAAAGGTGTAGGCTTTAATAAAGCTTTATTCAACTGAGAATATAAGGTTCGCGTATAATGTCCTTTTATAGTCTCAGTAAACAGAAACAGCTCTCTCAAAGAGGAGAGCAACAAAACAAGAGGAGACCACTCTAGATTATTCATAACACCCTAGTCCACATTGCATCTACTTCATGAATCGGATTTTTTTTTTACATCTCTTTCTCTATCTCTTTTCCTTTGGGAGATATTTTCACATGTGACATTTTTTTTAAAAAAAAAAAAGAAGAAAACAAAACAACAACAAAACGACTGTACCTGAGCCGGTACTGGACGATGCTTGTGTTCATCTATTCGTTAAACTGCCTAAGACCGTGTCGTGGATGCAGAATAGACTCTCTCGAATAATTTAACCCTCCAGCACAGATGAGCGCTTACTGCCGCTTAGCTTATAGAATCTGACCGGAGTGGTTTGTCCATCTTGATGAATCTGCTATGTGACTATTAAGCGTGGTCCCAGAGGAAACTATTTTGTGTGATTTTAAAATGCAGTTGCTAAAGAAAATTAATAAAAGGAGATGGACATGATAAAACAAATAATAAGAATAATAAACCGATTTCCATTCGAAGTTCTTTAAAACTGCTAACCATCCAAAGAAAATCGAAATTATTTCGATGAGAATAATGCGTATTAAAAGAGGTTTGCTTGAAAAACGTTACTTCGGCATAACTATTCATTAAGTTCGATTTTCAGACGTAAATTATTTCCGAATATATTTTATACTGGAGAAATGGCCTGGAAATATTCCTTTTAAGTTGATATTGATTTAAGATCAGCTATTGATTTCTAAAACGGAAAACCGAGACACACTAAAGCATAATTGCAAGAACCAAAAGAGACGAAAATCTGGGTTCTAATTATATATGAAATAACTGGCCGTGTTATTAACAACGTGTTTCTTGTCATTTTGGTCAAATACGTGTTTAAACACCAATTTGTATCTTCAGATTGCAATGATAAAGACATACGGACAGAAAGAAAAAAAAACATTTTGCGTCAATGATAAAAGTCTGGGTGTATTTGTCGGCTTCTCTTCTGCATTAGACTAAAATGGTTCTGGCGACTTTAATATAAAAATTAAAGACATCGTCAACAGAGGTTATTTTTCCTGTTGAAGACGTGAAAGTAAAATCAAGGAAGCTAAATCAGTTTAACAAAAGCAATTTCATTTGTGTCATTGTCAGCATTGCATTCTGTTAGAAGAAGATTATCCAGAAAACATTTATTATGAGTTATCTTCATTTCATTAGAAAGATGTCGAAGCTAGATATTTATTGAAAGATTTCTGAGCACACGAAAATAATCAAATACAAGAAAATCTGATTAAATCGCTGCATTTATTGGGATCAAAAATAAAATAATGCAAAAAAAAAATTGTCAAAAAAATGATAATGAATATTTTTTTTATAAATCTATAGTGTATTTTGCGTGTCCCAGTAAATTAAGCACCAAAGCTTTTTGTTAGAAATATAAATAGTGTTTTAGAACTAGGAATATATATATATATATATATATATATATATATATATATATATATATATATATATATTCCTAGTTCTAAAACACTGTAATATGTATGTGTGTATATATATATATATATATATATATATATATATATATATATATATTCCTAGTTCTAAAATACTGTAATATATATATATATATATATATATATATATATATATATATATATATATTCCTAGTTCTAAAATACTGTAATATATATATATATATATATTCCTAGTTCTAAAATACTGTAATATATATATACATATATATATATATATATATATATATATATATATATATATATATATATATATATATATTCCTAGTTCTAAAATACTGTAATATATATATATACATTCCTAGTTCTAAAATACTGTAATATATATATATATATATATATATATATATATATATATATATATATATATATATATATATATATATATATATAGTGGTACTCGCTTGAAAAAACCTTAGTTAGTAGCTTTGAACAAACCAATACCCAAGGAAAAATAAGGAATAAAAAAAGAAACATGAAATTCAGGCGAAAACAATCGTCCAGAATTCAAGTTCAGAGTCCAAAGAAAAGTCCGACAATTATTTTAAGACATTTTTTTATGTTTATACGTTCTTTTTATAGATACAAATATTTAAGTAAATGGTCTGTTTATAATAAACAGTATTAACGACATATACCGACCTGAAAGTCTGAGAAATTTTCATAGAAAATATGCGTCCTCCGACAGGAATCGAACCTGTATCCTATGTCGTTAATACTGTTTATTATTTTAATATATATATATATATATATATATATATATATATATATATATATATATATATATATATATATATATATATATATATATATATATATATATATATATATATATATATATATATTACAATGGTTCATTCATACAAAAAGTAAATTAGTAAAGTTAATTATATAAAATGGCGAAATCCCTTCGCTAACAAAATGTTACAGATGCATAAACCTACCAGTCACTCGATGAGTGTTATGATCCTTGTTTTTTTGTTTTCTTTAATTAAAGTTATATAAGGTCTTTCTTAAATACGCAAGTACTTTCAACTGTATATTCAGTCTTCTTCAGGCATGGAAATTATTTTGTTTCGAAAAAATATAATTCGAATCGAAATTTTTATTTAAAATGTGTTATTGATAACAAAAGGATTTATTGATATGATATTGTTAGAGAAAGGATTTCGCCATTTATATCATTAACTTTATTAATTTACTTTTTGTATGAATGATTCATTGTAATATAAATTGAACTGCACCACGAATTTGATATATATATGTGTGTGTGTGTGTGTGAGAGAGAGAGTGTGTGTGTGAGAGAGTGTTTGTGTGTGCGTGTGTGTGTATGTGGAAGAGAGAGAGTGTGTGTGTGCGTGTGTGTGCATGTGTGAGAGAGAGTGTGTGAGTGTGTGTGTGCGTGTGTGTGTGTGTGAGAGAGAGAGTGTGTGTGTGCGTGTGTGTGCATGTGTGAAAGAGTGTGTGTGTGAGAGAGAGAGAGAGTGTGTGTGAGAGAGAGAGGGTGTGTGTGTGTGAGAGAGAGTGTGTGTGTGTGCACGCGTGTGCAGGGATTTGCAGATATTTGGTGACTTTGTCAGTGACAAAGATGCCATTCGTGCTATTTAGAAAGCTGTACAACATGTTTATGCAGACTTGAAATCGTCAGCCGAATGATCGTGTGAGCTGTGCAGTCACAGACCATAGAATGCATGTTATTCAACATGCATTCTATGGTCTGTGACTGTTGTCTTCAGTGGTGCACCTGAAGTGTATTGGTAAGAGAACCATGCCCACGGGCAAATTTGGGATTGGCAGAGACTGTTATGCCTGAAGTACTTAAACTATTCAAAGACTTCGACATTTCTTTTAATAATTGATGATTAATAAATATTTTTAACATGTGTTTTAACAGTTGATGGTGGAAAAGATTTTAAATTGTCTTCACAATTGATGGTGAAATAAATTGTTGTTCTTCTTTGTTAAATCTGTATGTTATTATTTTTAACATTACCTGCCTTCATAATAATAATAAAAAATACTTAACGGCAAAATAGCCTGGTGTCTATTTTACCGAGGCCGGTAAAATAAACTTAAAAGCATGTTTGTCTATTTTACCGGCACCGGCAAAATAGCCCACCTCCTTTTATAAAACACCTGCAGATGACACGGTGGGTAACCACTGACAAATATAGATTTTTAGCTAATCATCACGAGAAAAATGGGCTTATAGATGGTAACAGTAATGATAAATATAACTTCGAAGAAGCCTTTAAAGAAATCACACACATATAAGAAAGTAAGTCGGCATCTACGCGGATGACACCACAATTTACTCCTGCCTCAAAAACAAATCTAGTGATGCTGACAAAGTTAACCTGGCAGTTCGTCTCGAAAAGGACCTACAATCGGTTGTGAACTGGGGCAAGAATTGGTTGGTTAACTTTAACGCCTCTAAAACAAAACTGCTCTCTATTAACCACCACAGGGATCCATCCCTGCATCCCATTAGAATGTCTGAAGACCAACTTCTCGAGAGCTCCTCTCTGCGGCTGCTCGGTCTCACGCGGTCCGCTGACCTGAGATGGAACAAATACATTGAGTCAATTGCTTCATCCACCGCAAGGAAAGTTGGCTCCCTGAGCCGGACCAGGAAATTTTTCTCCCAGGAATCAATCCTCCAAATCTATAAATCAACCATTCGCCCTTGCATGGCGTATTGCTGCCATATATGGTCTGGAGCCCCTGCTGTTTGCCTCAGGGTTCTTGATAAGATCCAGAGACGGATATGCAATGTAATTGGCCCTGATCTGTCATCTCGTCTGCAGTCGCTCTCTCACAGACGTGCCGTTGCCTCGCTCTGTCTTTTTTACAAATACGTAATTGCTCCGAGGAGCTGCTTTCGCTTGTCCCTAGGCCTCATGAATTTAAACGTCCTACGAGGCTGGCATCTCGTTTCCACCCCTTCACCGTTGAAACTGTTAGATGTAGACGTCTCTTCTACTCCAATAGCTTCATGTCTCGTACATCTCGCCTGTGGAACTCCCTTCCTTATTCCTGTTTCCCTGACAAATACAATCTCCAACTATTTAAGTGTAACGTCAATCGACATCTCCAGTTGCCTTGATCTATCCACTTCCCTTCTCCACACCCTTCCCCCTTTCATTCCTATCTGCTCTCGCTCTAAATCTTCTGTAACCCCCTTGCCTTGATCGATCCACTATCTTTCTCCACGTCCCCTCCTTTACCACTCTTATCTACTCTTCCTCCAAACCTTCTGTAACCCCTTGCGTGCTAGTGGCTTCCAGCCTTGCTTGGGGTGAAAAGCTTAAAAAAACAAAAAAAACAAAAAAACAAAACATTATTTTGACGTAAAGAGATCTTTTATGGAAGAATGTAAAAGGATTTTAGAAAATTTAAAACACTAAAGACAATTCGAAAACAGGCGTTGAGCATTCTACTGCTAATATAAGCGGTTCACTCGTCATGTAAATGTAATTATATATTGCCGTGATTAAGAGTTTTTAAAAAAAAGAATATCGTAGCTCTGATGCTTTGTCATGCGCCCAAGTTTTGTAACTCCATTTTGGGAGATTTTACTTTATTCTGGAGTTCACATGAATAAATTCAAAGATGTTGAATTCTTCGAATTGGGAATGTAAAGTAATAAGAATGAAAATTATGGATGGAGAATTCCAACATAGACGAGGTTACAAAATCTAAAAATGCTATTTTCTTTTTTTTCGGAATTGGTTACTTTTTTAGTCAAAAAGAAAGCTGGCCGTGGCAAGTTATATGGAAAGGAAAAAAAAAGAAGACCGTCTAATAAAAAAAAAGTAAAACATGTAATGAAAAAAAGAAATCGGGGAGAAAAATAAGAATATTAATTAGAAAGGTACACAGGAAATGAAGTAAATAAAAATAAGATAAAAATGTAAGTAGAGTTTGCAGTTTTGTATACCAAGTTTCATATACAGTTTGTTTTGTATGCCGTTAAAGATTATTCAACGTCCACCGAGAAAGGAAATGAACACACAAGATAAAACAAATATATGAAGGCATACACGTGTGAATATTGAAGTACCAGGAATGTAAGTACAAACTGTGAACTTTATACTTTGGAGACAAACAACTTTTCGAAGCTTTTGTTTACCAGAATTTCTGGTGGGTGGCGATCTACCTGAGTCTGAAGAGTGGAATAATCTGGACGATTCCAAACTTTTATTAAACAGTATTACTTACATTTACCGGCCTCGATGTTCGATAAAGATCGCAGAAAATATGCGTCCCCCGACAGAAATCGAATCTGTATTCCGTCATTTAGCCTGATGTGCTATTAACCGAATCAGCCACAGAAGACTTCCGGTTTAGCAAAGATCAAATGACTGCTTATAAACACACACATTCGACGACATTTCTCGATAATTCATTTCTGCTCCGAAACGTAACCTAACTTAAACAATGTCACCATATTATTTGTATAATCCATCAAATATTTGAGTAGATTTTCAGTTAAAACCTCATTACTATGTATCCCGGGCTTAAGTGCTATTAACCTATGCAGCCACAGAAGACTTCCGGTTTAGCAAAGATCAAATGACTGCTTATAAACACACACATTCGACGACATTTCTCGATAATTCATTTCTGCTCCGAAACGTAACCTAACGTAAACAATGACAACATATGTTATGGATTAAACTCGACAAATATTTTCCGTATGTAATACAGGTTCGATTCCTGTCGGATGACACATATTTTCTGTGAAATTTCTCGAATATTCAGACCGGTAAATGAAATTAATACTGTTTAATTAAAAACAGAGTATTTACTCAAATACGTTGTATCCATAAAAATAACGTATAAATAGAAAAACAAATATTAAAATATTTCGATGACATAAAACGTGGGCTACTTGATCCTCACATTTTGATTTGGTTGGTGGAAAAAGTTCCTTAAAATCAAATTGATGACATCATTTCTGCTGATCATTGTATGGATTGGTAAACAAAACAGACGTGGTCCACGTGATGCAAAGAAGCAAATTCTCACTCTATGAAAGACAACATGTATACCAAGAGATATACTAGAAGCTTCTTGCAAGAGACACAGACTGAAGATGCATATTCATCATACAGAAAAAGAGAATCTGAAGATGGTGGATTTCAAGCAATGGTTGGCAATCTGTATCAAGTTGATAAAATAGGTGGAATCGTCCCTTAGTATTCTTTCCTTCTGAAAATATTTTTCAATTCTGTAGCGGAAGTGAAAGGCAGCAGTCTGTGGGTTTTGCTGAACTGGCTACAGTTCTCCGTTCTAAGAGGTAACGAGTGGCATGCGTGATATGTAAGCAGAATAGTGGACGCTTTCGAAAATCTAGCAACAGTCTCTGGTTAAATGGAATGATGGACGATCAAGGAGAAAAAAATGGCCTACCTTAGAATCCGAAACGGGCGCGAACGTGTTTTGCCTGCAGAATGCCGGAAGTTAACAATTAAAGGTATTTATTTGAACTAGTACAAAATGTGGCACAAGGCCAAAAAGGGGATAGGGGAAGGACGGTCTTCTTCTGTTTTAATTCTAAACTTAACTAGTCACAAACACTGACCCAAACATACTAACAATAGTCCTATCACCAAAACAACACATACTCTCTTACCTTTCTTACTACATCCACCATAATACATCAAATTCTCTTTGAAAGTCTAACTAGTCCCCATATGTACATTTCAAAGTCTATGGGGAGGGGATAACAATTTAAAAAACCCAATGAATATTTACAATATGAATTAAATACTATTTACATTAAAACAAAATAAGGTTAGTAATGACCCCCCCACAATACCTAAATATGGCAGAAACATCAGTTAACTGGACGAAAAGAATTGCGAGATTATAAAAGTATAAAAACTATCATTCGTTCAAAAAAGCACTCACACAACCACGCACTCATTTAGACACAATAACAAATTCGAAGAAAAAAAAGTAAGTTAACAATAAAAACACGAACGTCTCTGGGGGGGGGGGTGTTATTTATGAGTTACGGACGTGTAACGTATGCAAATTCCGACCATTTAGAACTGATATAAAACGAGCAATCTCGCAGGGGTGAGGGGAGGTCTTTTTTTTTCTTTTGTTCGTGAGTTGGTCGAACGGTTTGGGTGTGCGTATCGTCGGAGACTAAGAAAGACTATAGGAATCTATCTTCCTCCTCCTTATACTTGGGACGGCAGTGTTAAACTTGAAACCATCTCTTTTCTTTCAAATTCAGTGAAATCCATCAAGCATGTATGAAAATATGTAAACAAAGGGGGGGAGGATCAGATGCTGCTATGTTTGTTCTCCAGCACCAAATGAATCCAGAGGTCTTCGGTAATTACCAGCAAGGTCGAGAGATATCAGTAGCAATAAAGCTTTCGGGAGGATATCCAGTTTCCAGGTATCCAGCTGTCCAACAACTAGCAGTACATCTAGAAAATGGACAAATAGTTAATTTTACACTTAAATTAGCTGCAGCACAGGCAATGAATCCAAGAGAAGCAACTTTGACGACTTTTTCAAACTCCGTTCAAACAATCCATTTGTCAGAACATTATATTACCACCAGATATTCAGATACATCAGATTAGATAGCACACTTGTTCGTGTCCATAGAGTGCATCCAAATCACCAGGAATATTTTTACTTCTGTTAATTCTGCTGCATGAAGTTTAAGGTCCAGTGTCTTTTGAGGACTTTCCGAGAGTTTATGGGATTATTTACACGACTTACATGCAATAAAAGAGGACAGTTTGACACTATTTACATTATTCGGACTATTGTCCTCATCTTTGTCGCCATATTTATTACAACGTTTCGGCCTTTCAGTATCTGTTTATATTTCTGAGATGAGGTATTATGTACACTATTTACATTTTTCGGACTATTGTTCTCATCTTTGTCGCCATATTTATTACAACGTTTCGGCCTTTCAGTATCTGTTTATATTTCTGAGATGAGGTATTATGTACACTATTTACATTTTTCGGACTATTGTCCTCATCTTTGTCGCCATATTTATTACAACGTTTCGGCCGTTGTACGCTCCGGCCTTCTTCAGGTGGTTGAAATGTCGAACTGAACCTTTTATTTCGCTCACTGGGGTCGACTGTTCTAGTTCCACGTGCCATGTTTTTAATGGATGTCAGTTATCAGTTATCTCCTGTTAATTCCCCTCTCCAAGTTCTCCACTGCGTTAACCGTGTATTAAACTCACACTCTTTGGGTTCTGTCACTGGATTTAACTAACGCCTTTATCCACTATGCCATGTGTCCTTGAGGAAATCTGTGTATAAATTTCTGTGTATTAGAAACCAAATGACTTCAGCATCTTTTCTTACCAGTGCTCATATTGCAATTTTTGCTGTTATCACCATGTTTTTACCATAGCTCATATTGCAATTTTTTGTTGATATTATTGCTTTTCTCTGACACTCCTTGTGGTCGGGTAGCTGTTTCCCGAGACGAGACTCTGCCCTTCGACATAGCGTCGTCTGGGGATCCTCTCTCAGAGCCGGAGACAAATCTTCAACTGCAGACCAACATACAGTATTTACTTCTGTATTTATGTGAATGGGGGCATACCTATTATCATCCGTAGGTACGCTACAACAATATTGTTGTTAATTACTGACAAGATATTTATAATTCTGCACTGATTGATATTGAAAATCGAATCTTGCCATGGGAGGTGATGGATTACGAAAGTATAGACTTCCACAGACTGTCCGAGGTGCAGCCAACTGGTTAACAGCAGAATATGCTAGAGAAACCTTATACAATCCAAGACAAATGAATATGTTTCAAATCATACTGGAATTCTCAATGATGACCATAAAGTATTTTTTCATAGATGCGCCCGGTGGAAATGGTAACACTTTTGTAACCAATTTGATACTGGCCCAGATTCAGAAAAGAATACAGAATTACACTTGCTGTAGCATTATCTGGAATGGCTTCCACATTACTTCCAGGGGATACAACTACTGATGCTGCATTCAAATTTCCGCTTGATCTTTATACGTACGGAAACAAAGTCTGGAATAACAAAACATCTGGGACGGCAGAAGTTATATGACAATGTAACTTGATTGTGTCTGATAAATTCTCTACGATGCATAAGGGAGCTCTAGAGGCTATTGATAGGATGTTAAGAGATATTAGAAATAGTCAGTCTCTGATGGGACGAGTCATCGTACATACAATGGTCATTCAATAAATAAGTTACATTTTTCGCTATAAGGACTTCTAATACAGATAGAAGCTTACTTTGTTTTTAATTTTTCAACGTAGTCTCCCAGCACTGTCACACACTTTTCCCATCTGTGCACAAGCTTCCGTATTGCCTCAGCGTAAAAATCTTTGGACTGATGTCTCAGCCAGTCGCTCACAACACTTTTGACTTCATCGTCACTTTTAAACTTCGTGCCTCTCGTGAACGCTTTCAAGGGACCAAACAGGTGAAAGTCTGAAGGCGCAAGGTCTGGGCTGTAAGGGGGATGAGGGAGCAGTTCCCAGCCCAGCTCGTTGATGGTCTGCACCGTTTGGGCTGCTGTGTGAGGCCTTGCGTTGTCATGATGCAAGATGATTCCTTTTGACTGATGACCCCTGCGTTTGTTCTTTATATCTTTCAAAGTCCTTGCAATGTCATCCACTGTCACCCTTCTGTCAGACTGAATGATGTCATTGACTGATTCGATCACCTCAGGAGACTTCACTTCTGTAGGCCTCTCAGGCCTGTCTTCATCCTCAACACTGCTCCGTCCTTCTTTAGACAATTTAGCCCACTTGTAGACATTTTTTGGCTGAAATATGTGGCACCACACACAGTTGACATTCTCATATGAATTTCAACCGGTCTGCACCCTTCAGCAACCAAAAACTTGATAACTGACCGCTGTTCAATCCTGGAGCATGCTTCTTGGTCGGCCATCTTTGTTAATCGCCAAAACTCTCAAAGTTTTTTTTTTTTTTTAAATCTGCAAAAGAAATTAAATCCATGTGAAAAAGAAGTAAAACACAAAAAATAAAAAAGAGTAAGCTTCTATCTGTATTAGAAGTCCTTATACCGAATTTATTGAATGACCCTCGTATTATCAGCGTTTTCAGGCAAATGTTTTCTGATATACCAAAAAGAACAAAAGCTGATGAAATTCGAACACGTTTGACCTCTTCTAGATTTTGGTAACATGCCAAAACCATGCAAATTTAAACACATATCCGTGCTGTTCTGTCTTATTATCGAATGTCTGAAGACTTTCCATAAACTTAACACTGATGTGCACTCTGGTGTAGTCTGATAAACAATTAATGATCAATGCCTTCCTAAACATCAATGAATATTATGAGAATCACAAGTGGTCAAGTAAGAGGTTGATTTTGGTTCCCAAAAATATTACTGTGAATGCCATTAAATTTGAACTTTTTAAAATCCTCTCCAGATAAGTCTATTGATAGAGTTGTAGGTCCTTCTGAGACAGTGAAATATCTAGTTGAGGTTTTAAACTCATTAGAACTATATTGACTACCATCTCACAAATAAGATCTCAGTGGTGTTGCCCCAGTAATGTTATTAAGAAATATAGATTCACCAAGTCTCTGTAATGGAACAATACTTGTAGCTTAGAGAAGGATACCATACCATATTGAAACAATATTCTGTCAGAATGTGGTAAAGGAGATGTTTCCATTCCAAGAATACCTTTGATCCCAACTGATGTTAAAATACCTTTCAAGAGATTGCGGTTTCCAGTGAAATTAAGCTTTGCAATGTCTGTAAATAAATCCTAAGGACAGACCTTCTCAGTTGCTGGCATACACCTTAAAAAAACATGCTTTTCCCAGAGTTAAATTTATGTTGCATGTCCAAAAAGCAAAAATAATCTCTTTGTTTTCACTCCATCAGGAAAAACAAAAATATACATTGTTTATAAAGAATGTCTTTCATGAAGCTGTTTTAATCATTATTCTTATGCTTACCAACCTTTTTTCTGGTCTCATTAGAATAATTTTAGAAAATTGAATTTGAATTGTGGTGTTTACATACTTTACTAATTAAGATAATTAGAAATTTCTATTTGAATTCTTATATATTATTTACATTATTCGGACTATTGACCTCATCTTTGTCGCCATATTTATTACAACGTTTCGGCCGTTGTACACTCCGGCCTTCTTCAGGTGGTTGGAATGTCGAACTGAACCCTTTATTTCGCTCACTGGGGTAGACTGTTCTAGTTCCACGTGCCAATAAAGGGTTCAGTTCGACATTCCAACCACCTGAAGAAGGCCGGAGCGTACAACGGCCGAAACGTTGTAATAAATATGGCAACAAAGATGAGGACAATAGTCCAAATAAGGTAAATAATGTACATAAAACATCATCTCAGAAATATAGATAGATACTGAAAGGCCGAAACGTTGTAATAAATATGGCGACAAAGATGAGGACAATAGTCCGAATAATGTAAATAGTGTACATAATACTTCATCTCAGAAATATAGACAGATACTGAATTGTTATATTTTCATATTTCTTTTATTTGACTTTTCTTCTGCTTTCACTGAATTAGGATTAGAATATTTTTGCGATAATCAGGAGATAGTATTTGAACTGTTATGCTTTCATGCGTGCTATGATATTTCCTAAATAAATAAGTTTATGAAATGCTTAAAATTTTATACAATAAGTTATTTCATCCCGAGCAACACCGGGTACTTATGATAATTTATTTATTTTGGCAGTATTGAGCCATGTGTTATTGAAGACTACGGAACTTTTTCGTTTAATAATCTTCATTTCGATTTTTTATTGCTTTCTCGCAATTTTCTTTGTATAGTGGGTCTAAATTGTTGAAAAAAGATCCGAGTTTTTGGTATTTAGTTAAGCGCTTTCAGCTGTTGCCAACCGGTCATTATGGATGTATATTTTTTATTTTAAGTAGGTTGATTTTTATTTTATAGGTAATATGTTTGGGCATACACTCATGATGACGATTGACGAAAGAAAAAAATAGAAAAATGGTGGGGGTGGTTATAAGGTTTGTGGGCTTACCTTATATCAACCAATCGAATATGATGTAGTTCAAATTTAGAGTAGGTCGTATTTGATTGGTTGAGCTGAGTAATTGGTTGGTATTTTGACATTTTGCATTGATTGGGTACTGTTATTCATACCTCATATAAAGAATCTTTGCATATTAATTTACCAAATAAGTCTATACCTTTAAATTATTTACTGTTTTCTTAAAGAAGCTATTTATTTATCAACTATAAAATGGGTTCTTTATGTAGGAAAACTCGCAAAGTATATAACTTGTCTAGCATTTTCTTAAATTACCACTTAATTTTTCATTAGGAAATGACACTTTCTAATGTACAACATTTATCTATTTACATCTGCTCCTGTTTAATATTAAAACAAAGATCCGAGTTAACGGTAAATTGTCAACACAGTCTACCTTTTACCATACAATTCAGTTAGACTTGGAATTTGACAATGCTTTTTCTTAGACTTTCGTTGTACAGTGTTGCACCATATATGGCTTATCTTTCTGTTGGTAAGATTAATTTGGATTTAATATAATTTTTGTATTAAACTTTTAGTAGTATTAGTAACATCTTGTACGGATGTATTGGTACTTGGTTGGTATATTTGACATTTTGCATCGATTGGTTATTGCTATCAACACCTTATATAAAGAATCTTTAGTCAACAGTTGCACATTACCAAGTAAGTCTATACGTTTAAATTATTTACAGGTTTCTTAGAGAAGCTTTTTATTTATCAACATTATTTATTTAATGTAGGAAACTCAATGTATATAACTTGTGTAGCATTTTGTTAGATTACCACTTCTTTTTTTCTTAGGAAATGACATCGTCTAATGTACAATATGTACTTATTTATATCCGCACCGGTTTAACGTCTGTTGCTGCCATTGATTTCAAATCTACGAATCATGATCTATTTATTAAAAATTTCTTAATTTTTGATTCTTCTCTTAGTTTAAATTTAACGTAGCTCATTTTCGATTGGCTGATCCGAGTAAAGCCCACAAACCTTATAACACCCAGCTCTTTTCTTTTTGTTTTTGTAAAACGTCTGTATTTTGCTTTTAAATCTGAATAAATCGTTCACTCGCCAGTAATTTACAATCGTCTGATGAGATGAGTTGACACGCATTGAAACATGACTGCAATTAATATTTGTTACTTCTGCTTTATAAATTATAGATTCCGTTTTACAAGCTGCATCTAATAGACTGCTTGGAAGGCCCTTTCAAACGCAGATGGTACAATCACACATCGTGTTTTAAGCTACCAAACCTAAGATACTCCAGCAAACTTGCCAGCCACATGTGGAATTTAAAAGAAAAAAAAATAACAGGGACAGGTCGTAAGGTGGAAAATTTAAAAGAAAATGTAAAAACATATAACAATTATACCCGCATTTACAAACGATGCCAATGTGAGAAATTAGCAATTATGATATTCCCGGATCCCAAAAATCTTTTAAACCAAAAATCAGAAATTTTAAGCCCTTCCCCTCACATAAAAAAATTATTAAGTGAATATGGAGAGGGTTAAAAAAAATCTAATTCAAAACCCCTCTGTCACCTATTAGTCATGCTAGCCTCCCCACCCTTCATAACAACTAAGTTACATATTTACTTTCCCCCTTTACTGTATAAATCTAAAATACACTTGCATTCTCGTTTCTTTCCATTCTTTTTTCAACCTTCCTTTTCCCTTTCTTTTCCTTTACACTCAATTCCCCGCCTTTTAATCACCATGCGCCTATTATTTTTTGAAAGATAATTATGTGGCGTTCTTTGTGGTTTTTTGAAATAAAGCGTTAAAGTGGCCATTTTAAAAGTATCGTCCGAAGAGACCGTCAGGTCGAAACCATAGTCACGTATTTTAATTGAGCCCCTGATTCTTAAAGTTAAAAGCTCTTCATGTTATATTTAATTTTACCAATTTTTTATCACTTGTATTGAGCACTTTAAATTACTGGTTCCTGGTCTGATTCAACCCTGACCATTAACTTTTATATATACGATACAACCTTTATTTATACGATTGCGTCCAGCTTGAAACAGCCTGTCGCCTCTGAGTGTTGACTTCAATGTTCACTTTTATATTTATATTTACATAGGCCCTATCTCTGATATTGACCACTTTATCCCATAAATATAGCACACCTTAAAACTATATTTCTTATATATATATATATATATATATATATATATATATATATATATATATATAAAATAGAAATTATTAGGAGGATTTGATAATAATAATTAATTAATTCATTGAGTCTGAATTAAACCTCGCAAAAAGTACTGGACGGCCGTTTCGTCTTCTATATGGGACTCATCAGCAGTGCGCATCCGCTACCGAGAATTGAAACCCTGAAAGTTAGTTTGGCAAGGAAACATCATACCAACTGTTCCACCGGGCCTCGGTAACGAAGGGATAGCAAATCAGACAATATAGCAGCGCTCGTTCACACATTCCGTGGTGGAACTCAACTGAGTTTCCTTTTATACCCATAAATCTGTGCCCCCGGAGCCACGACTACTATCACCAAGCCAACTAGAGCATTAGAAGCCGGTTCAAGCAATGATATACAAATGATAGAAATTATTAGGAGGATTTGATAATTATAATTAAGTAATTCATTGAGTCTGAAAGAAACCTCAACAGAATGCAGAAAACACTGGACGGCCGTTTCGTCCTATATTTGGGACTCATCAGCAGTGCGCATCCACTACCGAGAATTGAAACCCTGACAGCTAGGTTGTCAAGCAAACATCCTACCAACTGTTCCATATATATATATCGTCGTCGGCGTCGGCGTCGGCGTCGGCATACGTCCGTCTCGAGAGACGATGGAGTATCGCGCTGCTCTACGAGCCTGGGCGGGATATATGGAGAACTAGGGCTGCCCAGACGTCTAGTTTCCCCGTCTCGGCCTTGCTATCAGAGTCCAAAGGAGAGGAGAAACCAATACAGTTTGGTACCAAAGCGGCTGCAGGAGTTGCCGGAAGGTAGCATAAAGTGCCGTCCATCCGCCTGCGGGGCTCCACTCCGGGTTTGAATTCAGAGTTGTCCTTCTCCTAGACCAGTTGCCATTCAAGGCGATAGAACCCAGTCTGTCCTGCTATTTACCTATAGCTGGAGGGAGAAGAAAAGGATTCACACCTTTCCTAAGGGTATTAGCACGTAATTGAATGTAATGGATTCGACTGGAATTCGAACTCGGCTCTCCGATTCCTCTATCCAAACGTGCCTCCCCACTCTCTCTCTCTCTCTCTCTCTCTCTATATATATATATATATATATATATATATTGATACATAATACAAGTAAGATTAAACATATGACGATCCCCTGAAAATCCACTATAGAGAAGAAGAGTCTGAAGAGCGTATGGAAACACACAAGGGAAATAAAGCTCATGACGGAAGACGTACATATAAAAGTAAACGTACGAAAATCATCAGAAAACACACGAGAAAAATTAAATGTATGGAGATCATATAAAGACAAAAAGATATCAAGTATATAATGAACATAATGAAGACACACAAGTGAAAGCAAGCGTATGATGAAGTCAGTTCATACCCACTTGGTGGTGTAATGGTTAGCAAGCTTGTCTTGCTAGAACAATTACGACTGAGTCGTGAGTTTGATCCTCACTGGGTGTCCCATACTTTCGGCCTTGTGCCGCATCTAAGCTACGCGTGGAAAATCACTATAGCCACTTGAAGGAACTAGTGTTGCACAACCTTTTCATCTTCATTTGTTTCGCATTTGGCCTGAATAAATATTGAGAGAAAAATGAATGTTTGGCCTGAGTGAGAAAAAAATAAAACAAATGGCTGACATAGTGAGAAGGACTGAAATTGTAAGCGGAAAAAAAGACATAGAGGGAAAGAGGGGTTAACAGGAGAATTTGATACTTTGTATATATCAACAAAAAAAGAGAGAGAGAGAGAAATATCGTCGTTTGGAGGGGAAGCCCATGCAACGTAAAATGTGGACGACGTGGCTCGCCGACGGGAAATGTTGACATCAGCGGCTGGCAGACATAATTTTTTTTTTGTTTTTCATATATAATTAGTGTCGGGTAAAAAAAAAAATCAAAAACGACAATCCGGCCACATCATAGAATTGGGGGCGTGGTATCAGAGATTGAAGAACGGACTAGGAAAGATACGAAATTTATTGTTATATTGTGTCAATAACTAGACAAATAGACGAAACTGACACCCAGAACAGCTACCCTGATGGACTGACCGTGTGCGCATGCAATGATGTTATCGATTGGAATTTGAACATATGGCGATACAACCCATCCTAAAATACTCATACATATCGACTATAGTATTTACTAAGGCACGGTGCTTTTAATCTGCTGCATATTTGAGGAAATCTATTAAATGACATTTGTATAGTCTGGCAAAAGGCTCTATTTATTCTATAAGGAAATAAATATTACTGAGGTATATGAAGTCTGGTATTGAAGAACAGGTGCTTATTGATGGCCAGAAGACAATTATAGATGCGAAATGCCTACCTACCTACCTAGATACGAACATACAACTCTGTACACTTTTCACCGTTTGAGCAATCTGTGAGAAGGCAAAAATAAGGGTCCGGATGCTGACGAGATTTGACCTTCCGTTTTTTCAAGGACGTTGCATTATTCATTTTGGTTAATGCAAATAGGGGTGCGGAAAATTAGACGCCCTTTCGATGATTAAATTTGGAAAGGCCATTTATTTTTTTATATATATAAATATGTTTTCGATCAAAATTCTAATTATTTTTTATACTCTAAAGAATTAAAAAAATGTTGCTTTCTCATCGTTGAAATGTCTGTCTTAGGATATTGCAAGCTAAACAATATCTTCCAATTTAACATTCACTTCAGAGTAAGAATTTAGTCCACTCTTTACTATTCTGTTTGCTAGACTAGTTTATATTTTAATCACATAGAATAGGAATTTCATCCAAGATATCTAAAAACCTATCTAAGTGCAAAAATATTGCTTAGCCATTGGCAAGAATGCCGTTTATACTGAAAGACTGCGTTCAAGAAAATTGATCCTAATCAATGGTTACGTTTTACTTCATAATGTTAAAATTGTCCTTCTAAGATTTGTTGTTGTCGACACCAAATTTCAGATATCTATATTTCAATATATGTCTAATTCTCTGAGATGAGGTATTATGATTACTTGCATTATTTACATTATTCGGACTGTTATCCTCATCTTCATTAACATATTCAAATTGCCATATTCACAACGTTTCGGCCTCTATATCTCTGGGATGAGGTATTATGATTACTTGCATTATTTCCATTATTTGAACTGTTATCCTCATCTTTATTGCCATATTCACAACGTCTCGGCCTCTATATCTCTGAGATGAGGTATCATGATTAATCGCATTATTTACATTACTTGGCGTGTTATCCTTATCTTCATTGCTATATTCACGAGTGTTTCGGCCGTTATAGACTCCGGCCTTCTACAGGTGATTGGAATTTCGGAGCGAACCCTTTATTTCATCCACCAGGGTAGATTGTTCTAGTCCCATGCCTCTTCCGGCTGTCTAAGTTATTTCCCTTTATCTCTCCAAGTTTTTGATTCACCACTGCTGTAGCCTGGTATTGATCTCACAATTCTTACGGTCTAGTCACTGGATCTAACCAACGTCTTTATCCACTGGGAAATGTGTCATCAAGGACTTTCTTTCAGCTTCTGATTTTGATTAGATCCAGTAACTAGACCCAAAGAGTTGTGAGTTCAGTACTAGGCCACAGTAGTAGTAAACAAAAAACTTGGAGAGTTGAGTTAAAGGGTAAAAACTGGCACATCCGGAAAACGCATGGCACGTGAAACTAGGACAATCTACCCCAGTGGACGAAATAAAGGGTTTGGTTCGAAATTCCAATCACCAGAAGAAGACCGGAGTGTACAATGGTCGAAAGGTTGTGAATATGGCAATAAAGATGAGGATAACAGTCCGAATAATGTAAATAATGCAAGTAATCATAATACTTCATCTCAGAGATATACAGGCCGAAACATTGTGAATATGGCAATGAAGATGAGGATAAAAGTCCGAATAATGTAAATAATGCAAATAATCATAATACCTCATCTCAGAGATATAGAGGTCGAAACGTTGTGAATATGGCAGTGAAGATGAGGATATCAGTCCCAATAATGTAAATAATGCAAGTAATCATAATACCTCATCTCAGAGATATAGAGGCTGAAACGTTGTGAATATGGCAATGAAGATGAAGATATCACTCCGAATAATGTAAATAATGCAAGTAATCATAATACCTCATCTCAGAGATATAGAGGCCGAAACGTTGTGAATATGGCAATGAAGATGAGGTTATCATTCCGAATAATGTAAATAATGCAAGTAGCCTTTATTTCACCCATGTCCATGTAAACAGGGATATAGCTTAATCGTAAGGATGACAGGTCAACGTGCGGGCGCGCAAAGTTAAAGATTAAGGTGGTCTAATTAAGCGATAGATGATGAAGTGACGAAGTATTCAGAATGCGCAAGCATCCAATGAAATGGCGTCTGAATGAACAAACGTGACAAAATCAAAACGAATGTCGATTTTGTAAGACTGAACTCGCGGAATGCTATATGTCGCTAAAGTCAAATTTCTGCTTGGTGAAGTTCTGGGCATTCTCGTTAGTTTTCGGAACCTTATCAATCAGGCCACCGACGCTGCACTGTTGAAACGTGGCACACGTTTTAATTGGGCCCGTAGGAACCCCACACTACGACATTGAGTTTCTAGGGGCCTAATCAAAACTTGTGTCGTGTTTCAAGAGTGCAGCATCGGCATACTGATCTTTAACTTTGTTTAGTGGATTCAATCCCAAATAAAGATATTTTCTATGTGAAAATTGTCAGAGAGAATTTAAAAGGGAAAAATCGTCATTTTATTCTTGACGAAACTTCTTCAAAAGGTTTGGTGAGATAGAGAGGGAAGCGAAAAGGCAGAGAACACAGTATTGCATATTAATGTGATCAAAAGTCTTCCCGGATAGTGGGGAAGGAAGCGACAACCAGTGAATAACTTAACTAACAATCCGTAAGAGTCATTTCTTTCAGCTTCTGATTTTCAATTTACCATTCTTAACAGCAAACAGATTAGTCTTGGGATTATGTCTGACATGACAGTGGCATGTTTCTTTAGTTTATTCAACATAGGATTGAAGATCGGATAAGGATTCGTAAAGTAATAACTTTTTTGTCAATAACTGTTTTACTCTTGTTTTTGTTGTTGCTATCGTTTTCACTCTTGGTATTATTGCTTCAGTTCTAGTTATATGTTAGATTATTTGTTTCCAAATTTTTGAAAAGTTCCTTTCTTGGTTTAAACAAAGAAGCCATTTGACCTTTTCTCTGGTCTATTCTTTTAATGAAAGGTTAGATTATTTGTTTCGAAATCTTTGAAAAGTTCCTTTCTTGGTTTAAACAAAGAAGCCAGTTGATCACATGATCTTTTCTCTGCTCTATTCTTTGTCGACTCATATACCTTTGTTTATATAAAAGTACATCACGTCAATCCACCCTGCGGTCAAATTTCAGCTTGGTGAAGTTCTGGGCACTTTGGTTAGTTTCGGACCCTTATCTATCAGGCCACCGACGCTGCACTGTTAAAACGAGGTAAACGTTTTAATTGGAAATTAAAATTCTTCAATAAAAGTTTCTTTTATTTTGGTTTGTTTTACAACTGCAAAATCTAAATTATTAATGAACAATTTATTTGAAATTCCCTCAGCTCATGATTTTGTTCTTGACGGGTCAACAATTCATAATTCGTTCTTCTCCAAAATGATGACCACACACTGCGTTGTTATAGAAAATGATGGATACGAACATCCTCACGTCCTGGGTATGGAAATAAACTACATCCGCGCCCTGAGTAAGACGATAAACTACGTCCAAGTGCAAGGCCTTTGATCAGGAGTTTTTGAGGAGCGTGGAACCACCTTTTAATTGCTGGTGTTCCAAGGTCCACTCTGACCCGGGCTGGTAGCACCTGTTAGGGTCCCAGCTATGGGAAAATAGTGAAAACCCAAACTTGTGTTAAAATAGGTTTTAATACCAGAAATACTTTTACCAGTAATAATTATTGAAGGAAAAATTATTATCAGGAATACTTTAAAAAAATACCAGCAATACAAACAGCTATACATTCTTTGAAAACAATATGACCAGCTATAGATTTCTTCAAGGAAAAATATTCTCAGAAATAGATTTTTGAAGAAAAACACTATATAAAAATTGTCGGTATTAAATAACCCTTTGAGGTTGATATGCCGTAGAACAAAACAGACAAAACCAAACCAAACATCCTCAAAATAACATTATTGATGTATTGGTCCAATGTAACCCGGATAAAATTATTATCAAACGAACCACGACTTAAGCTCAGATTATGATTCAGAAAATTTAACATAGACGTTTCAATTGGTTTAATTTCATTTTTTTCTTTTCTTTTCTTTTCCAAATAAAAGACCTGACAGCATTTTGGGGGATTGTACTTTAATCTGACCACTGGTAGCCTTGGACGAGCAAGTGAAATATAATCCAAGCGAACATAAAGAACCCATTTTTCTTGTTGCCCCTGGAAACATTGACGTCAACTGCAGGAAACATGCCGATAGCCGAGTACCCGTGACGGAAGGGCGCCATAAAGCCTGGCATGCATTGCTCGGAGTGACTAGAGGCTATACCGAAGCGAACCAAATAAATCGTTATCCGGTGAACGGCCAAGACTTAGGGCAAAGTAAATTGCTCAATTGATAACATTCGAACTATAACCTCGACATTATATAGACCCATTCAAGTAGAACGTGCTTTATCTCTGAATAATTCGAATTCTTCCAAACGGAAAATATTGTAACTTTTGAAGGAGAAAAAAGATATTGAGAAGAAAAAAAAGACTTAGGATATGACCGTGCATAATTTACAAACCATGTTTCAAAACTGTATGTAGGTGTCTAGAAATTGAACAAGTTTGGTTTGGTTTCTTTTACGGCATATCGAAACTCAATGGGTTATTTAATGCCGACAAGATTTTCTTTTATTGCTGGTAATATTTTTTTTAAATGCATCACTGGCAATATTTTTTTTTTCAAAAATATATCGTTGATATTATTTTTTTCTTCAAAAATGTACTGTTTGTAATATTTTTTCAAAAATGCATTGCTGGTAATATATTTTTTTCAAAAATATATTTCTGGTAATATTTGTTGTCAAAAATGTATTGCCGGTAATGTATATACATATATTTTCAAAAATGCATTGCTATAATAATTTTTTTACATAAATATATTATTGGTAATATATATTTTTTTCAATAATGTGTTGCTGGTAATATTTTTTCAAAAATGTATTACTGGTAATATGTTATCTTCAAAAATGTATTACTGGTAATAATTTTTTCCCTCAAAAATGTATTGTTGGTAATATTTTTTTTCATTACAAAATGTACTTCTGGTAATATATATTTTCTTCAAAAAATGTATTACTGGTAATAATTTTTTCCCTCAAAAATGTATTGTTGGTAATATTTTTTTTCATTACAAAATGTACTTCTGGTAATATATATTTTCTTCAAAAAATGTGTTACTGGTAATAATTTTTTCCCTCAAAAATGTATTGTTGGTAATATTTTTTTTCATTACAAAATGTACTTCTGGTAATATATATTTTCTTCAAAAAATGTATTACTGGTAATAATTTTTTCCCTCAAAAATGTATTGTTGGTAATATTTTTTTTCATTACAAAATGTACTTCTGGTAATATATATTTTCTTCAAAAAATGTATTACTGGTAATAATTTTTTCCCTCAAAAATGTATTGTTGGTAATATTTTTTTTCATTACAAAATGTACTTCTGGTAATATATATTTTCTTCAAAAAATGTATTACTGGTAATGATTTATTCCCTCAAAAATGCATTACTGGTAACATTTATTTTCTTCAAAAAATGTATTACTGGTATTAATTTTTTCCCTTAAACATGTATTACTGGTAATATTTTTTTCTTCAAAAATGTATTACTGGTAATAATTTTTTCCCTCAAAAATGTATTGTTGGTAATATTTTTTTCCTTAAAATATGTACTTCTGGTAATATTTATTTTCTTCAAAAAATGTATTACTGGTAATAATTTTTCCCTCAAAAATGTATTGCTGGTAATATTTTTTTCCTTAAAAAATGTACTTCTGGTAATATTTATTTTCTTCAAAAAATTTATTACTGGTAATAATTTTTTCCCTCAAAAATGTATTGCAGGTAATATTTTTTTCCTTAAAAAGTGTACTTCTGGTAATATTTATTTTCTTCAAAAAATGTATTGCTGGTAATAATTTTTCCTCGAAAAATTTATTGTTGGTATTAAAACCCATTTTTACATTTTCATGGTGTTTTGACCCCAGTTTTGATGTTGGGACACTGACAGGAACACCAGGAATTAAGGGGAGGTTCCACGCTTCTCAAAATCTCCTGATAATAGGCGTAGCCGTTTGATGTAGTTTCTCATCATACCCAGGACGGGAATTGGGCAAGTGCATCAGTTGTTTTATCAGCTCAAATTAATATCTCCCCAAACTGAGCCTTGTAGCAACTATTTCTTTCTACATGTTTCGTTATATTTACATGTATATATATATGCATATGTACATGTACATAGAAAGATATACAAAATAAATAGACAACCAATAGACAATAATTTTATTTATATCTGTCAATTAATTAAAAATTCCTTTGTGGACGAACTTCACAGCTAACAAAATGACTTTTCTGCAACATTACACCCTTGTGCAAATTAATTGAAATTACCGCTTTAGTTTCCTTTATTTCACCATACGGTCAGTTATAGACTCACTGGGGTGACAGGGTGTAATCGATTTCTATTTTTTCTTCCTCAGATTAGGTCATTTGCAGTGGTGTGCAGTAATATGAATCTATTTTCGGGATGTATGATGAAATTTGTTTGGCCTTGAAAAATATTGTGTCATCCTTGTTTGCATCAGATTTTTATCACGTCGAGAAACTATTGTCTCGACTGTCGATTAGTTGACCTACGGTCATTGCCTGCAATGCACGTTACTCCAAGGAAGCGTACGAAAATTGTAACGCTGCACGAATACGGTGGCAAGCCTTATCAGTGAGCAAATCAAAGTACTATAGACTGGCCCGGAAACTCTCCTGATTTAAATCCAATCGAGAATGTGTGGTCAATCTGCAAGGAACGACTTCGTAGAATGGACGTACGAAGTTCTAACGTATGCACTAGGTCATATTTCATTGGGAAAATAGGGAAAAAAGAAAATAATAACGGAATTATTCGTTTTGTAATTTGCAAAAGGGTACACATTCTTCTTTTTCTTCTTCTTCTTCTTCTTCTTCTTCTTCTTTGTCCCTTATTGTTATGGTCCAGGTTCCTTGTACCACGGTGATGGTCCAAGGTAGAACCAATGAAGAATAACTCGAACACAGGTATGGAATAACACAGATATATTACAAACAGAAATAGGTACAAAGAAGTAGAAGTGTTAGTAATGACTATCAGATTTGGTTAGAGTGAACTATGTTGTCTCGACAAGTATCACTATTCCAATGTCTTACAGTAATCGTCTGACTCTGTCTCTGACTGACTCTGAACAGTATTTACTGTCCCCCCACGAGGGATAGATGTGGTACAAGGCCGAGTTTACCGTGGGTATTCCCGAGCCCGTAGGCTCGGCCAAAAAATGCCCGTAGAACCCATATAAACGGGATCGGGTTGGTCAACCTCCCCGGACGAGGCTCTGCCCTTCGGCGGAGCCTCGTCCGGGTTCCTCTCTGCCAAGAGGCAGAGAGTTCGACCGTCTAGCCGAGTCGTCCAAAAAAGACTGACTCTAAAGTATTTAGTGTCCTCCCCACGAGGGACAGATGTGGCACAAGGCCGGGTTTAAAGTGGGGTACCCGAGCCCGTAGGCTCGGCCAAAAAATAGCCCGTAGATCCCGTATAAACGGGATCGGGCCGGTCAACCTCCCCGAACGAGGCTCTGCCCTTCGGCGGAGCCTCGTCCGAGTTCCTCTCTGCCCAAAGGCAGAGAGTTCCCCTCTGCCTCAGAGGCAGAGAGTTCCCCTCTGCCTCAGAGGCAGAGAGTTCCCCTCTGCCTCAGAGGCAGAGAGTTCGACCGTTAAGCCGAGTCGTCCAAAAAGGACTGACTCTAAAGTATTTAGTGTCCTCCCCACGAGGGACAGATGTGGCACAAGGCCGGGTTTAAAGTGGGGTACCCGAGCCCGTAGGCTCGGCCAAAAAATAGCCCGTAGATCCCGTATAAACGGGATCGGGCCGGTCAACCTCCTCGAACGAGGCTCTGCCCTTCGGCGGAGCCTCGTCCGAGTTCCTCTCTGCCTTTGGGCAGAGAGTTCCCCTCTGCCTCAGAGGCAGAGAGTTCGACCGTCAAGCCGAGTAGTCCACAAAGGACTGACTCTGAAGTATTTAGTGTCCTCCCCACGAGGGACAGATGTGGCACAAGGCCGGGTTTAAAGTGGGGTACCCGAGCCCGTAGGCTCGGCCAAAAAATAGCCCGTAGATCCCGTATAAATGGGATCGGGCCGGTCAACCTCCCCGAACGAGGCTCCGCCCCTCGGCGGAACCTTGTCCGGGTTCCTCTCCGCCCAAAGGCAGAGAGTTCCCCTCTGCCTCAGAGGCAGAGAGTTCGACCGTCTAGCCGAGTCGTCCAAAAAGGACTGAGCTCTGAACCCTGCTCCCTCTTGAGGCGCAGTATTTATGATGTCCGGAATAGTCCATTATTATTATGGGTAAGTTCCCATAACATATATTCCTCCAGGAAGTTGACGAAAATGGATCTCCACAATTTTCTGCGCTTTGTAGCTCTTAATAACTTTTGTGTTTCTGAAATCCTGATCCACCAACTATTCACTCAAGTTCGCCGGGTTGATTATGTATTGCTTTTCTCTGTCTCTCTTACCTATGTCCTGTGAGTATCAAATTTCCCAAGCCGTGTTTTCTCATGGAGTGCCGAATACATTTCAACTGTCTCTTCCTGGTTTTAAGAAAGAGGATACAAAAACGCTTTTTTGTAGACTCCCCGCGATGTGCCCGCATATACGTTGTCTTCTAATGTTAAATTAACATTATACATTCTAGGAAGATATTAGAAAGAGGTGAAGGAAAAGTGTTTTGATATTATTCGACCAGTGCGGAATGTTTTAGTTTCAGTACTTTGCAACGTGACCATAACATTAAGACAACGGTAAGAGATCGATGGTTAGCTTAGGGCAATGGTAAATAGTTGTTTGCAACGTTTCAGTAATGTCACTACATCGTCATCTGTTCTCAAACCAAAGTACAACCTGTTTGTAATGTTGTAAGAATATTACGTTTCAGCGAGGGTAAGTCTTTACGAAACATATTTTGCAGGCGTATGTATATATATGTCAAGATATACTTATTTTTTTTAAGCGTTTCACCCCAAGCAAGGCGGGAAGCCACAAGCACGGAAGGGGTTACAGAGACTTAGTGCTAGAGCAAATAGGAGTGATAGAGGAAAAGATGAAGAGAAGGATAGGGGATAGATCAGGGCATCTGGTGACATCGATTGACATTACATTTGAATAGTTGGAGATTATAGCTATCAGGGAAACAGGAAGAGGGGGACTTCCACAGGCGAGAGGTGCGAAACATGAAGCTATTGGAGTAGAAGAGACGGCTACATTTAACAGTTTCGACAGTGAAAGGGTGTGAGCGAGATGCCAGCCTAGCAGAACGCTTAAATTCATAAAGTTTGGGAACCAGCGAAAGCAGATCCTCGGATCAGTTACCATGAAAGTATTTGTAAAAAAGACAGAGGGAGGCAACGGCACGTCTGTGAGAGAGCGACTGCAGACGAAATGCCAGATCAGGGCCAATTACGTTGCATAACCGTCTCTGGATCTTATCAAGAACCCTGAGACAAACATGTCGGGCACCAGACCATATATGGCAGCAATACTCCATACAAGGGCGAAAAGTTGATTTGTAGATTTGAAGGATCGACTCCGGCGAGAAAAATTTCCTGGCGCGGCACAGGGAGCCAACTTTCCTTGAGGTGGACGAAGCTATTGATTCAATGTATTTGTTCCATCTCAGGTCAGCAGTCAATGTGAGGCCTTATTGAAACAGTGAAATATCGGTCCCTGGCGTTTGCGTTATAAACTAGCAATTAGTGCCAGCGTAGGTATATATAATGTTTGAGGGTTTATTTCGATTGTGTGCTTAGATTTCTGGCTTAGTCAGCACTTATTAGTATCCAGTTGAAACCGAAATGGCGCTGCCCGTAAGAAATCCACATTAGTTTTTATAGTTATAAGTAAATAGCAATTTCTTATTTTCCCAAAACGGGCCAGCATAACCAGGCAACAATTCTATAACAAAGTTGCAGTGACATTGCTAATACATATCAACTGACATAGACACAAATGAAATGTTCGTGCACTATCATTTCACACTATCTCCACCGCTGTAAATTTAAGATTTCGAATGTAAACTCATTGACGATTAGTCAGAAAGTGCAAGGAGTAAAGTTCTCTTTTCAATAATTAACAATAATCATAGTAGACATTAATTTGAATACAGAAAGCCATTATGTTCCCTTCAGGCCAATCAAATTAATCAAAAACAGAATTATGGTTCCGTGTGATTAGAGAGAATACGGGAAAAATCCTAGTTGTAAGTGAACAGTACGTAATAAAACTTCGGTGTATGAACACTGAAATGTTCTACACATCTCTTCATTCATTCGATCTTTGTAAAACAGACAAGAATGATTGATTTACTGTAATATTTTACGAGCAACTTCTAACTCTGTGGGTTTAACTCCTTGAGAGTGTTACAGAATATCAATCCAAAAAATGCATATCCATTCTTCAAAATAAATTTCTTTCAAAATTCACTTTCATTTGGATAAAAAAGAAACCTTTTTCTTGGCATCATATACCATTCAAAGACACGATAAGCCCTACACTTGATATATAATAGGAATGTGTGTGTGCACACATACGTGTCAGTATGTGTGTTAAGAGTTATTTCTATACATCGACATCATTTTGTGTCAGGTTTACATACACGTGTCTGCCAATATTTTACGCAAGCGTAAATCTACATACATTCAGCATAATCTAGATATCAAGTTATCTATAACACACACACACACATATATATATATATATATGCACACTTATTTATTGGCATTAGATTTGTAAGGTTATGCATTTGTTCATGTACATTTCTGCTTCCTTGTTATTTAATATAGGCCACAAGAAATGTTGACCTTTGATTCACTTGTGCAATAATCTTCCAGGAAATCATCGCTTGAATTAGGACATTAGGATGTCTAATCGACTGACACAAGTAAGCATGTCAATATTAATGTAGTTCGATAAAATAGTGGACATGTCCCATTTGGGTTGCACAGTTGGTTTTATTCGAATTTAGAGTTGTTGAAGAAGAAGAAGAAGAAGAAGAAGAAGAAGAAGAACAACAACAACAACAACAACACCAACACCAACACCAACACCAACAACAACAACAACAACAACAGTCATTTGTCCGTGCTTAACCAGATGGGCCTATCGTCTAAGGAATGGCGCAGTTCTGTTTATAAGCGGATATACTGGTGTGTGTGGCGCGTAATTGTGACTTTGCGCCTTCAGTTATGTGATAATTAATGATTTTTTTATCTTTTCAGAGCATCAATGGCGAAATATCAGTTCACGCATGAGATAAAACGAAATGCTGTAATTGTTGCGATAAACGCAAAACGCTGCGATGTTAAGATTACACATTAAAAAAAAAATGTTGCCAGGTTGTTCGTGCACAAAGTTCGGAACTTGGAAATTCCAATGGGGGTGTGTCGCCTGTAGCGAATCCCCCACCCCACAAAAAACCCCACAGTTTTTGGACAGTATGAGAACACCATAATTGGTATAGTCAGTGCAGAACATATTCATTACAAATCCTCCCGGAACTTGCATGAGGGCCCTTCCAGGTTCTGAGTGTACAATCCGAGCAGTTCAGGTTCAAAACACAGTTCATGTAGATATAAGCACAAGAACAACAGTTTCTCCGAGCAAAAACGATTACAGAACAAAATACGTATATCTGAATAAAACGATTATGGTAATAAAATATAACGTTGGGTTAAAAGAAAATCAATACTTTAAGGTGATTTTATATAAGTAAGTATAGAGAAGGGAGTCTGAATCACTTGAAGTTAAAATGTTGCAAAAAAGCGTCGGTGAAATATTGATCTTGAAATTTGCTGAACAACGAAACAGGAATAAATAAATGACATCTTTAAAATCTAAACCAATATGAAGTGGTTAAATATAAAGTTTAAAAAGTTATCTTCAACAGGAATGAGACGTGGCAAATTGTCAAAAGTAAGCAGATATAAATGTGATGAAAAACATAAAAAACAAAAACAAAAAATGTCATTAATAAGAAGATGTAGGAAAAAAGGAATATTCTGAAAAAAAAGTCATAAAAATTTTGTGTCGAACAACCTGGATAATTTTTGTGATGTCAATGAACAGTCGTTGTAACAATTCGTAATTCTCGTTGTAGTAGAGACTGTGTAATCGCAGGTACAACTATAGTAACACAGTCGAATAATACTGGTGTAAGACGCATTCGAATAACACTCGGACTAAAAAGTATTTGCTCGATAAAAATTGCTCGAAAAGTAATCCATATCAAGATCTGAATAGGAAAAGAGTATAGTGAATAGAGTAGAGAATAGCGGTCCGTATAGTAATAGAGTAGAAATTTAGATCCGTATAGTGATCTGAATAGGGAAATAGTATAGTGAATAGAGTAGATATTAGCGGTTTGTTTAGTAATAGAATAGAAATGTAGATCCGTATAGTGATCTGAATAGGAAAAAAGTATAGTGAATAGAGTAGAGAATTGCGGTCCGTAGAGTAATAGAGTAGAGATTTAGATCCGTATAGTGGTCTGAATAGGGAATTAGTATAGTGAATAGAGTAGAAAATAGCGGTCCGTATAGTAATAGAGTAGAAATGTAGATCCGTATAGTGATCTGAATAGGGAAAAAGTATAGTGAATAGAGTAGAGAATAGCGGTTCGTATAGTAATAGAGTAGAAATGTAGATCCGTATAGTGATCTGAATAGGGAAATAGTATAGTGAATAGAGTAGAGAATTGCGGTCCGTATAGTAATAGAGTAGAGATTTAGATCCGTATAGTGGTCTGAATAGGGAATTAGTATAGTGAATAGAGTAGAGAATAGCGGTCCGTATAGTAATAGAGTAGAAATGTAGATCCGTATAGTGATCTGAATAGGGAAATAGTATAGTGAATAGAGTAAAGAATAGCGGTTCGTATAGTAATAGTGTAGAAATGTAGATCCGTATAGTGATCTGAATAGGGAAATAGTATAGTGAATAGAGTAGAGAATTGCGGTCCGTAGAGTAATAGAGTAGAAATGTAGATCCGTATAGTGATCTGAATAGGGAAATAGTATAGTGAATAGAGGAGAGAATAGCGGTTCGTATAGTAATAGTGTAGAAATGTAGATCCGTATAGTGATCTGAATAGGGAAATAGTATAGTGAATAGAGTAGAGAATAGCGGTCCGTATAGTAATAGAGTAGAAATGTAGATCCGTATAGGGATCTGAATAGGGAAATAGTATAGTGAATAGAGTAGAGAATAGCGGTTCGTATAGTAATAGTGTAGAAATGTAGATCCGTATAGTGATCTGAATAGGGAAATAGTATAGTGAATAGAGTAGAGAATTGCGGTCCGTAGTGTAATAGAGTAGAGATTTAGATCCGTATAGTGGTCTGAATAGGGAATTAGTATAGTGAATAGAGTAGAGAATAGCGGTCCGTATAGTAATAGAGTAGAAATGTAGATCCGTATAGTGATCTGAATAGGGAAATAGTATAGTGAATAGAGTAGAGAATAGCGGTTCGTATAGTAATAGTGTAGAAATGTAGATCCGTATAGTGATCTGAATAGGGAAATAGTATAGTGAGTAGAGTATAGAATATCCGTTCGTATAGTAATAGAGTAGTGAATAGATTAGAGAATAGCAGTTCGTATTGTAATAGTGTATAGATTAGAAATGACTCTCAGTTAGACATCACGCGACTTCCTACTGAGACGTTTTTCACATGGTCACGTCATCCACATAATCCTAGAATTGGATCGCCTGTGTTTGCTCACCGGCGATCTATGTTCAATCTCAAGTGTCGGCAGCGACACTATATCATAATAATAAAGATTCAGATTTAATGAATGCGTGTCAAAATTAAGTATCGAAAAATTTGAAATCGCCACTATCAAACTAACAAGTAAGGACGAGAGATGAAAGCGGAAAAAAGATTATCAGTCATTTTTGGAATTGCATGATTGGTGAAAATCACGTAAAATGATGTAAATGGGTCTCTCGACGATGAGAAAGTATATAGAGGATAATATTAAGGTAATATTCGCTGTTTCTTAGGAAACATTTGGCTGTCATTAACCGAACAGCAAGTCAGTTGAAATTTAAAAAGAAACTTTTTCTTAAAACAATTTCTAAGGAAAATATATTTTTCAAGCCCCACAGTATCTTTCCCGCTCTTTCGAGTATTGACGGCCGAGTTGCCTTTCTAACATTTTCTTGGTACTCAGACATTTGGCCGACGGACATATAGCCGAATGGACACTTAGTCGAAAATGTAGTGGCGTACTTACATGTATGTCACACTTTTTATCGTAATGTGCTACATATATTTATATTTATTTACTTCATTAATTTATAATTTTTTTTGACAGGCTTTTTAAAAATTTATTTTGTATATATTATATTTTACTTCGAATGTTACTGAAAGATGATAAGTATTTTGAGAAAAAGCACATTTTATTACAGCAGAAATCTGAAGCTTTTACGATATGAAAGATCTTTCAATTTCGCTTTTAAGGATCATTATCTTATAGCGATGAACTTGTTTTTATCTTACTGTTAAATACGAATTTAAATAATTAGGTGCTAATTTTTAACCAAATACACTCAAATATTTTTAAAATACTAATTTCAATAAAGTAATATTGAAATAAAAATTTTAACTTTAGATTTAGATTTAGTAAAATTAATCACTGCAAATTAAAATAATTCAAGTATTGTTACAATTATACTTGTATTTTTTTGGTGAAATGTCCGTTAGGCCAAATCTCTTTAAGCCAAATGTCTGGCGACGTTATCTTTGAGGACGTTGATATATTGATTATGTCATTAATTTCTCTTTGAACCAGATGCCATATCCATTTTAGTTGTTGCTGCTATTGAATGTACTCAAGTGTTTCTGTTATCTGATTCAATTTTCGTTTGTGATTCTGTAGCGCCAAGTTTGAAGAAGAATAGTATCCGTAAACTTCCACAGGCTTCTCTCTCTCAAAGCAATTTCTAGCCATTGATCTGAGAGTTTAGCGTCATGCATGTCATCCATATACAAATCTCAATCTGACCAGGCTATTTAAGAACATGACTCGAGTTTTTAGGTTAAAGTTTCGGTTTTGTACCAATTTGTAGTGTTGGGTGACTACCCCTATATCCCTAGCACGGCATATTCCATGTTAAATTACTGAAGCTAGTAAAAACATTATTGTGCAGTGCATTTTAACAGAAAATGACTGAAATGCATAACATAGAAATAAGGACAAGAAAGAATTGTACAGGCAAGATATTTTGGGAACGGGAAAGAAAAGGAAATTGCAAGAAGCAAATTTCCATTAGAAATAACGGAAGAACGAATCAGTAAAGATGAAGAAGCAGTACATTCGCAAATGAGAATCCAAAAGTGGAAAGAAAAGGAAGTGTACAATCATTTCAAGATAAAAAAAACGAAATTTGAAGAAATTGTGATAATATAGATATGATTACGCAGAAAATCTCTGCACAACAGAAACTGGAACCTTATTAATGGCGTCCCAGAAAATTACCAGTATAAAACAATTCCTATCTGTTCCGAATAAAAGTTCTTCAAAATGATTCATAACTGAGTAGGACGTTTCTTTTGACTTATTATCGCAATATAAATATACTTGAAATGTGTTCATCACATCACAAATTTCGTGAAAATATAGTAAATCATATCTTAGTGGATCTGTATAATATTGTTCTAAATTAATTTAATGTAAAAAGTATTATTTAGTTTTATATGAAAATAAACTTGGGAAAGCTATGAATCCATCTTTATTGATATTAAATTCGATTCAGAATCATGAATAAAAAATGAATTAGAAACACATAATGAATAAAATTAACAATATTTCAGAACAATTAGTGGAGTGGCTTATTGCTACTATTACTACTGTTACTACTATTACTACTACTAATAATAATCAGAACAGTTCAAACAACAAACAAAATAAATCTGAAAGCTCTATTTTGTTTAAAGTAAATTGTTGTGTTTTGAAAATCTCTCTGCGTTGTAATAGTCGCAGTACAGTTCTCTATATTCTGAATTTGCTTGGTATAGCTGTCCCCTATGTTCACCAGTTGTTCTCTATTTATACTTGTCTATTTAATTTGCATTCGATACTACACCTCCCAGAATCGGAAAGGTCGTATACCCTTGTTTTTTCGTTTACTAAGCCTTATTATTTTTGTATTGTGTTGTAATTCCTCTTGTCTTGTTTTCTCTTTAATGGTGACCTCCGTCTCTCTTCATTTTCTTCTTAATACTCGTCTGTCTTTTCATTCTCATTTTCTTCCATTTCCTGTTCTGTTCCACTTTTGTAACTTTCTGTCTTTTGTACTTGATCGTCCATTTCTACGTCCTCCAGTTCGTTTCTGCTTCTGAACCGATCTGCATGTGCCAGTATATTTTGTCCCCTTTTCACAATTATAGCCGTGTGGTGTCCTTTTTGTATCAGGAAATTTGCTTCTTCTGGCTCAGCCTCTTTATTCTTTCTATACCAAACCTTTCCTTTCTTTGAAAAGGGCATAGTTATGGGGGCTTTGATTTGTCTGCCCATTAATACCGAAGGGCTCAGTTTTCTTCCTGAATGTGGAATGGATCTGTAACTGAGAAGCATTTTTGGTAAATACGCTTCTATGCTTTCATTAAATGGTGAGAATACTATTAATCCCATTTTTACCGGTTGTACTTTTCTTTCCGCAACGCCATTAGATTGTGGATGATATGGTTGTGTCTTGTATTTGATGCATCCAATCTGTTTTAACCACGCACATAAGTTCTCATCGCAAAATTCGCGTGCATTGTCTGCGACTATTGTTTGGGGTACTCTATTCCTTGAGAATATAATTCTTAGTACTTACTTTATTGTAGTGGATTTTCGGTCTTTTACTCTGACAACCTCTGACCATCCTGAATATGAGTACACTAATACTAAGAACAATCCCCTATCTTTGATATATGCGTGATCCATGTGGACACTACCCCATGGATCTGCTTCCTTGGGCCATGAGTGAATTTTTGCTTGCTTGAATTTTTTTTATTTCCGCACATTTTGGACATCTCTTAACGTATTCCTCTACGTCTTTTGAATATCCTGGCCACCAGGCTTGTAACTTTAGTCTTCTTTGTGTTGATATTTTTCCACAATGCACGTCATCACGTACTCCTTTTATAATATCCCTTCTCAGTATTTGTGGAGCTGTTATTATATCCCCATTGCATATTATGCCATTTTCTATGGTTAGTTTCTGCTTTCTTTTCTTTAAAGGGTCACTCTAGCATCGAACAATTGCTCCATGGATTATTTTTATTCTCTCTATTTTTCTGCTTAATATTGGGCCTTGCTTTGTTTCTATTTTGAGTCTATTTAGAGGAAGAACATCCGTTTCTACCCAGTGTATTATTTTATCTTCAGTATTTTCCTATTTTGTTTCTGTTTCATTCTTGAACTGTAATCTTGATAAACGTGTCTACGTGTTCCCTTTTACGTATACAATATCAGAATCAAATGTCATGATTTTTATTGACCATCTTAAAATCTTTGACGATGTAACTTTTGGCAATTATTTTATCGGGTTAAATATGAATTCTAATGTTTTGTGTTCCGATTTTAATAAGAATGTTTTTCCTACCAAAAGTTTCGTACCTTTTCAATGCTCCGTACAATCGCTAGTACTTCTTTGTCAATATTCGAGTAGTTATTTCTACTGACATTAACCCTCTTGATATATACATGATTGGGTTCTCTTCTTGTGATAGAATAGTAGCAATCGCCTTTTCACTAGCGTCTGTAGTTAACGTTACTTATTTTTGTGGATCAAAAACTTTTATTATTGGTTTGTTCCTCAGTATTTTCTTTAGAGATTCAAAAGTGATAGTTTGCTTTTGTGTCCAGTTAAACTCATTGGTTTTTGCGTAACATTGCAAATCGCTCCTATTCTGCTCTGCTGTATCTCGGTATGTATTTACTATACGAATTTCTTAGCCACCCCCAAAGGATTCTAATTCTTTTTTATTTGTTGGACCAGCTATTTCAGTTATTGTCTTTGTTAGTCTATCGTTGTGTGATATGGCTTCTTTTGGGATTTGATATCCTAAATATGATATCTTATTTCAGTCAAAATTACATTTGTCTTTGTTGACAGTCATGCCTGCCCTTTTTAATCTCGCTAAAATTTGCTTTGTTTTATATTTTTTCTTTAGTTCTTTCCCCTACACATACAGTGTAACCCGGATATAAGAGAGTTGTCGGGACTGGAGAATACGTCTCTTATATCCGAGTTTCTCTTATATCCGGATTTCTCTTATATCCGGGTTTGGTTTAATTTATATACATTAACACAGGCTCTAATTTGGGACCAGATAAAAATCTTTCTTATATCCGGGTTTCTCTTATATCCGAGTTTCTCTTATATCAGGGTCTCTTATATCCGGGTTACACTGTATATCGTCTTGGTATATTATTATATTTTTTATTTTTCCTAATAAGACTCTTTCAATTACTTTTTGAAAAATATGGCTCGAAGTTTTTTTTTTTTTTACCCTAAATGGTAGTCGAGTCCATTTTAGTAAGCCTATAGGTGGGGTTTATCGTGGTGATTTCCTTGAATTTCTCGCCAATTTCTATTTGGTTGTATGCTGCCTTGAGATCAACTTTTGCAAAGTGTTCCATTTGTGCTAACTCGTGGCTCGCAGTTTCGATACTTGGCAAAGGAAAAGAGTCTAAAAATATCTAGTGATTTATCCCATATCGTGTAATCACCAAATATTCTTAAATCTCCGTCAGATTTCTTTATCGCTATATCGGTGACGCCCAATTGCTACCACCTTGAGTTACTCTTTCTAGTATGCCTTGTTGCATCATTTTGTTTAATTTGGCTTATACTGAATGGTAGAATATGAATTGGAACTTTTCTTGACATTCTGGGTGATAATTTTCTTGTAGTCGGATGCTTGCTTTATAGCCTTTCAATAATCCTATTTCATTATCTTTTGCTTCCACGGAATTGCTTATTCTCGCTGTATCTACTTTTATTACATCTTATATATCAATTTTATTACTTTTACTATTCTCGCTGTATCTACTTTTAATACACCAATTTCTAGTAATCTGTGATCTTTTTTTCGCATTCTACAGCTGTAATGGGAATTATTTCAAGACGCTTGTCGGTTTCAAAATTGCCTTCAAATATACCCATTATTTTTATAGTCGTTCCACCAAACTGCATTAATTGGAAGCTGCTTTTTAAAATTTAGGTCGTCCTAATTTTATCGGGAATTTTTTGGTATCACCGTGACTTCACTGCATGTATCATGTTGCCTGTTAAATATTTGGCCATTTATCCTTATTTTTTCTCTACTTCATTTTTGTGTATTCATTGTAAATATTTCTGCTTCTTCTTTGGTAGGGGTTTGTACCGTTTGTACTCTTTCTATTTTCTTTTCGTGTTTGCATACATTCTGAAAATGATCTTTAATTTTTGAAATTTGATCATATTTTTCCTAGAGCTGCACATTTGTACTTCTCTCTTTCTCGTAATTTTTTCTACAATATCTACGTTTAATTATGGATTTTGGCGTGCTCGTCCTGTACGTCTCGAATTCTTCTTTCGGTTGATTAAATTTTCTAATTAACTCTAATTGTTGTAAAAACTCGAGGCTAGCTTCCAAACTCACGATACTACTCTGTAGACATGCTAGTATTTTTGTGTGTGGTTTTGGTCTTGCAAGCCTTCAATTATTCTGAGAAGGATTAATTCATCTTCTATAGTCATTTCCCGTGATCCCAATTTCTCAAATTCACAATACTTGGCGCGTTCTTTCAATCTATGTAAGTATTGTATAATGGACTCATTGGGTGTTTGTCTTGTTTCTAAAAACTTGGTTCTTTCGGCGATTATCAATCTTTTCTTTGGTCTTATGTTCTTTTATTTATAATTTTAATAATTTCTTCAAATATCATTTCTTCTAATTCGCTCCGGTCGAAATTTTCTTCACAGCTTCATACTCAGCAGTAACAAGAAATAAATCTGTTATCTCGTTCTCTCCTCCGTCGGTCTTTGTGTCTCTTATTGTTTTCATCCTTGTAAGTGTAGCAAATGTTCTTATTCTTGTTTCTATGTGTTCTGGGTCGTCCAACGAATTTAAGGATTCTATCGGCGACACCATTGTTATGTTTTGCAAATCTCTCTGCGTAGTAGTAGTAGTTGTAGTACACTTCTCCGTGTCCGGGTTTGCTGTCCCCTATATTCTCTATTTGTTCTCTATTTATACTTGTCTATCTAATTTTCATTTTCTCTATTTAATACTACATAAGTTATATTAATTACTCGACATTACCGCTCAAATTGTTCATTTGTTTTTCATTATAAAAAATAGCTCGTATTTTGTCTCGAAAATTCTTAAATTTATTCATCCTTCTCTATTGTTTCATTGTGCTTTTGTTCTTTCAAAAGAAATGATAAAGTAGACAGTGTAATGTATTAGGTCATTTCGAGATTTCTGATGAGGAATACGTAACAAAGACGAATGCATGGGACATCGCCATCAGAAGAAAAGTACAAGTCATATTAAGGGAAATTTAAGAGGAAAAATACGAGCTAATCTTTATAATGAAACAACTGAAGTCTTTATGAGAGGCAATGTCGAGTACTTCATATATAATTTACATTAAACAAAATAGAACTTTCAAATTTATCTTGTTGTTTAATTGTTCTGGTTATTATTATTATTATTATTATTATTAGTAGTAGTAGTAGTACTAAAAGTAGTCTAGTAGTAGTAGCAATAGTAAGCCAGTGATAATAGTAAGTCAAGGACACATGGCACAGTGGATAAAGGCGTTGGTTAGATCCAGTGACATGACCCAAAGAGTGTGAGTTCAATACCCGGTTAAGGCAGTGGAGAACTTGGAGAGGGGAAGTAACAGGAGATAACTGATAACTGACATCCATTAGACATGGCACGTGGAACTAGAACAGTCTACCCCAGTGAGCGAAATAAAGGGTTCAGTTCGACATTTCAACCACCTGAAGAAGGCCGGAGCGTACAACGGATGAAACGTTGTAATAAATATGGCAACAAAGATGAGGACAATAATTTAAATAGTGTACATAATACCTCATCTCAGAAATATAGACAGATATTGTCCTGAAATATTGTTAATTTTATTCATTTTCTCAGTTTCGTTTTTCCATTCTTGATTCTGTGAAAATGGTAACAATAGTTTATCATTTGCATCGTTTTTTTTTATTAAATTAGTTTGTTTTCCTTCTTCTGGTGTCAGGTTTGCTGTTCTTGTGAGCAGTTAGTGAAGAACTCGGTGCAAGTGTTAATGAGGATATCAAGATAGGTAAAGATGGCCCGAGAGAATTTATAATGTAAGTATGATGGCGAAAGGTTGCCAGATATTCCACAGGGATGACCCAGGAGACATTTAGAAACAACTAACCACGAAATGTGTGATACCAAACACTGATAATGTACAGAGACGACAGAGAAGTTATATTCCAGTGTAATGTTATCGCTGAAAAGAATAATTTGAACACTACTGAATTATACGAAACTAAATCTCTGATCTTATTGTTTTTATCGCATCTGGATATCGTCAATTAATTTCGGCGTAAGGGTGTGTCGTTTCGGGTGTTTTCTCTAAACATGGATTGTCTTCTCACGAGGAGGTGACAGACTCACTTTCCTTTTTCTCAGTGTCCGTGGAGCAATTATATATTTTTCTGTCACGTGTACACATCCTAAACACAGCTGGGGTTGACCACGTGCTTACATATTTCGGCAACTACTGAAATCGTTTAAAGCCTGATTCTGCACCTGGTTGATATACTGACTAGGCAGAAGACATTCCCGCAGTAGATTGTCATTTCTTCTGTTTCTATGTGCTTTCAAAAGAAATGATAAAGTAGAAAAGAAATGTATTTTGCCATTTCGAGATTTCTGGTGTTATACATAATGTTATGGTGCAGGTTCCTTGTACCACGGGGATGGTCCAAGGTAGAACCAATGAAGAATAACTCGAACACAGGTATGGAATAACACAGATATATTACAAACAGAATATGTACAAAATAAGTAGAAGTGTTAGTAATAACAATCAGGTTAGGTTAGAGAGAACTATGTTGTCTCGACTCGTATCACTATTCCAATGTCTTACAGTAATCGTCTGACGCGTCTCTGTCTCTGACTGACTGACACGATGTTCAGCAACACGCCCACGTGTGTCGAATGTGGCACAAGGCCGGTTTAATGTGGGCTCACCGAGCTCGTAGGCTCGGGCAAAAATTGCCCGTATAACCCGTATAAACGGTCAACCTCCCTGAACGAGGCTCTACCCTTCGGCGGAGCCTCGTCCGGGTTCCTCCCTGTCCAGAGGCAGAGAGTTACCCTCTGCCTCAGAGGCAGAGAGTTCGACAGAATAGATGAGACGTCCAAAAAGGACTGACTCACACGATGTTCATTAACACGCATACGTGTGTCAAATGTGGAACAAGGCCGGTTTAATGTGGGCTTTCCGAGCTCGTAGGCTCGGGCAAAAATTGCCCGTAGAACCCGTATAAACGGGATCAGGTTGGTCAACCTCCCCGAACGAAGCTCTACCCTTCGGCGGAGCCTCGTCCGGGTTCCTCCCTCCCCAGAGGCAGAGAGTTACCCTCTGCCTCAGAGGCAGAGAGTTCGACCGAATAGCTGAGACGTCCAAAAAGGCCTGACTCACACTACTGCTTCCTCTTGAGGCACAGTATTTATGGTGTACAGAATAGTCCATTACTATTATGGGTAAGTTCCCATAACACATAACAAAGAAGATTGCAAGAAACATTGACATCAGATTTATCGATTATTTTTTCCTTTTCATCAGAGAAAAAGCATATTTTTAATACAAAATGGCGCTGTGAACAAAAAAATATTTGTAATCTGAAATTTTACTAACTGTGTTTCACGAGCATTCAGCTGATGCTTTAGCGAGAAAAAACCCATTAGTACCCGGTCTGGAGACCCAGATGAACCTTCTAGAATATACCCGGATTTAGTTTAGCCTATTACAGAATAACTCTCGGGTTACGATTGGGGCTAACCTACTTCATTTCTCAGGATATAATGTTAGTCTAAACTATACCTGTTCTCCTAGTTTACATGTCTTTTTACTACTAGTATCAACAAATATTTTGTTAACCAGGAAAAGTGGCTGGTATGAATTCATTTAATAGTAATCAGGTATCCATGTTTTTAAAAATCAACTAGTACAGCTACTGAATAAAATTCAACAAAATTTTCTCGTAAATACAAAATTACTCATCATAAATTAAAAAGGGTGACCCATAAGCTGAACTCAAACCGGTCAATCATAAAAATGACCACACTTCAATCATTTTGACGAAAATCAATTGGCTTCCTGATTTCAAAGCGACTAATGTGAAATATAATTGAGGGATGTTCAATATCTGTAAGGAATCTCCCGGCACAAATTACATGCACTTATTCTGTACAATTGAACAAAGATTTTTTTTCTCCATGAATTTGATGACCTCATCAATAACTTTTTCTAGTGAGTCCCTGTCTTCATCATTCTTCAGATTTTCACCATCATCGGAAGAATTTGATAATTCCTCTATTTCTTGACAATCCAAATCAGTTCGGGCACAAGTTATACCGTTTCATTCAGATTCTGCAGTCATTGTTTGTTAATTTGCCAATTCAACGAATTAAGAGCTTCGCCCAGTTTTTCAATAATCTCTAATTTCTGACGTAACCTGAAATAATTTCTTTTCTTTTTTCTTCCAGTAGAAGTTTCTTCTGTGCGAGACAATATGGGTTCAGAAAATTCAAGTTACTAACAATTATCTGAAAAATATTATAATGTTGCATAATCCTGCAACATCTAATGAGAAATTCGGATATGAGGACGTTCGGATATGAGGACATTCGGATATGAAAATGTTCGGATATGAGAACGCTCGGATATGAAAATGTTCGGATATGAAAACGTTAGAGTATAAGAACGTTCGGATATACGAAAGTTCGGATATGAGGACGTTCGGATATAAGAACGTTCGGATATAAGAACGGTCGGATATGAGAACGTTCGGATATAAGAACGTTCAGATATAAGAACGTTCGCATATGGAAAAGTTCGGATATGAGGACGTTCAGATATACGAACGTTCGGATATGAGGACGTTCGGATATGAAAACTTTCGGATATTAGGACGTTTGGATATAAGAGCGTTCGGATATGAAAACGTTCGGATATGAAAGCGTTCGGCTATGAAAATGTTCGGATATAAGAATGTTCGGATATGAGGACGTTCGGATATACGAACGTTCGGATATGAGGACTTCTACTGTATCTATTTTGTAATTGGGATCGTGAAAAGAATTCTAGCATTTCACTAACATTTCTGTAAATAGATCCGTTTAAGTCATCATAAGTTATATGTTTGAGTCCCAAATTATATTTAAGTAAACAACACTTTGAGCTCATTTAAGTCTTGCAAAATTATAAACCACCTTTATATTTCTGGAGGAAGGCCAAATATTTGAGCGGGCATAATCAAAACAAACTTTTTACACACATTTGTATATTTCTTTTCTTCAAGGAAGAGGATAATCTGATTTTAAAATATGCTTTTAATGCTGTTTTATTTTTTAAAATGCGACTACTAATAAAAATGATAAACATTTGATTAATTGAGAGATTTTTTTTTTACGGACTATCAACCGTCTGCAAATTATTTAAAGACAGAAAATATTTTAAATTATGAGAACATTTTGGAGATAATAACGATTTAGGGATACAAGTCCTAATAAATTAACCCATAGCTGGGGGAGAAGAGATGAATTCCTACCTATCCCAAGAATACTTGCGCGTAAGCGATTGTAACAACCCCAACTGGAATTTCCAATTCTGAGTCGATATCCAATACGCCATGCACATCCAAGCTTACAGCACTTGGTATTCCTAAGCGGTCACCCATCTAGCTACTGACAAGGCTTGACGTTGCTTAACTTTGGTGATCAACTTTAACCGGTGTTACGATGTGATGTGGCCGTAAGACATACCACCTGTATATCCAGGCTTACAGCCCTTGGTATTACCAAGCGGTCACCCATCCAGCAACTGACAAGGCTTGACGTTGCTTAATTTTAATGATCAACGGGAACAGGTATTTCGACGTAATGTAGCCGTAAGACATACCATCCCCATATCCAGGCTTACAGCCCTTGGTATTACCAAGCGCTCACCCATCCAGCAACTGACAAGGCTTGACGTTGCTTAATTTTGGTGATCAACGGGAACAGGTATTTCGACGTAATGTGGCCGCATATCCAGGCTTACAGCACTTTGTATTCAGGGTTGGATCCATTGATCGACCAAAATATTTTATTGCATTGCTTTATGACCGTTTGCAACCATTCATGAACTCCATATATCCTAAAGCTAAACTACATCCGCGTCCAGAGTAAGACGATAAACTACGTCCAATAGCATGGCCTCTGATCAGGAGACTTTGAGGAGCGTGGAACCACCTCTTAATTGCTGGTGTTTCCAGGGTGGTAGCATCTGTTAGGGTCCCAGCTATGAGCAGAAGCATTATAAAAGTGTAAAAATAGGTTTTAATACCAGAAATACTTTGTAAAAAATTATTACCAGGAATTTGAAAAAAAAATATTACCAACAATACGTTTTTGAAAAAATATTACCAGCTATACGTTTTTGAAAAAATAATATTACCAGGTATACGTTTTTAAAAAAAATAATATTACCAGCTATACGTTGTTGAGGAAAAAATATTAACAGAAATAGATTTTAACAAAAAAATTATTACCAAGAAAAAAAAGTTGTCAGCATTAAATGACCCATTGAGGTTGATATGGCGTAAAACAAAACAAAACAAACAAAAACAAACATATATCCTAGCAACAATGGATTATGCGATTACAATAATTCATCTTGTTATCAAGTTGAATTTATTAGTGGAGAGTTCCGGAGATTTCATACGAGTGTTTACCGATTTATGAATGTGATGAGGATGCAAACAAGATCTTAAAATGTAGACATCGAAAGAGCATGGTTGAACATCTCACCAGAGGTTTTCCGACCTCTTGTAGAATCGATGCAACGTGAAATTGCTGCACTTGGCTGGACCAAAATGGAACATACGCGATACCTGTCATCGATTCAATAACTTTTGGCATGTCCGTCTGGCTCATTCAGGAAACTGCACAGTAACATGAATATAAGTAAGTGTACTATTAATACAGAGAATACCATTAAAAGAATAATAAGAATTGTAAGAATATTAATTCATATTATTATCAAATAATACTAGGGTATGTACACTATGAATGCACACAAACACACACACACACACACACATATATATATATATATATATATATATATATATATATATATATATATATTTGTCATCCACAGACAGACTGTTTCGCTGTTTCACAGCTCATCAGTGTGTCTAGATGTCCGGTTGCCTCTAGCTAGGATCGAGACCCGACTGAATTTGCGTCAGTCGGAACTTCTCCCACTAAGCCATCAGCGTACGGTACGAGATGAAGGTGAATTTTAGCGTGTTTATTTTTAGATTCAGATAAACACACAGTGACTGACAGTGACTCAATTCTGTCGAAGAGTCGTGCAGTATTAGCTTAAATTGTCACTGTTTACAAATTCACACCTCAAACCAGAGGGCTCAACCGAAATTAATTTTTCAGGAGCTAATATATATATATATATATATATATATACACGAGGGTTATTCAATAAATAAGGTGAATTTTTCGGTATAAGGACTTCTAATACAGATAGAAGCTTACTTTTTAAAAAATTTTCAACATAGTCTCCTAGCACTGTCACACACTTTTCCCATCTGTGCACAAGCTTCTGTATTCCCTCAGTGTAAAAACCTTTGGACTGATGTCTCAGCCAGTCGCTCACAACAATTTTGACTTCATTGTTACTTTTAAACTTCGTGCCTTTCGTGAATGATTTCAAGGGACCAAACAGGTGAAAGTCTGAATGGGCAAGGTCTGGGCTGTAAGGGGGGTGAGGGAGCAGTTCCCAGCCCAGCTCGTTGGTGGTCTGCACCGTTTGGACTGCTGTGTGAGGCCTTGCGTTGTCATGATGCAAGATGACTCCTTCTGACTGATGACCCCTGCGTTTGTCTCAACAGATAAGCTCAAAGTCCTTGCAATGTCATCCACTGTCACCCTTCTGTCAGACTGAATGAGGTCATTGACTGATTCGATCACCTCAGGAGACTTCACTTCTGTAGGCCTCCCAGGCCTGTCTTCATCCTCAACACTGCTCCGTCCTTCTTTAAACAATTTAGCCCACTTGTAGAGATTTTTTTGGCTGTCACATGTGGCACCATACACAGTTGACATTATCCTATGAATTTCAACTGGTTTGCACCCTTCAGCAACCAGAAACTTGATAACTGACCGCTGTTCAATCCTGGAGCATGCTTCTTGGTCGACCATCTTAGTTAATCGCCAAAACTCTCAAAGTTTTTTTAATCTGCAAAAGAAATTAAATCCATGTGAAAAAGAAGTAAAACAAAAAAAAAATTAAAAAGTGTAAGCTTCTATTTGTATTAGAAGTCTTTATACCGAAAAATTCACCTTATTTATTGAATGACCCTCGTACATATATATATATATATATATATATATATATATATATATATATATATATACACACACACACACTCTTTGTCAAAATATTAAGATCAGATACAAAAAAGTTTAAAGAAAATACTGTTACTTTAATCAAAATATATTTGCGAAACATTTACATTTAATTAGGAAATGTAGTTTATCAACAAACAAGTGAACATTTTAAGCTTTATTTGATTAATTTAAACAAACTTTGAAAAAGGGATTTTTGGGGAGTTAGTCGTAAAGATAAGACCAGGTAAATAAAAATAGCAAATACAGAACAAGTAATTCACAACAACAATTTAATTCTCAGTATATCATCCATTTTTGCGAATTACTTCGAAAATCCACTTTGGCATACTCATTAGTAACTTCTGCATGAGGGTGCTTGGGATGCTCGCCCAGGATGCATAAACTGCAGCACGAAGAGCATCCACAGCTTCAAATTGCGATCTATGTTTATAAATATCCTTTGCCATCCATCCCCAAACATTATCGATTGGGTTTCGATCTGGAGAGCGTTGTGGATTGCAGCATTGTCCTGCGGGAAAATCCATTTTTGTCCACATAGATGAGGGCGATGCCTTTCTTAACATGTCAATGTAACTAGCAGCTGTTTGACGACCATTTACCTCCTGTTACTAAACAGTTCCATTGTACGAAAATGAACCCCAGACCATAATTAATCCACCTCCACTGTGTCGTGTTGAGAAAATTTCTTTTTGGACATCTTTTGCATGGAAGTAACGCTGAAAACCGTCTGGGCCATCAAGATTGAATTTTTTCTCGTCTGAAAACAACACTTTCTTCCATTTATCCACATTCCAAGTTTGATAATCGGAAGCATATTGTAAACAGGAGGTGTTATGGCGAAGAAGAAGGCGAGGTCTCTGCAGACGTTTCAAGTTCTTAAACCCTTTCTTATTTAAATGCTGTTGAATTGTTCAAGAGCTGCATTCGGTATCTGTATTGGCTTTTATTTGATTTGACGTAGGCTTGAATCTCTCTTAACTTCTCGCCTAATGCGTCTGTCTACAGATGGTAAGATTTCATTGGGGCGACCGCTTGACTTTTTAGAAGCATACGCATCCGGATTTTTAATAAAGTTAGCAATGACAGTTGTGCTACGGCCAATTTCATTTGCAATGACTCGTTGCGAAAGACCACATCTTTGATGTTCAACAATCTTTGCCTGTTCGAGCTTTGTTAAAATTTTACCCATTGCTATTTTATAATCTGAAATTTAATACTGGAAATGACCCACGTAGATGTCTACACGTCTGAAACTATGAGCACACTGACCAGTTCTAAAATCTTTGTCTAGTAATTTGTTTTTTTAACACATGGTCTTATCTTTATGTTTCGCAAATATATTTTGATTAAAGTAACAGTGTTTTTTCAACCCTTTTGTATGTGGTCTTAAGATTTTGACCAGGGGTGTATGTATATATATATATATATATATATATATATATATATTAATAAATATACATGTGACGTCAGTGCGACTTAACTTTTGTTGGTAACCCAAATCGTCGGGTAGAAGTTGGGTGACCAACGAAACTTTAGTCGCATACCAAACGTAGGTATATCTGTATTTATTAATATATATATATATATATATATATATATATATATATATATATATATATATATATCTTAGCTCAGTCGAACCACATCGAGCACTATTATGTCTGTACCTCTTGGCTAAATTTGGTAATTATTTATTGCTTACCAACGTTTCATTTACCTAACCCTATATATATATATATATATATATGTTAAAGAAAAACAGATTACTTTAAGGCTCCATGTAATAATTTATTTCACCATAGCCCCTTTAAAGGATGCTGGACCATCAGACAACACTTCCAAAAGGTGAAAAGAAAAATGAAATGAACATTTACACTTTTGACGGGTAGTATTAAATTTATGTAATTTAACAGAGAGGGTAATGACGGGTGGTGTGAGAGACATGATCGAGTTTAGAGAGGGTTTATTTTAATATTTCTATCTATCATACTCAGTATTAGGGGAGGAGGGACCAGACATTGACCTATTTAATCGGTTAACTTAACGGAAGTGATATATTGAAAGGGAAGGAGGAGAAGAGAGAAAAAAAGAAAAAGAAAAAATGAAAGAAAGGAGGAGGAAGTAAAGAGAAAGAAGCTGTAATTAGGCTTTATGAAGAGAGGGGGAGTGGCAATTTTTAGCAATTTATGTAAAAAAAAAAGAGATTTTAATGTTTGATAGTAATTTAATTTTTTAAAATCACCGAAGAAATTAATTTGGAGTTTGCTAGCAATTTAAATATTTAACTCTTTTACAAATAATTTAGGGATTAAATATTTAGGATACAGGTTCGAATCCTGTCGGAGGACGAATATTTTCTATGAAAATTTCTCGGAAAATTCAGGCCGGTAAATATTATTTAATACTGTTTATTATAAACAGAGCATTTACTTAAATACTTGTATCTATAAAAAGAATGTTAAACATAAAAATGTCTTTAAATAATTGTCGGACTTTGTCAATTTCATAATGTATATATATATATATATATAGCTGGCCACTCGTATTCGAGGATACCCGTCTACTAGGGTGGTTATCCAATCCCTATTGCAGACACTCGCTCAGGCGCATTTGTCTTTATTCAACACCCACGGAGCCCACCAGTGTTTTATACTGCAACTATGCCTTAGTTACAGTTCAATTTGAACAATGCCAGTATGCTCAAGCCCTCGGCCACGATGACTTGTGACGTCATTCTAGCACAGCTATCAACGGCTCGCAATGGTTCCGTCTACCCAATTTCACTCACAAAGCTTGGGTCAATCCGCACTTTCCAAATCCCTCTAGTCCGTTAACATCAGAAAGTCTCCTTCCTGGCAAATCGACCATGGTGAGATTCGAACCCGGGTCTCATCGTCAGAATGCGAATGTTCTAACTACTCGGCCACGGGATCATAATAATAATGATAGGTAATAAGAAAAAATACAAAGGATATTTATATTACTTATTGAAAGAAGAGGAAAAGGAAATTCAATAATATGCTGATATCATGGTAACCTGAAAGAATTTATTTCTTAAAATTCTGAAGCTTTACTAAAATTATATTTCAGATATTTTGATTAATTATGTTGGTAAACTTTTGTATTTTATATTAATAATTGTAAAAAATATAGTTCCGTTTATTTAGTTCATATCACGTTGACTGGAACTAAATTAAATATGTAATCTGTCTGTCTATAATGTACAATAATCTTTCCCATGAAGCACGGGGGAAAATGAATAGGCTGGGTTGATATTACTGTGTAGGTGATCCAATAATGGAAGAATCATTGTATCTTCTTGACAAAATCACTGATATTATGTTTCTCAGCTACTTCAATATTCACAAATAATACATCAAATAAAGATTGTGTATCAAATGTTAGGGTCATGATCGATAGCCCTTACGTACATAGTGTTTTGATGTGAGAGGGAACAGGAAGGAATCGGTCGTCGTCCGCTTACTTTCTGCGTATTTTTCGCACATTGGTCAGGCTGCCAGTGTCATTGCAATTTTTAACCGAAAAGTGAAGGTAAAATGACAAAAACCTTCTATTTTGAAAGGAGATGGATATAATGTGTCTGAATATGCAATATAGATGCTAGACTTTCTGCAACAAGACAGAGTTTGAAAAGGAAATGTTTTTTCTTTATGTAAAAAGTATGGTGACCTGCCTAGGATCCAACAGACACGAAAGATATACAAAATGAAGAATTGCAGTTTTCGTTCGGTGAAAATATGAAATGAAACAAGCAATCTTGATGAAAATAGAAAAAAACAACAAAAAACAAGCAAAAACAATGCTCAGCTTTTGCATTGCAGGTGGATAGTTAGATAGAAGTGAAGAAAAACGGCAACAAAATTGGCTTAAGAACAAAATAAGAGAAGATAAAAGCGACTTATATCTCTGTGGAGTATGAACGGTGAGGAAATAGATTGAAACGGAAGATGTTAATAAATTACTTCAACCACTTAATATACACAGGAGCAAAGGTAGTTAGTGAAATGTTGCAAAAACACACTAATATTCACACACACACATATACACGCAAAATACACACACATATACGCAAAGACACACTCACATACATGCAAAACAAACACACATAGACGCAAAACATACACACAAAAACATACATATACACACAAAAACACACTCACATAAACATAAAAATACACACATAAACGCCAAAACTCACGCATATACGCAAAAACTCACTCACATACACGCAAAGACACACTCACATACACACAAAGACACACACACACACACACACACAAAAAGCACACTCATATACAGGCAAAAACACACTCACATACACACACAAACACACACACACACAAAGCACACTCACATACAGGCAAAAAGACACTCACATACACGCAAAAACACACGCACATACACACAAAAACACACACACACAAAGCACACTCACATACAGGCAAAAACACATTCACATATACGCAAAATACACACAAAAAATCATACACATACACACAAAAACACACTCACATAAACATAAAAATACACACTACACGCCAAAACTCACGCATCCACAAAAAACACACACACAGATCCACGCAAAAACAGACACAGATCCACGCAAAACACACACACAGATCCACGCAAAAACACGCATAGATCCACGCAAAACACACACACACATCCACGCAAAAACACACACACACATCTACGGAAAAACACACACATCCACGCAAAAACACACACACATCTACGCAAAAACACACACATCCATGCAAAAACACACACACATCCACGCAAAAACACGCACATCCACGCAAAAACACACACAGACATCTACGCAAAAACACACACAGACATTTACGCAAAAACACACACATCCACGCAAAAACACAGACATCTACGCAAAAACACACACATCCACGCAAAAACACACACATCCACGCAAAAACACACACACACATCTACGCAAAAACACACACATCCACGCAAAAACACACACATCCACGCAAAAACACACACATCCACGCAAAAACACACACACATACACGCAAAAACACACACACACATCCAAGCAAAAACACACACATCCACGCAAAAACACACACATCCACGCAAACACACACTCACATAAACAACAACAAGAACAACAAGCGCAAGTAGAAGCAGAAGAAGTATGCAAAGTCAGGCTGAAATGAAACTAGAGAAGAAATTTAAAAAATGAAGTAAAGATGAGAACATGAAAAAAAAAGAAGAAATAATTGGGAAAGATACAAGCGCCTGATGAATCGACAAAATCTAAATGACAACAGAAGGAGAATCAGATGGAAAAGGAAAAAGAAATGATGAAAATACCGTAGCAAAAGAATGTAGGCTTTAAAGAATTCAGAAGTAGAGAAATAATCGAATGTTTTAGAAGAATGAAACCGATTTTTATAGTCAGGTAAAAGGAGGAACTAAAAAACAAAAGCAAAACAACTCGATGTATCTGACACGTATCCTTTCAGGAAATAACACAATAGAAAGACTTACTTAGTCGAAAAAAGAATGACGTGGGTTTGAAAACGGACAGGAAACTGAAGATCTAGACAATAAGAAGAAAACTACAAATTAGAAGATGTCAGACTACAATTTAATCTATGGATTCCGGTTCAAGAAACTCACACGCGGAAAATTGGTATGGACACGAATCGGCACCAGTGATTGGAGGGGAAAATGTTAACGTAGTCTTGGACAGCGGCATGCCTAACAACCTTACTATACAAGACAAGAGAACAGGTATAATAAGAAAAGAGTTTCAAAATTTTGGACATGAATTTCAAACTATAATGCCATAGAAATATCAATTGCAAGAAGGTCGCTTTTAAGTACAACCAGTAGTCTAGTAATAATTGGAGCACTGGGAATGATTAAAAATAATACTTACTTACTTAAGAAAATTAAGAAAATCCCAGCTTTTTTTTCGCTGACATGCAAAAGATACTTATGAACACAACTCGCATACTTAGAAAAAAATATCTCAAAATGTAATATGTTCAATAGCTCTCTAAGAAAAAAGGTTCATTTACTGCAGGTCTCAGATAAAAGAATTGGTAATAATAATAATAATAACAATAATAATAATAACAACAATAATAATAACAATAATAATAATAATAATAATAATAATAATAATAATAACAATAATAATAATAAAAACAATAATAACAATAATAGTAATAACAACAACAATAATAATAATAATAAGAAGAAGAATAATGAAAAATAATAATAATAACAACAACAACAACAATAATAATAATAATAATAATAATAATAATAATAATAATAATAAGAGATACAAAAAGTTGTTCTGACAAGTACAGCCCATACTTTACGAAGGGCTTTATCTATGTAATTATTATTATTTTTTTTTTTTTTTGCAGTGGAAAGTGTCATGATGCCATTTCTAACCTTAGGTCCCTGGGCGGGACCCAGAAAGAAATGTGTAAACGCCAGATATCAAAGAAAATAAAAATAATAATAATAACAATAATAATAATAACAACAATAATAATAATAAGAATAACAATAATAATAATAATAATTCAATGGGAGAAAAAAGCGGTCAAAATTTAACAAATGGATAAAAAAAAATAAGAACAAGTAGAAAAAAGAAAAAAAAACGTGTATGATTCACCAAAAAAAAAAAAAAATCGGTATTGCAATAAAATGCCCTGAGCGAAGGACACTTGTAACGAGAAATACAGTGACAAATTAGGTGTCTTTGGAGGTGACTAGTTCAAAGCCAAAACCATGAGATTTATTAAAATAACAAATGTTGGAGATGTGGAGACATAGAGAAAAAAAAGCGAACGATACAAAGTAAAATTCTAATGGATTTCGAAGTTCAAACAGATGAAGAAAATTCAAATTATTATTTCATATTTGCTACTCTTATATTGATTTTTAGTATATATTTTTAGACCATTGCTTGCATGACGCAGTAGCGTTTTTGAAAAGTTAATGCAAAAAGCAAAGTTTCCTCAGCGCAAGGCATGCACAAATTTTGGGCGTTACATTTTGCGTAGATTCTCTTTTTGTTTTAGCTTCTCCTGAAACATCACGTGTGACTATCTTATTTCAACGAGAACAGCGACGAGATACAATGAAGTGTGATACAGGCAAGAATGTCATCTATAACCTGGCAGTTACATTTTCCAAATAAGTCCATATAGAAAGAACCAACAGAAAAATTAGGACTGAATATAAAATGAGAGAAATATTACCTAATATTTTCTTTTTCGAAACTAATCGTTTTATTTGCTTGTTGTTGTTGGTAACACTCTGGATTTTCAGTCGAAGTGTATATACTCTTCGTCTCAAAATTAAAACTAATGAAATAGATCTTGAAAAGAACTGAACTAGGATTCTAAATAACGTTACCCCATTTTTCATGGGAAGGACACGGGGTACTTTTGCCACGAAGGTTTTGATGATAAAGAGCATATAACAGAGGTGGTCAAACCGCAGCTCGTGAGCCACAAACGGCTCTTTGACCTTTAATATGCGACTGGTGAAAACATGTTGGTTGACCTCTTTTCATCATAGTTAATATAAAAGGTTAAGCTAATTAACCTATAGTTCATTAGCATATTAAATATGCTCAATATCGCGAAAAAGAATCATCAGTAAAGATTTTGAAAACATTTGATATATATATATATATATATATATATATATATATATATATATATATATATATGTACAGGGTGTTGCAGCAAAATCCGACACTTGACAAAAAGGAAACGAAATAGGCAGAAAAAGCAAAAGTTGTTTATGCAGAGACCCGACAGTTTATTTAGCAACAGTTAGGGTTACATACTACATTCGTCCTGGGTATTACGGTAAACTGCACCCGAGTCCATTGGCATGACGGTAAACTGCATCCGCGTCCATGGGTATGACGGTAAACTGCATCAGCGTCCATGGGTATGTCGGTAAACTGCATATGCATACTGGATACGGCGATAAACTATGTCCAACAGAAAGGCCGTTTTTGAAAAAATAAGTGTGTCGGCTATACATTTTTGGAAAAATAGTATTACCAGCTATACCTTTTCGAAGGAATAATGTTGCCAGCAGTGAGTTTTTGAAAAACTATATTACTAGCTATACGTCTTTTAAAAAATAATATTACCAGCTATATGTTTTTGGAAAAATATTACCAGCTGTATATTTTTGGAAAATAATATTTCCAGCTATACATTTAAATGTCTCCAGCAATACATTTTTGAAAACCAAATGTTTCCAGCAATACATTTTTGAAAACCAAATGTTTCCAGCAATACATGTTTGAAAACCAAATGTCTCCAGCAATACATTTTTGAAAACCAATTGTCTCCAGCAATACATTTTTGAAAACCAAATGAAAGTCACTCAAAATCTTTTTCGGCATAAAATGACCCCTAAGGTTGGAATGCTGTTAAACAAAACAACCAAACCAAACCAAACCAAACAAACATACTACATTATTTTTCAATGCAAGCGCCAGCGGCGGCGACGACCATCTCAAGGCGGGCGTGAAATGAGTCACACGCTTTGGTGACGATGTCCTTGTCCATAACGGCGAACGCCTCCACAATGACAGCCTTCAGAGAGTCGATCGTGCTGTGGGTGTGCTTGTTGGTCTTGACGAAATAGTCAAGGGGGTTGAAGTCGGGTGAGGAGGGCGGCCACAAGTCCTGCGACCTATGACGAGGAACATTGTTGAACAGCCACGCCTGGATCGTCTTGGCCTTCTGTGCAAGAGCGGAGTCCTGCTGGAAGACGTAGGGGCATCCGGCGGCGAACTAGTCCATACATGGCTTCACCACGCTCCTCAGCTCCTCAGATCTCAGCGAGCACTCTCAGGACCTTTTGAAAGAAGAACGGAGGCATGACGTCCCCCTCGCTGGAGATGAAGCCAAGGACCATGATGGAGGAGGGAAACTTTGTATGTTTCCCGACGGGAACCTCCTCTTTCATCAGAGAAGGACGCGTGCTTGAGCTCGTTCTGCAAAGTCGTCGCCTTGACCTTCCTCGACTCCTTGAAGGCATTCGTGATGAGCATGCGGTGAAACTTGCGATAGGAGGAGTAACCAATGTCCTTCTTGATCGATCGGTAGATCGTCGACTTGTGACAGCCCTTGTCAGCAGTGATGTTGGCGTAGCTCTGGCTTCCAACATTGTCGAGTATCTCCTTGACGGCGGCGACGAACTCGTCGGTCGTAACGGCCGAATAACGAAGGTTGTGGGCCTTTCGTTTGGCAGTAAACTCTTCCTTGTTCTCACGCGCCTTCCACTTCCTCCAAATGTCCATGACTATGGTCCTCTTGAACCCAAACCAGGCCATCACTTCCGCAGGCTTCTTCCCGACGCGAAAAGAAGCTACTACCGCTGTTCTGCGCTCATATTCCATCCTGGAAAATGGTAGAGAGAAAAACTTTAGTTAGTTTTCAAACTGTCGGGTATCTCCATATACAACTTTAGTTTTTATTGCCTATTTCGTTTTCTTTGTTGTATTTTGTATTTTTTGTTGTATGTGTTGTATTTTGCTGCAACACCCTGTATATATATATATATATATATATATATATATATATATATATATATATATATATATATATATATATATATATATATATATTAGTGTATGTGTGTGTATTTTGGGATTACTGAAACCAATAAAAATTAACAGTTCATAAATAAATATTATTGCATACATGCCTTTCTTAATATTTAAATAAATATTTTCTAACAAAGACGTGTAAATTTTGTTCATATCTTGTGGTTTTCAAACATCTGATCTTTATTGTATGTGGTTCTTACATTAAGCAATTTTGACCACCCCCGGGTCTATATAAAATTGATTGAAATGCAAATTCACACATTTTTCTTAGAAGTTCCCATAATTCGTTATCGTATTAAATACGCACAATATAGTTAAAAATAATCATCAATCAAGATTTTACAAGCATTTGGTATATATATGTATATTTTGTGATTACTGAAACCAATACAAACTAACAGTTTATAAAACTGCACCGATGAATAAATATAATCACATACATTTCTTAATACTTATATAAACATTTTGTAACAAAAACGTGTGTGTAAATTTTGTTCATGTCTTGTGGCTCTCAAACATCTGAATTTATCATATCTGGCTCTTGTTTTAAGTAGGTTTGGCCACCCCTGGGATATAATATCTGATAATTCTGCCCATCTCTTCTCCAATTTCTCCGTCCTCTGTGTTTCACATGATAGTTATGCAAGAGTTACTTTTTGAAAATGAAGCATTTTCATTATTATTATCCTATTAATAAATGTATTCTCTCGTGCAATTATTGTTGATTTTTAGTAATAAGATAAAGGAAAATCTTTTATCGAAAAACTTAAAAATAAATCCTAATGAAATCATTACTTGCTGTATCTCGGTTATGTCGCAATTGTTGATAATCCACAAATAAAAATCATTACTCTATGAAGGCAAAGATATTTTCTTCTTTTTCCCTATTGTCAATGTCTATGTGGTCAGTTGGAGGTTTTTCTTAATATCTGTGCATAATAAAGAATATGACAAACATTGCTGAAATGGAATCTCTGACCCTGTGGTTTGATTTGCACACACCAGACAAGTGTCTTGGAGACAGATCTCTCGTTTCAAGACGATGCTTTTTATGACTTTCATTAAAAAAGAAAAACAAAACTGCTGTTCTCGAAGACCAGCCTAAAAAAGAAAGAAGTGTGAGAGTAAATATTATGCAATATGATTATGCTTTATTAAATAAATATATAAACAAATTTAAAGCATTTAGGTATGATAACATCTGGTTTAAAGCACTAGCAGCCTATTAGGTTTTACTCATGTTTTCAGAGCAACAATTATCGATCACTTAAATGTTTTACAATATATTTCTTTACAAAGTCGTCTTTTTAAAAGTGGCTCTTTGCCTGGGTTACAGATTCGAGTTACTAACCAATGGCTTTTCTCAATACAATTTTCCTTCTAAAGTAGACTTTTTATATTGTCTATTTTCTGAGGTACAGATATGGCATACGAGTGACAGCTGAAAATATCATAGGCTCACAAAGATACTCTCATGTATTGTAAACAAATGAGGATTATTTTTATCATAATCGCCTTTGGGGTTCACAAGCTTCTTCGATCTATGATGCAGTGCTTGGGTGCCATTGTTGAGGAAGCTTTCATCTTGTTAGCCAAAAATAATCATCAACAGCAGGTATGACGTCATCATCATTGTGATACTTTTTCCCAGCCAAGTGTTTTATCCTTTTGGGGAACAGATGATAGATGGAACCATCTCAGGAGAATAGGGCGACTGATCAACAAGTTCAAAACCACAGCAACCATTGAAACCAAAAGATTGTATACTGAAGCGTTGTCCTGATGAAACGAGATCCTTTTCATCAGTTTTCTTGATAGCCTTTCGTAACTGACTCAGCAAGTTGGCATAGTACTCTCCAATGATGATGTAGCCCTTTTGAAGATATTCAATAAACAAATTGCCTTTTGCATACGCCCACAAAAAATACTGCAGATGAAACAAACATGCATTAATTTCAACTCTTCTTACCAATAGCTGCATTGTTTCTTTCCAGGTAACCTGACATCTGAATTTTCAAAGAAGACTGATTATCCTGTTGGTTAAAAAGTTAATCAACAGATGATATGACGTCATCATCACTGCGATACTGGTTCCAAACCAAGTGTTTTTTCATGTTGGGGAACAGATGATCGTCAAATCATAATAGGAAAGGTGATGAACCAGTTCAAAGCCACAGTGACGCACAGCAACAATTGAAACTAAGAACGTGTGCTGGAGCATTGTCCGGATAAAACAAGACCCCTTTCATCAGTTTTCCTGGGTGTTTGGTCTTGGTAACTTTTTGTAACTGCATTAGCAAATTGGCATAGTACTCTCCATTGATGGTGCGGCCCTTTTGAAGATATTCAATAAACACAATATGTTTTGCATCCCCCCCAAAAAAAACTAACGCCATCACCTTATTTATAGATGAAACAAAAATGACCTTCTTTCGAGCAGGTGAGGAGAGGTGTTTCTACTGCATGGGTTTTCTCTTTGTCTCTGCTTCAAAGTAATGAATCCAACACTCGTCCTGGGTTAGGAAACGTTCACGGAAACCAGCTAGATCTGCCTAAAACAATGATAAATTTTCCCCGTGATGTGATCATCCTGGTGCGCTTTTTCGGGGCCCCCACCGAGCAGAACAGTTCATCATGCTAAGTTCATTGTGCGCAATACTGTCAAGTCCTTCACAAGAGATGCTAATAGCATTGGCTATTTTATTTAGAGTCATACATCTGTCATCAATTATCATGTAGTGAACACGATCAAACGTTTTCCTCGGTAGTGGCAGTTGCAGGTCGTCTAGACCCTGGTTCATCTTCAAGACTCTTCCTAAATTCAGCTGCCCACTTTTGCACTGTTGAAAAAGCTGGAGTGTCATCTCACATACGTTTTTGTTACAAAATGTTTATATAAGTATTAAGAAATGTATGTGATTATATTTATTCATCGGTGCAGTTTTATAAACTGTTAGTTTGTATTGGTTTCAGTAATCACAAAATATACATATATATACCAAATGTTTGTAAAATCTTGATTGATGATTATTTTTAACTATATTGTGCGTATTTAATACGATAACGAATTATGGGAACTTCTAAGAAAAATGTGTGAATTTGCATTTCAATCAATTTTATATAGACCCGGGGGTGGTTAAAAATGTCTGATGTAGCAACTATGTTAGCATGAATGTTCTTGGCGACTAAACCATTTTTGTCTATGCACATAACATCACGATGCCAAATTGAACCCATTTTAAAGCTTAGTCGCAACAAATTACAATTGAAGTCTTTGAACAGCCAGATGTCAGTTTACCTGTAAAGAAGCAATACAGTTATTAATAAGAAGAGTTGAAATAAATGTATTCAAGATTTCACCGCTCTAGCACCGCTTTTTCATAGTCAGCCTATGAACTTTTCAGCCCACCCTCGTACAAGTGACTGTCTCACTAGCTATGTTTATCTTTTTATCAAAACTAGTAGCCAGACATAGATAGGCATTATATATGTATACTTGCAGCCATAGACAGCTGGTCGATCAGAAAAAAAGCTTTCAATTAGAATGGAGCAAAAACAGCATCATGTTTAGATGTAACAGAGTCTGTGTTCATCAATTACTTGAAATAATGCAGTTAATTGCTCCGATGAGCTGCTTTCGCTGGTTCCCAGGCCTCATGAATTTAAGCGTCCTACGAGGCTGGCATCCCATTCCCACCCCTTCACTGTTGAAACTGTTAGATGTAGACGTCTCTTCTACTCCAATAGCTTCAAGCCTCGCACCTCTCGCCTGTGGAACTCCCTTCCTTATTCCTGTTTCCCTGACAAATATAATCTCCAACTATTTAAGTGTAACGTCAATCGACATCTCCATTTGCCTTGATCTATCCACTTCCCTTCTCCACATCCTTTCCGCTTTCATTCCTATCTGCTCTCGCTCTAAATCTTCTGTAACCCCCTTACCTTGATCTATCCACTATCTTTCTCCACATCTTTTCCTCTACCACTCCTATCGGCTCTTCCTCCAAACCTTCTGTAACCCCTTGCATGCTAGTGGCCTCCAGTCTTGATTGGAGTGAAAAGCTTAGCAAAAAACAAAACAAAACAAAACAAAACAAACAAAAAAAAAACAAAAAAAGAAGTCGTCTGTATTTATTCAATCGAAGTTAACCGAGGACATGAAGGGGTAAAACAGGCAACATGAAGACCCACTTAAGACGACAATTATTTTGGAGATTTTGAAATTCAATTTGTCAGTGTGCTACCAGGGATGTAAAAGAAGATACATTTATAAAGCAATTGTTAAGTTTGATGAAAATTGATTGAAAGATCAACGAAAAATAAGAAAAAAACCCTGTAGAAATCGCTATTTTTCACTATTTACGCTGGTTTTCACTATATGTTGAACTCATTTAGCAAGTTAAATGACTGCTAAACAATTAACTTATTGTTAGCTACAATTGAGTGAAGTGTGTATTAGATTGCTTGAAAATTGAGGGAGCTTTTAGTTTAAAATTTGTGTTGAAATCGATTTTTCACTTTTCGCGGTTTTTCGCTAAACGCAGTGGCGTATACATAAAATGAGTTATCGTTTAGCTCGTCATGATCTAAGTAACCTACATACCGAGTTTGAACGAAATCGAGGGAAAAAAGTTGAATTTATCGATTTTTGATCGGCTTTATCGATTATTGATTTTAAACAATTATCGATTATTATGCTAAAAACCTATCTCTTACATTGTACAATGTATGTGCCAGGTTTGGTCAAAATCGGTTGGTTGAATCTCGAGTGAAAAAGCATCAGACAGACAGACAGATATTCTCTTTTTTATATATACAGATTTGGGTGTTTGAAGTGAAAACATCCGTGAGGCCCTCGTTGCCTGATCAACATTTGAATTTAATTTGGTGTCTTTCTTATGATGACAATAAAACTGGCCATAATTTTTAAAAAACAACAACAAATTTACAGATTGTTCCACGTGGCGGAACATGTCTATCCTTCTAGCATAAAACAAGAAAATGAATAGGTAATTTCTACTCATTCAATATGTTTATGTAATACGATGTATTTTTCAAACTGGATCGAGTTCACGTCAATGTCAAGAGTTTGATTTCCAAACTGCGTGGCTGTCATCATCAGTTTAAAAAAAAACATTATAGACGACTAAAAATTAAAAAGAAAATCAATTGAAACCGATCAAAAGGCGTAACCTATGCAGAAAATATATATTCTTTGATATATATATATATATATATATATATATATATATTATACAAAACTATCATCTAGCAGACATTGAATTGTACACTACTCTGTTTTAATTTCTACCCATTATACTACACAATGAAACTAATTTCTTTTTCTGTGTTAATAATAATGAATAGAAATTTATCAATGCTTTACACAATTTTTATTTCTATTCCCAAAAGCAAATCAATAAACACTTGTAACGTTTGTTGAATAATGCAACTAGATGCAATGTAATGAGTATTTGGCTCGACAAGTTTCCAAAATATTCTCTCAACTTTCCGTAAGGAGTTTCAGTCTTGCTTGTGTGTGAAAATTGCCAATATATTCTCCCTTATGATTTCAAATCGGCGCAACTCGACATTGGTCTCTATCGCTAATACAGTAGGCATTAGATATTTTCTAATAATATTACCATCTCCATAACTAAATTAAGGGGCAGGGAAGTTTAATTAACTTATATAAAGGTGTCGATTCTCTTTCATATTATACTTTTTTTTCCTGTAACAGAAGAAGAAATATACTTTTAACGGAAGTCATTTAAGAAGTCAGTTTTGTAAACTTAAAATTTGCTTTTCTTTTTTGATAAAATGATCATGAGTACGGATAAACTACGTCCCACAGCAAGGCCTCTGATCAGAAGGTTTTGAGGAGCGTGGGACCACATCTTAATCGCTGGTGTTCCCAGGTCCACCCTAACCCGTGGTGGTAGCACCTGCTAGGGTCCCAGCTATGGGCAAATAGTTAACCCCGAAATTGAGGTAAAAGGCATTGTTAAAGTAAATTGTTAAATACTTTGTAAAAATTATTCCCAGAAATAAATTTTTGAATAAAAAAACTATTACCAGCAATACATGTTTTAAAATAATGTTACCAGCTATACATGTTTTAGGAAAAAAAATATTACCGGAAATAGATTTTTGACAAAACAAAATATTACCAGAAAAAAAGTTGTCGTCATTAAATAAGCCATTGAGGTTGATATGCCGTAAAATAGAACAAACCAAACAACAAACAAAATAATTGCGAATGTAAAGTTTGTCGCTGTGTCAGTGTATCACACTTTTTCACCTAGAAGCCGTAACTCAACATATCATACCATTTTAGAATCAGGCCGACTCAGTGAGCAAACTAAAAACATTCCGGGCCGGATCCGGACCCACAATCTTGAAATTGTGGATTCCCAAGTTTTCATTACTGCCATTGTTTTCGGCAATATTTTTTTACGTGATTTTTTTTGCGACAACTTTTTTGTATGATAACAATTTTTATGACTTGGAAATAAATTTGGGAATAATCGAAACTAATTGCGAAATACAGCGAAAGTCATACATGAAATAAAAATAATTTTTCAACGAAAAGTAAGGACCTACGTACATCAAACTGTCTTTAAATTAGTGGCGGCAGAAGAATTATCGTTGAATTTTTAAAAGCTTAAAATATGAATGCAATACTTAAATACAGCGATCAATTTTGAGTTCTTCCGTAGTTTATTGCTGCCTAGAGCCCAGGGCAGTAGTATGCCACACAAAAAGAAATTTCCGTCAACAGAGGATCAGATTGCAGTCAAAAGAGCCAAGGCTGTTGCGGGGAGAAGAATGTTCCGTGCAAATGAAAACCCAAATCAAACGGCAGTCTGGATAGCTTTCAATGCTGAGAATATGCAAAGACTTAAAGACTCTCAAACTACTGAACAAGCCAAAGGCCCAATCAAGTGTTCTGTTACCCGATAGGGTGTCTTTCAAGCTAGCACACACTATATGAAAAAATAGAATATAAAAACAAAATCAAGGTACAATATGTGTCTTCTCTGAACAATCGAAAACAATTCGTGTTATTAAATTGACTTCTTTCTATGTTTATGCAAATCTTTTTCGGCTTAGTGTAGTTTAGCAGAGGAACATAACAGTCAGCGTCCAGTGAGAATCGAACTCGCTACTCTAATAACAGTTAGGCAAACTAGTTGATTACTATCCTAATTAATCTGACACAAGGCCATAATAATGTGGTAATGGGGATGAAATACACTACACGAGCAAATTATTTATTTGCTACTCATTGTGCAACAGTTGACACCTAATATAAATGAGTACCTATAAGTGTATGCATGGGAGATAGAAAGATAGATAGATAGTAAAGCAAGAAGGATAGATATATAAACAGTAAAGCAGGAAGAATAGATAGATAGATAGATAGATAGATAGATAGACAGATAGATAGATAGATAGATAGATAGATAGATAGTAAAGCAAGAAGGATAGATATATAAACAGTAAAGCAGGAAGGATAGATAGATAGATAGATAGATAGATAGATAGATAGATAGTAAAGCAGGATAGATAGATAGATAGATAGATAGATATTAAAACAAGAAGGATAGATATATAAACAGTAAAGCAGGAAGAATAGATAGATAGATAGATAGATAGATAGATAGATAGATAAACAGTAAAGCAGGAAGGATAGATAGATAGATAGATAGATAGATAGATAGTAAAGCAGGATAGATAGATAGATAGATAGATAGATAGATAGATAGATAGATAGATAGATAGATAAAGAAGGATGCTTAAAATGTCATGAACGGAACATGTGAATAAAAAGAATTTTGTAAGAACTTAGAAAGAAAAAAGAAAATGTATATCTAGAGTCAGAAATATGATAGATAGATAGATAAAGAGTAAAGCAGAAACGATAGATAGATAGATAGATAAACAGTAAAGCAGTAAGGATAGATAGATAGATAGATAGATAGATAGATAGATAGAAGGGAAACATAGTGAGGTAGTGGGAAGATGGGGTCACTAGAAGAATCTTCATTCTTTGCTGTGTGTTGTCTCCTTTCAGGACGTGGATGGTCATAGCTCTCTACAGTTTCCTGCCCTCCGTACTTTCCCCCTTACTCTTTCTTTCACTATTCTGCCATCAATTTGCACAAACTTGTTAGGTAGATTTCTTAGTATTTGCCTATTCTCACATATGTCTTGTGAGTGTCAAATTCTCCAAGTACTCCTACCTCATTATGTATCTCAGAACGTTTCAACTGTCTATATCTGATTTTAGATATACATATCCTTTTTCTTTTCAGGTTCATACAAACGTCTTCGTTAATCACAGGCTCCGTCCATGACATTCTAAGCACCCTTCTGTAGAATCATGTTTCTGTTACCTCGAGTCTCATCTTCATCTTTGAGGAAATTGCCCTGACGGAAAGAAAATGAACACTTTGGACCTCTTCAAAGTAATTACTGATAGCGTCAAACAGAAAATAAAGCCCGTTTTCATCATTTAAGCCCAAGAAAAGCGATAGTTCCTCTAAGACGAAATGGGTTACTGAGAATAAAAGAAAATAAGAAAACCTTGGGAACTAATGGCATACACAATAAAAACGAATGGCGATTGATGTTGCATTTTTGAAGTTCGTGGGTTATGAGCCAGAATTGTTAGAAAACAAATTCCTATATTACATTAATGAGGTCAAAGTCCAAGGAGTAAAACTCATCAAAATAATTGACACGAATATACAGGGAGTCCATAAAGTTCGTGTGAACTGTAAAAATGTATAACTTTATTTGTATTTGCAATAGAAATAATTTGTAAAAAGGATTTGAAAGAAGTAAATCTATATTTTTTAAGGTTGTATTGAAATTTTATTTAAGTTTCCACATGTCCTCCATCATTAGCAAAACAAAGGGTAATACGATTTTGCAGTTCACAGAAAACATTTGCCAACTGGTTTACAGTAATGCCTGAAATCACATTAGTTATTTTAGCTATACTTAAAACTAGATACATGAAACTTTATAACATTTTTTACAGATTATTTCTATCGCAAATACAAATAAAGTTATAATTTTTGTAAAGTGCACACAAACTTTATGGACACCCTGTATATTAGTTTTCATCTCTGAAAGTTTCACAGTTTTCCTACTTGAAAATTCTGATGAATCTTAGTTCTTAAGTTAATGCTTCATTAAGCTCATGGCGAGTTCTACAATAATAAAATATCCGTAGAACTTCCTCTATGTCATCATTAAAAATTTACATATTATTTCTATCGCAAATACAAATAAAGTTATACATTTTTAAAGTACATACGAACTTTATGGACACCCTGTATTTCTTGACTAGCGTTTCTTTTAGTTTAGAATTTGTCACTTAATATAAGTTGTATGCATAAGTTTCCAACACAAAATTAGTTTCAACTGTAAATTCAAAATGTCTAGCTTTCAAAGAATTTCCTCTGGACATCTTTTCACATAACTAATACGTTTTACATTGTTATTAATCGTAACTGACTTTTTTTCTTTTTTACTTCTTCTTGTAGCCAAGCTAGATGGCGTGAAGACATACATGACACTGCGGAGAGTTCCTCTAATACTGCAGGACCGAGTTATTAGGTGGTTCGATTATCTGTGGATGTGCAACAAGTCGACGGATGAAGAACGCACGCTGAGCCTATTGCACACGAACTTTATGAACAGCCTGTATATGTAAATTGTGGCAAATGTGACTGAAATTGAGATGACAGGTTCAAGACTGGTAAAATTACAAAACTTTCTTTTGATTTTATCAAGAATCTCGAGATATATAATAACCAGACGAGATGTGGCAGCAATATTCAATGAATAGCAGATTTGTAAACGTGCAAGATGGATTCCCGAGAGAAAAATAGTTTGATTTGACGCAGTGAACCACCTTTCCTAGCAGTAAACCTTGCAACAGATTCGGTGTAATCATTCCACTTCATGTCAGGGGAAAATGTGAGACCAAAAAGGAGCAATGAGTTGTTCGTTTGGAGGTTAGCATCAGTTATATGGATGAAGTACAAAATCGTTATCTAAGCTGACTAAAAGACAACAGTATCGTTTAGGCTATCTCTTGTCCCAGTTCACAACTGGTTGATGGTCATTTTCGAGATCAGTTGCCAGTTTTCTTTATCTAACCTATAGGACTATTAAGACAAAACTTAAATAGTTGTATTATCAGAATAGATACTGAGAGGAACTAACGACATCGGCAAGGCTGTGGATGAAAATAAAAAAAATGGCGGACTAGAAGAGTGACCATTCAACATAGATTCCATTAGATGATTTATTAAGAAATATTTGATCAAATCGGAAATTCAACCCGAGACATCGTAACCCTTGATCTTGTCAAGATCAGCATACCAAACTCTGTCAAATGTATTCGAGATATTTAAAACTACAGCCTAATCTTTGCCGTTCTATCTTGACACTATTTCTGTAATAAACATTAACACATCAACGGTTCACAAAATGATTTTCATTATTACCATCAATGAAAATTTTTAGATCAATGTTTCCCACCGTGGGGCGCATACCCCACTGGTGGGGCATAGTGATATTTTGGTGGGGCATGTGCAGGATGTTCACCCTTCGGCTTACTATAACTAAAGAATAAGGGAACAATTCGATAATGAGTTATTAACAGTGAATTTTTTTTTTAAATTAGAAATTTATTTACTGAAAAAAAGTTTGAAACAAAGTAACTATAAATAATTTTTTTTTGTTATCCTCTGCCAGCCGCAATGATGGAGAAAGCATTACCTCGAACCATCGCCAGTGACACACGCTGCAAGAGCCACCCCGTTTCGCGAGGCTCGTTCCTTAATCGTGCCAATCCTCCGAAGGAACGCCATCGAACGAGGGCCAATAACACCAGAAGTCTTCACTGCCACAGGAGTAAAAAAATCTATCAGCAAGAGAAAAATATTTAACTATTTTTTTATCTCTGCGTTTTCTAGTGAGTCTGATTAAGAGTGTTAATGTTAATGCATGGAAATACATACGATATATAAATATATACAGTATGCATACATAACATTTCAAATCGATAATTATGAAAGGGACTCCAATAAGACCAATGTTTCGGCTATAGAAAACGCAGTGTGAAACATCAATTTAAAAGCTGCCAAGTCAAACAAATTTACAACCCTTATAATTAACAATAACTTTTGCAAGGTACTCTATTTTGAATACGTAATATGCAATCGATATTCTATAGGTAACACATACAAATTGCTTATGTATTTACGTTTAAAAGTATTAATTTATAGTGGGTCATCAGTTATAGTGAAGTGTATGAGTGTGGAAACGGGTTAGTTTGATTTCTCCTTGTTAGTTAGACAGCCCACCATAGGAGGGGTATAAAATAAGAAAATCAAATTGTAAGGTGAACTACAAATTTATAAACATATAAATCAAGGTCTTTACAAATAAAATGAATGTATTTTGGTTGATACAAGGTCGTCAAAATATTCGTAGTAGTCCTTGCAACTATGAGTTTCTGTGTACGTAGGCAGGAACGTATGTGTCGATGTATGTATTTATGAGTGTTATCGTAGGGTAGGAATGTCTTTGAAGTAATCGCTCAATCTTAAAATGTTCTGTTCGTTTATCAGAGACGCAACTGAGAGATGATATATAATGTGTTACAAACCACTTATGAAAGTGGTTTACACACTAGGTATTTACTCTGTATCCACACTAAGACGACTTATGACACAAGGTCTTTTTCAAGGTGGGAAACCGAGTGCGTGCAGCCGGGCAAGGAACAAAATTTGCCCGCTGTTGCGACTCTGTCATTTGACGGGTTCGCTCCTGAATGTCTTCTGCCAAGAGACGCAAGTGAGAAATGGTAAATGAAGCTCAATATTTATGTAATATATTATCTACTTCTAGATGATATCATTTTTCAGGTTTAACTAATTTGCATATTGATTTAAAAAAAGGACATTTCTTTAATTAATTTAATTAAGTTTATTAATGTTCTTTTATTAAAGGATTGTTTGGATTTTCATATAAAAATAGTTTTCTTTCCGAATATTTTTTTTATATTATAGTAAAACCTTTGAAGTTTGCATTTTACTTGACCTTCGACAAGTTGGCATCTATTTGTAAAACTTTCCTTAACTATAACAAGCCTGACCGCACACCCGGTTAATTAATTTCTTCTGTCTTTACAGTAATTTATCTGGAAAAATATATTTAACGTCCACAAACACTTCAAGATTACCTATTAACTATCGTTAATTCTATTTATAAACAACTAATTTTTCCAAGAAAAATTACCAGATAACGAGCGGGCAAAACCTCCTAGTTTAAAATAAATGTCAGGTTTGAATAGCTGAATTGCATGCGAGGCAGATGACTGCTTGTTGATCCAGTGAACAGTAATTATAAAATCTAAAAATTAACGCTGCATAAAATTGCTGATTACTAAACAAATTATTAATGCTTTTGTGGCTGTGTAATCTAAGCTCAGTTAAGGCCAACGAAGAATATGTAGCGCCACGCCTCATAATATTTTCAACTCATTCGAAAAAAATGTTTATAGTGTTTTCTCTTTTTCTTTAGATTTTATGCCTTTTCCTGTCTTTTCGCTTCTGTGACCAAATACGTTTCGTTTATTAATTAACGATTTCCTTCCATTTTAATCCATTCTCATCTTCTCCTCCTCTTCTTCTTCTCCTCAACCTTCTTTTATTCATGCCCCCTCTTGCTCCTCTTCCTCTATCTTTTTCTTCATTTTCTTCTTCTTCTTCTTCGCCTCTTCTTCTTCTTCTTCTTCACCTCCTCCTCCTCCTCTTCTTCTTCTTCATCTTCTTCTTCATCTTCTTCTTCATCTTCTTCTTTTTTTTTAATTGTTCTTTTTTTTCATCACTCTCCTCCTCCGCCTTCTTCTGCTGCTGCTGCTCCTGCTCCTGCATGTCTAATTCTCCTCATCCTTTGCCTCGTTCGTGTTCTTCTCATCCTTTCTTCTTCTTCTTCTTCTTCTTCTTCTTCTTCTTCTTCTTCTTCTTCTTCTTCTTCTTCTTCTCATCATCCTTCTTTTTCTTCTTCACATCCTTCTTCTCATCCTTTTCGTTTTCCAATTGTTCTTCTCACGACCTTCCTCCTCCTCCTTATCCTTCTTCTTGTTCGAATCGTTCTTCTTCTTTTCATAACTCTCTTCCTCCTCCTCCTTCTTCTGCTCCTGTTTGTCTAATTCTCCTCATCCTTTGTCTTGTTCTTGTTCTTCTCATCCTTTTTTCTTCTCATAGTCTTTCTTCTTCTTCTTCTTCTTCTTCTTCTTCTTCTTCTTCTTCTTCTTCTTCTTCTTCTTCTTCTTCTTCTTCTTCTTCTTCTTCTTCTTCTTCTTCTTCTTCTTCTTCTTCTTCTTCTTCT
>OZ038498.1:8775635-8832160 GCA_964036315.1 Acanthosepion esculentum | reverse complement strand
TCTGCTCCTGTTTGTCTAATTCTCCTCATCCTTTGTCTTGTTCTTGTTCTTCTCATCCTTTTTTCTTCTCATAGTCTTTCTTCTTCTTCTTCTTCTTCTTCTTCTTCTTCTTCTTCTTCTTCTTCTTCTTCTTCTTCTTCTCCTCCTCCTCCTTCTTCTTCTTCTTCTTCTTCTTCTTCTTCTTCTTCTCCTCCTCCTCCTTCTTCTTCTTCTTCTTCTTCTTCTTCTTCTTCTTCTTCTTCTTCTTCTTCTCCTTCTTCTTCTTCTTCTTCTTCTTCTTCTCCTCTTCCTTCTTCTTCTTCGTCTTCTTCTTCTTCTTCTTCTTCTTCTTCTTCTTCTTCTTCTTCTTCTTCTCTTCCTTCTTCCTTCTTCTTCTTCTTCTTCTTCTTCTTCTCACCCTTCTTCATTTTATCCAAAACTAATCTCTAGTTCATTTGTCTTGATATTAAGCTTTCACACTTTTCCAGGGTCGCACGCTTACATTATTGTTTTTTGCCTGTCTTCAGCTGGGTAGTTTAAAAATAATATCAGTTCAAGCCCCAGGGGACTATCCATTTATACAGTACCTCTCCTTCGGGAGGTTGGTGGCGTCAGTACCTGGCACCTGAGTTGTCAACAAAAGTGAGCTTGACCAATTTCCGCCATGGTATTGCTGATAAACCCCTTTAAAACTCAACCTTGTGTCCCATTCGGTTGCGACGGTGCACAGAAAAATCCTATTTTTTTTTGTCACGTGGTCATGGTTGTTTTTGGTTTGAGCTATATATTCTGTTCCATTTTTACCTCTTTGGCCAGTTGTACCCTGACGATCCGTTTAGGTGAAACCTAGGTAGGTTTACCTGGCTCTTTAGGTTTATATTAGGTTTGCTCTACTTCGTGTATTGAGCACTTTACGTAGTTATTTTTACTCGTTTTGGAGGTTTTTTTTATTTGGACTCTGAACTTGAACTCTGGACCATTGTTTTCGCCTCAATTTCATTCCTTATATATGAGTCCCAAATATAGGACGAAACGGCCGTCCAGTGCTTTCTGCATTCTGTTGAGGTTTCAGACTCGATGAATTACTTAAATATAATTATCAAATTCTCCTAATAATTTCATATGTATATCATTCCTTGAACCGGCTTCTAATGCTCTAGAGTGGATGGCTTGGTGATAGTAGTCGTGGCTCCAAGGGACACATTCTTATGGTTAAAGAGAATCTCAGTAGAGTTCCACCACGGAATATGTGAGCGAGCGGCGCTATATTGAATCTGATTTGCTACCTCTTCGTCACCGAGGCCCATTGGAACAGTTGGTATGATGTTTGCTTGACAACCTAACTGTCAGGGTTTCAATTCTCGGTAGTGGATGCGCACTGCTGATGAGTCCCAAATATTCTGCATTCTGTTGAGGTTTCAGACTCGATGAATTACTTATATATATATATATATATATATATATATATATATATATATATATATATATATTCTATTCAAAATTCGGCAAGAAGTGAAGAAAAGTCAATTTGGTAAATATAAATGTCGGCTTTGAACTTGTTGATCAAAGTTGTGTGTATATATACATATATATATATGTGTATGTATTCTTATTATATATATATATATATATATATATATATATATATATATATTCATTCTTTCTCTATGCTGTGCCTCTTCAAGATGTGACAATCGTGGCTGTCCACATCATACATATTAATAATGCAGTTTGCATCTTTATTATACGAGGGTCATTCAATAAATAAGGTGAATTTTTCGGTATAAGGACTTCTAATACAGATAGAAGCTTACTCTTTTTTATTTTTCAACGTAGTCTCCCAGCACTGTCACACATTTTTTCCATCTGTGCACAAGCTTCCGTATTCCCTCAGCATAAAAATCTTTGGGCTGATGTCTCAGCCAGTCGCTCACAACACTTTTGACTTCATCGTCACTTTTAAACTTCGTGCCTCTCGTGAACGCTTTCAAGGGACCAAACAGGTGAAAGTCTGAAGGGGCAAGGTCTGGGCTGTAAGGGGGGTGAGGGAGCAGTTCCCAGCCCAGCTTGTTGATGGTCTGCACCGTTTGGGCTGCTGTGTGAGGCCTTGCGTTGTCATGATGCAAGATGACTCCTTCTGACTGATGACCCCTGCGTTTGTCCCAACAGATAAGTTCAAAGTCCTTGCAATGTCATCCACTGTCACCCTTCTGTCAGACTGAATGAGATTATTGACTGATTCGATCACCTCATGAGACCTCACTTCTGTAGCCCCCCCCAGGCCTGTCTTCATCCTCAACACTGCTCCGTCCTTCTTTAAACAATTTAGCCCACTTGTAGACATTTATTTGGCTGAAACATGTGGCACCATACACAGTTGACATTCTCCTATGAATTTCAACTGGTTTGCACCCTTCAGCAACCAGAAACTTGATAACTGACCGCTGTTCAATCCTGGAGCAATCTTCTTGGTCGGCCATCTTTGTTTTTTTTTAACTGCAAAAGAAATTAAATCCATGTGAAAAAGAAGTAAAACAAAAAAATAAAAAATAAAAAAGAGTAAGCTTCTATCTGTATTAGAAGTCTTTATACCGAAAAATTCACCTTATTTATTGAATGACCCGCGTATATAATGTAAATTTCCCATTCAGAAAGTATGACAAAAGGGTGGGAAAATGTCTATTCCCGATTAGGAAAAACTTTAAATATTATCATATTTCGTTATTTGGTCAGATTTGAAGAGATAGATTTGGCCTGGAAATATTCATCACTTCCTATACTTTGTTCCTAAGTAAAAAGCTGTAACAGAAAAGTTAATATCTTAATGATAATCACTATTTAGAAATATTCACTTACCAGTGATGTGCCGTGACTCCTGCGGGAGACCAAATAACAACAGCCATAGTTAACAGAAATCTCCAGTAGATACAACTTGAGATATAGTCCCTTCAGAAATTCAAAGACTTTTTTAATATATTGCCTTCTATTGTTTGATCCAACAACTTTGATCGAGAAGTTCAAAGCGGACATTTATATTTGTAAAATTGACTTTCTTTCTCTTCTTGCCAAATGCATTAAGTTGTTTACAGGGTGCGAGTGCTATTTGAGGACATTTTTCGTATGTTAAATGAACAGCAATATCTTAGCAAACAATGTATATATTTAATTCAAATTGACACAAATATCCTTCATGATACTTCTTTATCTAATTATTCTATGAAACCACCGTTGGCTTCAATGACTGCTTCTATTCGGGCTCGAAACCGTTCACAAGCTGCAATTAAGTGCTCCCTATTCATTTTGGACATCACCTTGACAATGGCGGCCTTCAGTGCAGCTATGGTATTTTGAGGATGTCGATTAGTCTCCCTTTCAACGACGCTCCACACATAATTGTCCAAAGGATTTGAATCTGGAGAGTTAGGGGGCGACATGTTGGGGGTCACATGATTGTAAAAATTCTCTGATAACCAACCCTGAGTTACAATGGCTTTGTGAAAAGGTGCAGAGTGTTGTTGAAAGAAATATGGCCTTCCATTGCATACATTATTTATCCAGGGCTTAACAACCCTTTTAAGAACATTAATGTATCCAGCAGCATTGACCCTAAGACCTTGTGGGAAAATGTAAGGTGGCATGACATGACCTTCACTGCTCACAACTCCTAAAACCATCACAGTAGCCGGATATTTGGTGTGCATCACCCTGGGTACTTCAGAAGGCACATAGCCACCTGTCATTCTGTTTGTTTTCTGATCTTGGTCGAAGTTTTTTTCGTCAGAGAAAAACCAAAATCATACCATGTTCGTGGAGATTTTTGACTTCAGCAACCGTTTTGGACGCATGAGACGGTTTTCCTGTGTCTTCGCCGGTATGAACTGACCTTTCTTCATTACATATGACTTATATTGTATGTCCTGATGTACCACGGTTCTGATAGTCCACTCTGATACCTGGAGCTCTTTGGCGATGGACCTCAGTGATCTTCTGGGTTTCTCATCTAGGATGTTTTGAACATGCCGTATAAGTTCTGGTGCTCTCACGGTATCAGAGAGCTGTGAATGCTTTTTTCTTTTTGCTACAGGGTAAAACATTGCCATCACATCCCTCTAGCTCCAACCGAACCTTATGAACAAAAGATCTGGCAACACGTAAAAGTTACTGATTTTTAAATCACTATGTTTTTATATTATTATATTAAATATTATTTAATTATATTAAATCACTATGTTTTTATATTATTATATGTTTATATCACTAAAGCAACAATGACTGCATGTTTTTTTCATTTCTTGGGTTAACATCTTCCTCTGACTGGGTTATCTGAAATAAAAAAAATAATATTATGAATGATTTGAGTGTGTAGTGAATTTAAAAAAATATGTCCTCAAATAGTACTCGCACTCTGTAGAATAATTACATAATTTGAAAAACAGTTGCCGTCACCGCTATTAACGCATCGCTCTTCATTAATGAATCGAGCACTTTTGGTTACCAGTATTTGTTTACATTCGGATACAATACGTTAGAATTTCGCTTTCTCTCAGCCTTGCGCCGATAACTTAGAGGTAGGATCTCCAACTGATGTCAAATCAGTAGAGTTTCGATCCCACTTTGAAGCAACCGGATGTCTCGCCACACTCATGAATAGTGATACAGCGAAACAGACCTGTATGAGGATGACCATATTAATGATATATATATATATATATATATATATATATATATATATATATATATATGACGATTGCGCCTAGCATAAAACAGCCTGTCGCCTCTGAGTGTTGACTTCAATGTTCACTTTATATTTACACATGCTCTATCTCTGATATTGAGCACTTTATCCCATAAATATAGCACACCGTAAAACTATATTTCTTCATATATATATATATATATATATATATATATATATATATATATATATATATAAGCCACAAATTCAACAAACAGATTTAATCAATGACAAATAAACAAATATATAAGATAAAAAATAAAAATGAAAATAAATAAAAACAAGCAAAACAATTTGACCCAAATAAATAAGCGAACAAGCGATTTCCGGTAAATGACGGCCATTATAGACTACCAACAATAAGCTATATAAACAAATTTTTACTACGTTAACCAAAAACACCGATCAAAATAAAAGAATAAATAAATAAATATATAAGATAAAAAATAAAAATAAAAATAAAAAAACAAACAAAAAACAAGCAAAACAATTTGACATAAATAAATAAACAAATAAGCCACTTCCGGTAAAAGTAACCGCCAAAATAGACTACCCATAATGCACCACTGACCCTTATATAAATAGCCGAGAAAAATAACAGCACTAGTCGCCTGACGATTGCACTAGCATGAAGCAGACTGTCGCCTCTGAGTGCTGACTTCCATGTCCACTTTTATATTTACACACGCTCTATCTCTGATATTGAGCACTTTACCCCATAAATATAGCACACTTTAAGACTATATTTCTGCATATATATATATATATATATATATATATATATTTATATATATATATATATATATATAAAAGTGAACATATAAGTCAGCACTTGGAGGTGGCGGTCTGTTTCATGCTAGATGCAATCGCCAGGTAGCCTGACGATTGCATCTAGCATGAAACAGACTGTCGCCTCTAAGTGCTGACTTCCATGTCCACTTTTATATATATATATATATATATATATATATATATATATATATATATATATATATATATATTATAAATTAACTGATTTAAAATATGGTTTATTCGCTACACAGTAATAACTCAGTTTCAAAAATGGAAGCTAAAAGCTTCGAATTTAATATTGTTATTAAATTAAAGACATTAGTCCCATTTCCTCCTCAATCGAAATTTGGAGTATATATATATATATATATATATATATATATATATATATATATATATATGGTCCCGGTATGTGTTCAGGGAATCTGATAATGTCGTGGTTGGCGAGGGGCAGACAGATTCTGGCTAATTGGGTGTCTGCCAGTGTTAAGCCGTCTTTTCCTGCTCTCTGGACACGTGTTGTTTTTGGCACTGTCCCCGCGTTTTCTTCGTTTGCTAAGGACGGTCTGCCCTATCTCCAAAATAGTTTGAATATCATACGGGGTATGAGTACCCGTAATTCACGTCTGACGCAGACAACACAGGATGTCGTCGAGTGGTCAACTTTTCTTGGATAATCCAGAGTGTGCGTATAAATACAGTGACCCGTGGTTTTCCATTTTGGCCGAAGCACGGTCGGATAAACGTCAGCACATCTTAGAAGTAGTAGTTATTTAGTTGCATCGACCGTCTTTGTGTTGACAGATTGAGAAATCCGTTCATTCTCTTTCTCTTCTGGCTGGTTTGTGAGTTGTTATTTTCCTTTTTAAAACTAAATGGAAGTGTTTGATCAGCTTTTTTTGCCATGCCCCCTCTCTTATTAATTCACCTTTTTTTAAAATATTAAATTGTATTTTAATCGTATTCCCTCGTGATCTCTTAGTTCGCCCATTTCCCGCGCTTATTGGTATATTATCCTATCCGCCAACAATTCTTCGGACAGGTAAACTTTTTCAGGGAAAATATGCGGTTTTATCTGTTTAAAACTAACGATAAGTTCTGCGGTAATAGACGCAAACACACACACACACACACACACACACACAGACACGTATATATTACAATGAATCTTTCATACAAAAATTAAATTAGTAAAGTTAATGATATAAAATGGCGAAATCCCTTCGCGCGCACGCACACACACACACACACATATATATATATATATTACAATGAATCTTTCATACAAAAATTAGATTAGTATAATGATATAAAATGGCGAAATCCCTTCGCAAACAAAATTTTAAAATTGCATTAACCTACAAATCACTCGATGAATGTTATGATCTTTATTTTAAAAAAATATATACTGTATTAAGTCTTACTTAAATACGCAAGTAAGTTCGACTGTATATTCAGGCATGGAATTTATTTTGTTTTTGGTAAAATTCGGTAGCATCCAAGACGAAAAAATATATAAATATGTTTTTTTTACGATTCGCATTATATTTTTTCGTCTTCAGCAAGCCTTTCTATTTTTATTTTGTGTCACCCCAAGCAAGGCGGGAAGCCACTAGCACGCAAGGGGTTACAGGGAGTTGCAAAGAGAAGTTATAGAGGAAAGGATGGAGAGAAGAAGAGGGGATAGATCAGGGCTTCTGGAGTCGTCGATTGACATTATATTTGAATAGTTGGAGATTATAGCTATCAGGAAAACAAGAAAAGGGGAGGGAGTTCCACAGGCGAGAGGTGAGAGACATGAAGCTATTGGAGTAGAGGAGACGGCTACATTTAACAGTTTCGACAGTGAAAGGGTGTGAGCGAGATGCCAGCCTAGTTGAACGCTTAAATTTATGAAGTCTGGGAACTAGCGAAAGCAGCTCATCGGAGCAATTACCATAAAAGTATTTGTAAAAAAGACAGAGGGAGGCGACGGCACGTTTGTAAGAGAGCGACTGAAGACGAGATGCCAGATCAGGGCCAATTACATTGCATATCCGTACAACGCAATACTACTGCACCAGTCTCAAATGGTGTAGTAAGACGTTCACTTTGCGGTTCGAATGAAGATTTGTAGTGTTCATTGATGAAAGAAGATTTCGCCTTTATGCAAATTATTTCCATGTGCGATGAAGACATGGGTAGAAATATATTCAACACACAGACTCCTGGTTTGGTTTGGTTTGGTTTACGGCATATCGTCCTCATTGGGATATTTAATGCCGACAAGATTTTTATTACTGGTGATATTATTTTTCCAAAAATATATTGCTAGTAATATTTTTCTTTTTCAAAAATGTACTGCTGGTAATAATTTTTCCAAAAAAGTATTGCTGGTATTAAAATCTATTTTTATACTTTCACAGTGTTTGATCCCTTTTGTGGGGTTAACTATTTGCTCATAGCTGGGACCCTGGCAGGTTCTACCACCCCGGGTCAAGGTAGACCTGGGAACACCAGCAATTAAGAGGTGGTTCCACGCTCCTCAAAATCTTCTGATCAAAGCCGTTGCTGCTGGGTGTAGTTTATCGTCTTACCCAGGATGATAGACCCCTAGCATCATGGTGTTGAACACTGAGCAACGATATATACACCCAGGACATTTTTCACCTCTTTCTAGAGGCATTACTGCAAAAGGGAATGCACTCTGCTGTTCCAAAAAGAGAATGTCTCTCCGCATGGTAGATGTCCTACTCATTTAGGTTTTGCAAGATGTTTCACAGCATACTTATACCTGTCAGTCATTGAATATGAATGGGCATAAGGAGATGACTCGTTCAGTTAAACCATCGGCAACACTTTCGATTCTACGAACAGTTGCAAGAGGAATTTATCACCATCTGTACTGCCGTTTTCATGCGAGAATACAGTCCAATGTTAACACACAACCATTATATTCAGTGTCTTCATATATTGTCTCAGTAAATTTGACGAGCATTCTTCTGGAACTTGTGTATATACTAATGTTCATGTAGAGATGATTATACCCTGTAATCCATCTATTAACTTTGTCGTGAGATATTATTTTCAGTAACGGTTTCACTACACACACACACACACACACACACACACACACACACACACACACATATATATATATATATATATATATATATATATATATATATATATATATATATGAGTTAAAGATCAAACGCATATCAAGTATGGATCGGATCCGACAGAAAGATAAAATAAAGAACAAATAGAAAACGAATATCGATCTAACATGTTACAGTTGCACGGACATATTGGCAAGCCTTGCCAGTGTGCAAATCAAAGTACTATAGACTGGCCTGAAAAATCTTCTGATTTAAATCCAATCAAGAATCTGTGGTCAATCTGCAAGGAACGACTTTGTGGAATGGACATACGAAGTATTAACATGTGCACTGAATCAAGTTCCATTGGAAAAATACGAAAAAAACAAAACAAAATTTAAATAATGGAATTATTCGTTTTGCTTCAAGAAATTTGCACACATATATATATATATATATATATATATATATATATATATATATATATATATATATATACATACATACATAAAAGTGAACACTGAAGCCAACACTCAGAGGCGACAGGCTGTTTCATGCTAGATGCAATCCTCAGCCCGCAAATGCTGAATTTTTCCTCGGTTATTTATATATATGGGTTAGTGGGGCATTGTGGGTAATCTATTCTGGCGGTTATTTTTGCGGGCGTGGTTGTTATATATATATATATATATATATATATATATATATATATATATATATATATATATATATATGTGTGTGTGTGTGTGTGTTTTATATAGGTTTTGTATATATATATATATATATATATATATATGTGTGTGTGTGTGTGTGTTTTATATAGGTTTTGTATATATATATATATATATATATATATGTTTTACATAGGTTTTATTTTTATATATATATATATGTGTGTGTGTGTGTTTTATATAGGATATATATATATATGTTTTACATAGGTTTTATTTATATATACATATATATGTTTATATATATATATATATATATATGTGTGTGTGTGTGTGTGTGTGTGTTTGCATGCATGTGTCTGTGTATGCGTTTGTGTAGCAAAACTGCAAATTCTGTTCGAAAAACAATAATGACATTTGTATTTTAGCACAAAGTGCATTTGAGCTCAATATATACACAACAAAAACATTGTCTTTTAAAATTATTGTCTATTAACTTTAATGTTCACGCCTCCTCACTTTGATAATAATATAAATAATGCAAGTAATCATAATACCTCATCTCAGAGATAGAGAGGCCGAAACTTTGTGAATATTGCAATGAAGATGAGGATAACAGTCCGAATAATATAAATAATGCCAGTAATCATAATACCTCATCTCAGAGATATAGTGGCCGAAACTTTGTGAATATGGTAATGAAGATTAGGATAACAGTCTGAATAATGTAAATAAGGCAAGTAATCGTAATGCCTATTCTGAGAGATATAGACAGATATCGTTTAATTATATTTAGTCTGGTCAACTATTTGTATTTTTGTTTCACATCTGAAGTGACGTTGACAGTACCATAAGCAGACTATGCCTTTTCTAATTTCTTTTCTTTCTTTCCTGAAGACTCGATAGAATTATCGTTATTCCAGTTTTTGGTTTCTAGTTTCTGAGGGAAAACCTTTTGTTTCTTTTATTTCTCATCATGACTCTCATGTAGTTTTATTCTTCCGTGTGTAAATTGCAATTGATTTTATAAATCGGATCCATCCAGACCTCGATACTGATTCTTCTTCTTTACATCTCTCCATGGCTCTATAGATTTATTCAGTCTTATTTTTTTTTTTTATTCTTGAATTAATTCTTCTTTTTTTTTCCAGTTAAGGAAGGTTTCGGAATACAGTCGATGAGAGAGTCCTTTCGTTGAGTCTCTGTTTTCGCCGGCAAGATTTTAATTTTTTTTTGCATGAATTTATATATCCAAGGTTGGTTGTCGCTGTGAATAGCATGATCAAGTTTTCCATACTGTCTTGCTGCTAACACTGATGTAATTTGTACATGAATATCTAATTTCTTAAAGGTTGCGTGTTTGGAAAACACGGTTCCAAAATGTTCTAGTTATTAGGTGCACGTATCAAAATATTTAAGAGAAGTTCTTCCTCTTCCGAGAGAGATCCTGTTATATTCTATTTTTTAAGAAATTTTATTTATTATTATTATCATCCCGTGGAGTCAATAAGAAGTCACGGTGGAGTAATGGATAGCGGCTCGCATTGAGGAATCAGAGAGCCGAGTTCGAGTTCTAGTCGAATCCATTGCATTCACTTCCATGTTAATACTCTTGGAAAAGATACGTATCCTCATGGGGAAAAATTTGTCTCGTCTGTCATGTATCGAAAGATACATGATGGATATGTGTATCGAAAGATACATGATCGCCTATGCGTGTATCACGCATGGTACATAACTGACTGAGTCTGCTGGAACTGGCGGGGTTGATGATTTTACAGGCTTTCTCTTCGTTACACACAATATCCAGATCCAATATGCATGCTTGAATTGGTCGTTCTGAATGTCAAAATCCTAGACTATTTCATTCTGTTTATTTTCTGGAACAGACTCTGTCTTGTGATATCGTATTTACATGACCAGTCTCAGATAGTTTGTATAATTGCCAGTAGATCAGAGTGTATTCGATCTCTCGGGCATAGTTTTTTATATTCAAAATTGGGAGATTTTGTTTTCCTTCAGTTATCATGTAAATCTTCTTTGGGGATTTTTCGCTGAATATCAATTAACAAGTCTCCTCCTGAACTATTTCGTATTTTTCTCAATCTTATTGATTTTAGCAAAACTATTTGTTTTCTGATAATTTCTGGAGGTTTGCAGTGGGTATCAGCAGGATTTCTCAGTGCTACAACAGTAACCCAACTATTAGTTTGGTCTGTGTATATCACTTAAAAATGGTACAGCCACCTGTATCTGCGGATGCCCTTCTGCTCGGGTGGCTAGCTAATCCCATTTGCAGACGCCTGCTCGGGAATATTTGTGCTTGTTCAACACCCACAGGGCCCACCTGTGGTTTATACTGCAACTATACTGAGCAGACCTTAGTTACAGTTTATGGGAAGTGCGCGTTATCTAGCGTGATCAACAAGGCCAGCACGGGTTCAGTTTACCCAATTTGCGTCAACCCAGGTTATGGTTTTCAGTCACTTTTTAAAAGTGATCGCCTCCTCCAGACCGATTACAACCAGAAGTCACTTTCCTGACAAATCAACCCTGGTGAGATTCGAACCCGGAAAGTGAACGCTCTAACCACTTGGCCACGTGCCAATATACAGTGTGTAATTATAGATATTATTAATATTCATATTACTATAAACTTTATTTTATTGAGTACACCTGTTTGAGTTGGTATCACCTATTTTTTCTTAATCAGTGAAACTAATAACAACTAGATCGACCTTAATTTCACAGCTTAAGATAAAACAAAAATAACAAAAGGAAAAAAAAACAAATAGCAAAAACAAATAAACCATCTTAAGTTTGTCTGGTTTTAATTCCTGCTCAGATTTTTAATGCTTCAGTCCCTTTACAAAGTTCGGAAGTGTTCCAAACGCGCCTATAATGATAGTGAGAGTCAATCTTTTTATTTTAGAAAATTATTCTTTAAGTGTGCAACTACCTTTACAAGCTTTTTGTTACGTAGAAGCAAGTCAGAGTCAGAGTGGCTTGCATCTGGAGCAAAGGAAAATAAGTTTCTTACCTCAATACACGACACGTAGCATCGGCATTTTGTTCCTAGAAAATGGCATAAGTCCCCCCTCCTCACGTTGGATTATTCCAAAAGTGTATATTCTGTAACGGTGGCTTTTCTATAGCTTAGCGGCGTTCGACCAATAGCAAGTCGCGTGCTGATTGGTCGGACTGGAGGATGCCATTTGACTGGGTAGGTGCGGACAAAGGCGAAGAACGCTAATTGGGCAGTCGGCCATGGTGTTTGTATGATAAAAGAGGACCGAAGCAGTTAGAATAGCTGGCGATTCTACGGGGGGAGCAGAAGGGCCATGTGCCCCTAACCCCGAATTTTGGCTAGCCACTCGGTTGGCCCCCTCATTTTTCTCAGCTTAAAAATTTATGAAACTGATCAGTCCCTGATTTTGATAAGATTTGATCTTCAGTACTTTTCCCTCTGAGTTTTCTTTTTCGTTTAGATATTTTTTTATTGCATTCACATCACATTCACATCAAGATCAGGCAAAACAAGGACATATACAGAGAGCAGTTTAGCGGTGACGATATCTCTGACTACATTTAATACAAACATATTTCTAGTTTAGAGATATCAAAATAAAACTCCGATAACCAAACTCATCCGCTACAAATTATCCGTTACCAACTATACCCCGAGTCCGACCATTCAATCAAATTTACATTTTTTTTAGCAAGTAGTAGGTTAAATTGACTCTGCTCTTTAAGAAGTAAATTTATTTGGATTTTGATGTAAAATAATTTACATTAACTTGGGTTTGTGTTAATCCAGCTGTGCTATTTGATGTTTTGTTTCAGGTTCATGGAGAAATTATATTTTTTAAATTATTTCCTTAATTCAAAGTAGTTTCTTGATCGTATGGCCGGGGTTTGCCGAAAACATAGATTAATTTTTTAGCTGGTTTTTGTACGCCTCCAGTGCCCACAGCATTTTGAATAATTTCATTGCATTATTTTATTTTTGCATTTCATTTTTTCTCACATTCATTATTTGTGCTTCGAAACAGTTTCGTAGAGGAAAAAAATCAGAGCAGACAAATTACATTACATTTACTATCTGGACATTAACGCAACACTGGCTGTTATATTCTCCTCGTATCATCATTGATTTCATCAACGCCTACATCGGACAGTACAGCTATTTCAGCCTAGCTTCAGCTATCAGCTCCCCGCGTTTCCTGTCAACCTAACTCACCTGGTTTAGGATTTTACTGTATGCATATCGTCCAGCCTTTAAACAACCTATTCCGTACACTTGGTTTAAATACTACGGAAGGTTCACTTATTGGACTTAACTGCTAGTATTGACGTTAGTATTAACCCTTTGATTTTGTTTTGAAGTTAACCTCTTTTATGATCTAACAGATTGAGAGGGGGAGGAAGAGGGCAAGAATAGATTAGAACTCCACTACTATGAATGAAAAATTATTCCGTTTAATTTAGTGAAGTAACATACTTATACTAAAACTAAGTCCTAAGTTGTGTATACGATAGTGGGGTAGTATGAAGATAAAGACGCTGCTTGAATTTGCCGCCCTCCAGAATTGCCACTGGTGAGACGCGTAAAGATTTATACGTTGGTGACGTGTGTAGGAATTCAAGAACGGCCGATTGAAAAAGTAGTGTTGTCCGATCGACGTCAGACGAACACAAATTCATTTACGCTACACATTCATTTTTCGCTGTTTATCTTTACGATCAGCTGAATCGGTGATATCAACTATCAGATATATATATATATATATATATATATATATATATATATATATATATATATATATATATATATATATATATATAGCTTTGCCTTTGTTACCAAAGGTTAATGAATTTGTATGTTAACATCATATGTCTGGTGTCTTTTGCTGGACACCAGCTGGTAACAAGTCACTTTAAAACACTACGGCACTCTAAGAGAGAGTATTGCTATTGTATATTACCAAAATATAAATCTGAGACCCGAGTTTTCTTTTAAGATATCTCCATTCCTGAAAGAATTACCTCTTTCCAAAGCCAACATCTGGGTCTATTCAGATTATCTATCTATCTATCTATCTATCTATCTATCTATCTATCTATCTATCTATCTATCTATCTATCTATCTGAGTCTATTCCAATATCTATCTATCTATCTATCTATCTATCTATCTATCTATCTATCTATCTATCTATCTATCTATCTATCTGAGTCTATTCCGATATCTATCTATCTATCTATCTATCTATCTATCTATCTATCTATCTATCTATCTATCTGACTTTTTCTCTGGCTGTCTCTCAATCTATTTACCACGAGTCTCTTCAGCTCTATCTATATATCCGAGTTTGTTCACATCTATCTACATATAAATATATATATATATATATATATATATATATATATATATATATATATAATATATATATATATATGTGTGTGTGTGTGTGTGCGTGTGTGTGTGTGTGCGTGCGTGCGTATTTGCTCTCATCTTAACTCTGTGGTCCATTGGGACAGTCATAACATACAGAATGTCCTTTTTCGTTGTTTATGAATAACAGATCCGGTATTTCACTTCAATAATATGATCAGCCTGGCTATCAAAGTTCCAGGCTATCTTATTCTTTTTATTTTTACGATAACCTCCGGTTTGTTCTGGGTAATTTATTTGGAGGATTGGACACAAGTCGTTTGTACAATTCCCATTCTGTCGTGTCTATTATTATTATTATTATTATTATTATTATTATTATTATTATTGTTGTTATTACTTTTATCTTTCATCTCAGCTTGAGAGATGGAAAGCAGCCATTTTTGTTCAGCTGAATATCAATTTGCTCCCTACAATCTCAGATGTTCAACGCAAAACACAGGGTCCTTGCTGTTTCTAATAATTAGGACCCTGTAGAATTCTGAAGTAGATGTTTGGATTGATTTTAATAAGCCACCTATGGACGTGTTTAGATATAATACCTAAAGCCCCGATAACTGTGGTTATCACAATGTCACCTCACGACAATACCAATTCCTCTACATTTCCCCAGATTCAGTTCCTGATATTTGACCACTTTAATCTTTCTTCTTTTCAAAAAATCGAGTGTCAAAAGGCCATGACATGTCTATAATTTTTCCAAATCTACTCGCCTTTTCAAAATCTGCTTTAGAGTATTCCAATAACTTCTGCTCTTAAATGACATCGCATTTTTCGTTTCTCGTTACTTTTATGGTTTAGGCTCATACCACTTTTCTCTGTGTTCTTCTTCCTGAATTTTACACAGTCGCTAATGAATAAACTGGATAATTAATAATAATAACAACAACAACAACAACAATAATAATAATAATAATAATAATAATAATAATAATAATAATAAAGACCACAAACAAATTAAGTGCCTCCTTATTGATATGGCAGTCCCTGCAGACTGCAATGTATCTTTGAAGATATTCGAAAAACTGTCAAAATACAAGGACCTTGAAATAGAAATCTCAAAAATGTGACACATGGGAACATCAACAATCCCTGTTGTAGTTGGAACCCTTGGACTGTTTGGAAAAGATTCCAGTAGACTAATTGAAGGGATCCCTGGAAGTCCATGCCTCAAAGTGATACAAAAAATTGTTCTGACAAGTACAGCCCATACTTTACGAAGGGCTTTATCTATGTAATTATTATTATTATTGTTTATTTTTTTTGCAGTGGAAAGTGTCATGATGCCATTTCTAACCTTAGGTCCCTGGGCGGGACCCGGAAAGAAATGTGTAAACGCCAGATATCAAAGAAAATAAAAATAATAATAATAATAATAATAAAGCAAACCGCCCAGACGTTGTTATTAGAGACCGAAAACAAAACGAGTGCCTCCTTATTGATATGGCCGTCCCTGCATACTGCAATGAATCTTTGAAGATCTTGAAAAAGCTATCAAAGTACAAGGACCTTGAAATCGAAAAATGTGGCACATGGGAACATCAATAATCCATGTTGCAGTTGGAGCCGTCGGGTTGGTTGGAAAAGATTCCAGTAGACTAATTGAAGGGATTCCTGGAAGCCTTAAAGAAATACAAAAAATTGTTCTCACGGGTATAGCCCACACCTTACCAAGGGCTTTATCTATGTAATTTTGTGTGTGTGTGTGTGCGTGTGTGTGTGTGTGTGTGTGTGTGTGTGTGTGTCAGTAGAAAATGTCATGATGCCATTTCTAACCTTAGGTCTCTGGAACGAAATGTGTACACACCAGAAATCAAACGAAATAATAATAATAATAATAATAATAATAATAATAATAATAATAATGATAATAATAATAATAAAAAATAATAATAATAAAAAATAATAATAATAATAATAATAATAATAATAATAATAATAATAATATGAAGCTAGAAAGAACGAAAGGGAAACCAAGTGAAAGGAAAACATAAACTTATAAAGAATAAATAGGTTGAGGGTGTGGGTGAAGACGAAAGATACGAAGAGTCATGCTGATGAGGTATGAAGTGGCAATGAACCAAATATTCATATGAATGTTAAATCACTCTCCGCTGTTTTATCCTATTTTTCTGTGTGTTATTCTTCATGAATTTTACATCGTCGCCAATGAATAACCTGGGTAATTATTATTATTATTATTATTATTATTATTATTATTATTATTATTATTATTATTTCCTTTGATATCTGGCGTTTACACATTTCTTTCCGAGTCCCGCCCAGGGACCTAAGGTTAGAAATGGTATCATGACACTTTCCACTGAAAAAAAAAAATTACCTAGATAAAGCCCTTCGTAAAGTGTGGGCTGTACTTGTCAGAATAATTTTTTGTATCTCTTTGAATCATGGACTTCCAGGGATCCCTTCAGTTACTCTACTGGAATCTAAGGCTCCAACTACAACAGGGATTGTTGATGTTCCGATGTGCCACATTTTTGAGATTTCTATTTCAAGGTCTTGTATTTTGACATCTTTTCGAATATCTTCAAAGATACATTGCAGTCTGCAGGGATCGCCATATCAATAAGGAGTATTATTATTATTATTATTATTATTATTAATTGCATTCTGACTGTATCTTTAATTAGCGTGTAAACTGCCGTTTTAATTTCGTACTGTTTGTCAGGAAATGTAAATAATGAATAAAAAAAAATAAAAATAGCTCGCTATCATATTTTAAACCTGCATTTTCTCTTCTTTAAAAAATGTTACTTGTCAGCAAATACACAGCAATAATGACAAGTCATGAGCCTTGGCAACATCCACTACTACTACTACTACTACTACTACTACTACTACTACTACTACTATAACTACTCACAGCAAGTACGTTAATAATGTTGATAGCAAAATAGCAAGTCTAGCGGTTCATCTCGTAAAGAAAATATATGCTTATTTGATTAATTCTATTGGCGCGCCAGACAGATTTCAACAAGTTCTTTTACATTTATTATTGTTTACAACCATCTGTCTGTTTGTATAGCTTTAAATCCGCGGATATTTAACGGTAAAAATAATTTTTGTTTATCGACACTTATTTTTTCAGCTGATGGCATAAAATAAAAATACCCACTTTACTTGTCAATTTCATATCAACCTCTTTTGTTTTACATCTAACAATAGATAAACAGCTCCTCCTCTTATCACTTTGACAACAACTTGCTAATTATTTCTATCATTTTATTTTTAGACTACATCCAAAACTATTATGGATCTGATCAGAACCAAAAATACCCATAACAATAATAATTCTGAAGTAGGTATAAAATAAGTTGCCAGAACTGCTCCTCACATCACTTGGGGACTCTTGCAGAAATTAAAAAAAAATGTATCTATGAACACAAAAGGGATCTTATACACAAGAATTTATCAAATGCATTAGTTATACACATAAATAAATCCAACCACAACTTTGATTTAAAGAATTCCACACTTATTAAAAGAGAAAGAAACTTTGACGGAAAGTTCTCGAGAGTTCTGCTATCAAATCTTATCAAAATATAAATCTGTGCCTTGTTTTTTTTTTTTTTTTCAAATATCCCCATTCCCGAAAGAATTATTACTTTCCCAGGCCAACAGACTATAAAAATGTTAAATTCCTAACCTCATGTTATTTAAAATATATAACACATAAATTAATCCCAAATTAATATAATTTAAATATTAATTTGCAATAAAAATTCAAAAACATCATTTATTCACTTTCGTTTATTAGACATTAAAATTTTGTCGTCGCGTCCTGCATAGCTTGCCTGACTTTTGGTTGATTAATATTTATCAGCGTTCTTAAATAGAAGAAAAATTGAAAACATATTTGATTTTCACTATTTACATTATTCGGACTATTTTCCTCACCTTTGAGGCCATATTTATTACAACGTTTAGGCCGTTGTACGCGCCGGCTTTCTTCAGGTAGTTGGAATGTCGAACTGAACCCTTTATTTCGTTCACTGGAGCAGAGTGTTCTAGTTGCACGTGCCATGTTTAATGGATATCAGTTATCAGTTATCTCCTGTTAAGTCCCCTCTCCAAGTTCTCCACTGCCTTAACCGGGTATTGAACTCACACTGTTTGGGTGCTGGAAAAGGCCGGAGCGTACAGTAATGTAATGATTTTACCGATTTCGCCACAGAGGAGCGTTCGGTTAGCAAGGTCGATTTTACTGTTTTTAAACTACAATTGTCCATGATTTTCACACGTACATTCATATCTGCTCCTCTGTGGCTCAATCGGTAAAAGCACGTCAGGCTATATGACGGTTCTGTATAGGATACAGGTTCGATTCCTGTCGGAAGAAGCATATTTCCTATGACAATATCTAGGACATTCAGGTCGGTAAATGTTGTTAATACTGTTTATTATTAAAAGTGCATCCACTTAAATATTTGTATCTATAAAGAGAATGTATAAACATAAAAAATGTCTTAAAATAATACCTGATCTCAGGAAATATAGTCAGATACTGATACTCATCCAAGTATTCATGAACGAACGGATTGGAATAGCCACGATTTTCCTTTCCTCCCAAACGTTTATATAGAAACAAATGGCAGAAAGAACAGAACATAGACGTGCCATCCTTGACGGATGCGGAAAATAGGAGAAAGACAAATGTATCGTGATATATTTCGTAATTGTCAATGGTAGAATGTCTATGTTCCGGTTAATTAGGACATGAAAAAATAACTCACGCACCCCCCCACTCTGGGCTTACTTTTCTATTTAACGGAGACCAATCATTTAATTGGCTAATCAAGACACACCCACAAGTCTATTTTTGGGACTAATCAGTGCGCATCCACGAACGAGATTCGAACCGTTTCGATACAACTCAAGCGTCATACCAACTGTAACAACGGACCACGGCGACGAAGAAGAAACTGAATAGACACGAAATAGCGTCGCTATTGACAAATTCCGTGGTGATACTCATGCAAGTATTTAAAAACCCAACGGATCGTGCCCCAAGAGCCACGTCTTTTCCGTTTTCCCTGAATCAGTACTTAGCTTTTTGTCGATAAGTTTCGTCATCCGACTTTATCAAGCCAAGTATTGATAAACCAAATCGAAACATAATTACTCGAAATTCAAATAAATTAACGGATGCTCCTGCGAACGTTTCTTTTTGAATACTAATCACTTTTTTTTGACTATGAGTGTGGTTTTGTTTTCCATATCGACATTGTATAAAAGTTCTCTGAATATATCTAAACCTAATCCTAAACGTGGTCGGGAGAAAAGTAATTTTCCTATTGTCTATTTTATTCGTATATATATATATATATATATATATATATATATATATATATATATATATATATATATATATATATATAATAAATAAAAACAGACCACTTTAAGGTTCCATATAACAAATTATTTCACCATGGTGAAATAATTTATTATATGGAACCTTAAAGTGGTCTGTTTTTATTTAAATTATTAGCCCTGATTTACATTGAGCTCTCTGGATTTTATCCTCATTGGGTCTTCCCATACGGATTACCTAGTTTTTCGTAAACTAAATATATATATTACTAAATTTATAAAAAAAAAAGTTTACTGAATTAGTGAAATAATTTAGCTATCTTTGCCGTCATTGTCATAAAGTTTACATAAAAAAAATTATAATCTGGCAATATACATATTTATTTATACTCAATAAGAAAAAATAATTTTACATACTGTAAGTAATTCTAATACATTTACTTGGTTTTTAAAAAGAAATATAGTATATTAAATATTAAAAATAAAATTTTTTTTTAGAAATGTGGTTAAAACATATCTAGCCTAAACAGCCCCACCCCAAAATCTTTAAATATACAAATAGAAAAAGTACCGTAAGAATTTTTGCCGTTAAAAATAAAATTTTAAAATTAAAAAAAAAAAAAAAAAACCCAGACGACCTGCAGAATTTGTTGAAAAATACATCCCTACCCATCCCTAAACATAACCCCGCTTTCGAATGATACTATTAACTGATACAATGAAAATTAAAAAATTGAACCCCCTACAACCCCTTGTCTAGATGAATGGATTCCTCGGTATCCTTGGAAACCCTCAATTATGAATCTTTGCCGTGCCTTTAACAACCGTAAATTTAAAAAAATAAGTTACTCCAAAATTCGCTTGACGAGGGAATGGAACTAATGTCTTTGGTTTAATAACAAAATTGAATTCAAGGGCTTTAGCTTCCATTTTTGAAACATGGTTATCACTGTGTAGCGAAAAAAAAACATATTTTAAATCAATTAATTTATAATATATATATATATGTTGTATTTAGGTAGTAATCATTCATTTATTAATGTTTCATTAAAGACGACAGACAAGGTAGTGCGTTTGAGCTTCTTATTTAATTTTTCTTGTGTTCGAACAAGTGATTTTTTCTGGACACAGAGTGTGTAGAAACTGTCCAAATGTTCTGTAATTCAGAGCGCTTTCGGCTATACATTTAGCCATTATCAAGGATGATTTTATTCTTGCTTTTTAATTGGGTGTGTGGGCTGTCTGTATGGTTCTTGAAATATAGCGATGTTTTATTTTCCGAATACAATTAGCACATTGTGGCTGTGTTCGTAGTTAATATTACCGATTACTGTTTTTTCTTTTTTATTTAATAATGAAAAAGAAAAAAAACAGCAATCGGTAAAAAACAACAATCAATAATAATAATAATAATGTAAGAGAGTGTAAAAATTGCCCATAGTACACACACACACACACACACACACACATATACATATACATATATATATATATATATATATATATATATATATATATATTACATGAATCAGTCATACAAAAAGCAGATAGCGAAGTTAATGTTATAAATGGCTATAATACATCTTCGCAAACAAATTTATTAAAATGCATTAACCCCGTAGATGAATGTTATGATCCCTGTTTTTAATAAATTCCAGTTGTATATACATATATATTTTTTGTCATCCACAGACTGACTGTTACGCTGTTTCACAGCTCATCAGTGTGGCTAGACGTCCGGTTGCCTCTAGATAGGATCGAAACCCGACTGAATTGGCGTCAGTCGGAACTTCTACCACTAAGCCGTCGGCGCACGGCAAGGATGAAGGTGAATTTTAGCGTGAATTTATTTTTAGATTTAGATAAACACACAGTGACTGACAGTGACTCAATTCTGCCGAAGAGTATATATATATATATATATATATATATATATATATATATATATATATATATATATATATATATATATATATATATATATATATATATATATGCAGAAATATAGTCTTAAAGTGTGCTATATTTATGGGGTAAAGTGCTCAATATCAGAGATAGAGCGTGTGTAAATATAAAAGTGGACATGGAAGTCAGCACTTAGGCGACAGTCTGTTTCATGCTAGTGCAGTCGCCTGACGATTGCACTAGCATGAAACAGACTGTCGCCTCTAAGTGCTGACTTCCATGTCCACTTTTATATTTATATATATATATATATATATATATATATATATATATATATATATATATTAATAGCAAATCAAGAACATCGATGGTAATCTTTTAAATGCAATTCCGATTTTCATCAAGATGATTGTGGAGGAAATGATATTTGCATATCGTACGTTCTTAATTTGTATGACTTACTGATGAGACGAAAAGGTCTGTCTGGAGACGTTATATTACACAAATCTGACCACTCCTTCTCGCTTTGATTGTTTTTTTATTTCTGTACAAGCAGACAGACTCGAAAAAAAGTACTTTTGTAATTCAAATGAAAAGTTCTTGCGGTTTAAACTTAATTACTGCGATATCTAGAAATCAATATTGTCTGGTAACTTTTTTTGTTTTTTAATTCTACGCAATACAGAAACAACTCCCAAGATTAATTTTAATTCTTTAACGGATTTTTTTTTAGGTGTCACTGTCGTGATGTGGTTAACAAACAGTTCCCGCAGAGTATTGTTTGTGGTCTTTCTCTCGTGACATACTAATTTCAACTTGATAAAAGTCTATAAGAGCTGAGAAATTTATGCCAAGGAAAAAAAATGCTCCCGGGTTCAAATATGAAGTTTCTTATTAACATATGTTTGTTTATAGATCTATTGAGGGTGTAGATAACAGTAAACATCTGTAAGACTGAAATACGACATGTTTTCAGTTAAGTGCTATTATAACAATAAATTTCTCTCATCTTTCTCACTGTGTTTATGCCATGCATGTAATACTCAGGTACAATACATTCTAACTCACACTCTCTCTCACTATATATATATATATATATATATATATATATATATATATATATATATATATATGATGTATGATTTTATATATGGAGACTAATGCGTAAATGATGAAAACGAAATACAGATACAGTTTCCTAAACGTTTCTAGATACAGTTTCCTAAAAGTTTCTAGATACAGTTTCCTAAAAGTTTCTAGATACAGTTTCCTAAAAGTTTCTAGATACAGTTTCCTAAAAGATTCTAGATACAGTTTACTAAAAGATTCTAGATACAGTTTCCTAAACGTTTCTACATACAGCTTCCTAATAGTTTCTAGATACAGTTGCCTAAAAGTTTCTAGATACAGTTGCCTAAAAGTTTCTAGATACAGTTTACTAAAAGATTCTAGATACAGTTGCCTAATAGTTTCTAGATACAGTTGCCTAAAAGTTTCTAGATACAGTTTACTAAAAGTTTCTAGATACAGTTTCCTAAAAGTTTCTAGATACAGTTGCCTAAAAGTTTCTAGATACAGCTTCCTAAAAGATTCTAGATACAGTTGCCTAATAGTTTCTAGATACAGTTGCCTAAAAGTTTCTAGATACAGTTGGCTAAAAGTTTCTAGATACAGTTTACTAAAAGATTCTAGATACAGTTGCCTAATAGTTTCTAGATACAGTTGCCTAAAAGTTTCTAGATACAGTTTCCTAAAAGATTCTAGATACAGTTGCCTAATAGTTTCTAGATACAGTTGCCTAAAAGTTTCTAGATACAGTTTCCTAAAAGTTTCTAGATACAGTTTCCTAAAAGTTTCTAGATACAGTTTCCTAAAAGTTTCTAGATACAGTTGTCTAAAAGTTTCTAGATACAGTTTACTAAAAGATTCTAGATACAGTTGCCTAATAGTTTCTAGATACAGTTGCCTAAAAGTTTCTAGATACAGTTTACTAAAAGATTCTAGATACAGTTTCCTAAAAGTTTCTAGATACAGTTGCCTAAAAGTTTCTAGATACAGTTTACTAAAAGATTCTAGATACAGTTTTCTAATAGTTTCTAGATACAGTTGCCTAAAAGTTTCTAGATACAGCTTCCTAAAAGTTTCTAGATACAGTTTCCTAAAAGATTCTAGATACAGTTTCCTAAAAGTTTCTATATACAGTTGCCTAAATGTTTCTAGATACACTTTCCTAATAGTTTCTAGATACAGTTGCCTAAAGGTTTGTAGATACAGTTTCCTAAAAGTTTCTAGATACAGCTTCCTAAAAGTTTCTAGATACAGCTGCCTAAAAGTTTCTAGATACAGTTGCCTAAAAGTTTCTAGATACACTTTCCTAATAGTTTCTAGATACAGTTTCCTAATAGTTTCTAGATACAGTTGCCTAAAAGTTTCTAGATACAGTTTACTAAAAGATTCTAGATACAGTTTCCTAATAGTTTCTAGATACAGTTGCCTAAAAGTTTCTAGATACAGTTTCCTAAAAGTTTCTAGATACAGCTTCCTAAAAGTTTCTAGATACAGTTGCCTAAAAGTTTCTAGATACAGTTGCCTAAAAGTTTCTAGATACACTTTCCTAATAGTTTCTAGATACAGTTGCCTAAAAGTTTCTAGATACAGTTGGCTAAAAGTTTCTAGATACAGTTTACTAAAAGATTCTAGATACAGTTGCCTAATAGTTTCTAGATACAGTTGCCTAAAAGTTTCTAGATACAGTTTCCTAAAAGATTCTAGATACAGTTGCCTAATAGTTTCTAGATACAGTTGCCTAAAAGTTTCTAGATACAGTTTCCTAAAAGTTTCTAGATACAGTTTCCTAAAAGTTTCTAGATACAGTTTCCTAAAAGTTTCTAGATACAGTTGTCTAAAAGTTTCTAGATACAGTTTACTAAAAGATTCTAGATACAGTTGCCTAATAGTTTCTAGATACAGTTGCCTAAAAGTTTCTAGATACAGTTTACTAAAAGATTCTAGATACAGTTTCTAGATACAGTTGCCTAAAAGTTTCTAGATACAGTTTACTAAAAGATTCTAGATACAGTTTTCTAATAGTTTCTAGATACAGTTGCCTAAAAGTTTCTAGATACAGCTTCCTAAAAGTTTCTAGATACAGTTTCCTAAAAGATTCTAGATACAGTTTCCTAAAAGTTTCTAGATACAGTTGCCTAAATGTTTCTAGATACACTTTCCTAATAGTTTCTAGATACAGTTGCCTAAAAGTTTGTAGATACAGTTTCCTAAAAGTTTCTAGATACAGCTTCCTAAAAGTTTCTAGATACAGCTGCCTAAAAGTTTCTAGATACAGTTGCCTAAAAGTTTCTAGATACACTTTCCTAATAGTTTCTAGATACAGTTTCCTAATAGTTTCTAGATACAGTTGCCTAAAAGTTTCTAGATACAGTTTACTAAAAGATTCTAGATACAGTTTCCTAATAGTTTCTAGATACAGTTGCCTAAAAGTTTCTAGATACAGTTTCCTAAAAGTTTCTAGATACAGCTTCCTAAAAGTTTCTAGATACAGTTGCCTAAAAGTTTCTAGATACAGTTGCCTAAAAGTTTCTAGATACACTTTCCTAATAGTTTCTAGATACAGTTGCCTAAAAGTTTCTAGATACAGTTGCCTAAAAGTTTCTAGATACAGTTGCCTAAAAGTTTGTAGATACACTTTCCTAATAGTTTCTAGATACAGTTTCATAATAGTTTCTAGATACAGTTGCCTAAAAGTTTCTAGATACAGTTTACTAAAAGTTTCTAGATACAGTTTCCTAAAAGTTTCTAGATACAGTTGCCTAAAAGTTTCTAGATACACTTTCCTAATAGTTTCTAGATACTGTTGCCTAAAAGTTTCTAGATACAGTTTCCTAAAAGTTTCTAGATACAGCTTTCTAAAAGTTTCTAGATACAGCTGCCTAAAAGTTTCTAGATACAGTTGCCTAAAAGTTTCTAGATACACTTTCCTAATAGTTTCTAGATACAGTTTCCTAATAGTTTCTAGATACAGTTGCCTAAAAGTTTTTAGATACAGTTTACTAAAAGATTCTAGATACAGTTTCCTAATAGTTTCTAGATACAGTTGCCTAAAAGTTTCTAGATACAGTTTCCTAAAGGTTTCTAGATACAGCTTCCTAAAAGTTTCTAGATACAGTTGCCTAAAAGTTTCTAGATACAGTTGCCTAAAAGTTTCTAGATACACTTTCCTAATAGTTTCTAGATACAGTTGCCTAAAAGTTTCTAGATACAGTTTCCTAAATGTTTCTAGATACAGCTAACTAAAAGTTTCTAGATACAGTTTCCTAAAAGTTTCTAGATACAGCTTCCTAAAAGTTTCTAGATACAGTTGCCTAAAAGTTTCTAGATACAGTTGCCTAAAAGTTTCTAGATACACTTTCCTAATAGTTTCTAGATACAGTTTCCTAATAGTTTCTAGATACAGTTGCCTAAAAGTTTCTAGATACAGTTTACTAAAAGATTCTAGATACAGTTTCCTAATAGTTTCTAGATACAGTTGCCTAAAAGTTTCTAGATACAGTTTACTAAAAGTTTCTAGATACAGTTTCCTAAAAGTTTCTAGATACAGTTGCCTAAAAGTTTCTAGATACACTTTCCTAATAGTTTCTAGATACAGTTGCCTAAAAGTTTCTAGATACAGTTTCCTAAAAGTTTCTAGATACAGCTTCCTAAAAGTTTCTAGATACAGCTGCCTAAAAGTTTCTAGATACAGTTGCCTAAAAGTTTCTAGATACACTTTCCTAATAGTTTCTAGATACAGTTGCCTAAAAGTTTCTAGATACAGTTGCCTAAAAGTTTCTAGATACAGTTGCCTAAAAGTTTCTAGATACACTTTCCTAATAGTTTCTAGATACAGTTGCCTAAAAGTTTCTAGATACAGTTTCCTAAAAGTTTCTAGATACAGCTTCCTAAAAGTTTCTAGATACAGTTGCCTAAAAGTTTCTAGATACAGTTGCCTAAAAGTTTCTAGATACACTTTCCTAATAGTTTCTAGATACAGTTTCCTAATAGTTTCTAGATACAGTTGCCTAAAAGTTTCTAGATACAGTTTACTAAAAGTTTCTAGATACAGATTCCTAAAAGTTTCTAGATACAGTTGCCTAAAAGTTTCTAGATACAGTTGCCTAATAGTTTCTAGATACAGTTGCCTAAAAGTTTCTAGATACAGTTTCCTAAAAGTTTCTAGATACAGCTTCCTAAAAGTTTCTAGATACAGTTTCCTAAAAGTTTCTAGATACAGTTTCCTAAAAGTTTCTAGATACAGCTTCCTAAAAGTTTCTAGATACAGCTTCCTAATAGTTTCTAGATACAGTTTCCTAATAGTTTCTAGATACAGTTGCCTAAAGGTTTCTAGATACACTTTCCTAAAAGTTTCTAGATACAGCTTCCTAAAAGTTTCTAGATACAGTTGCCTAAAAGTTTCTAGATACAGTTGCCTAAAAGTTTCTAGATACACTTTCCTAATAGTTTCTAGATACAGTTGCCTAAAAGTTTCTAGATACAGTTTCCTAAAAGTTTCTAGATACAGCTTCCTAAAAGTTTCTAGATACAGTTTCCTAATAGTTTCTAGATACAGTTTCCTAAAAGTTTCTAGATACAGTTTCCTAAAAGTTTCTAGATACACTTTCCTAATAGTTTCTAGATACAGCTTCCTAAAAGTTTCTAGATACAGCTTCCTAATAGTTTCTAGATACAGTTTCCTAATAGTTTCTAGATACAGTTGCCTAAAAGTTTCTAGATACACTTTCCTAAAAGTTTCTAGATACAGCTTCCTAAAAGTTTCTAGATACAGTTGCCTAAAAGTTTCTAGATACAGTTGCCTAAAAGTTTCTAGATACACTTTCCTAATAGTTTCTAGATACAGTTTCCTAATAGTTTCTAGATACAGTTGCCTAAAAGTTTCTAGATACAGTTTACTAAAAGATTCTAGATACAGTTTCCTAATAGTTTCTAGATACAGTTGCCTAAAAGTTTCTAGATACAGTTTACTAAAAGTTTCTAGATACAGTTTCCTAAAAGTTTCTAGATACAGTTGCCTAAAAGTTTCTAGATACACTTTCCTAATAGTTTCTAGATACAGTTGCCTAAAAGTTTCTAGATACAGTTTCCTAAAAGTTTCTAGATACAGCTTCCTAAAAGTTTCTAGATACAGCTGCCTAAAAGTTTCTAGATACAGTTGCCTAAAAGTTTCTAGATACACTTTCCTAATAGTTTCTAGATACAGTTGCCTAAAAGTTTCTAGATACAGTTGCCTAAAAGTTTCTAGATACAGTTGCCTAAAAGTTTCTAGATACACTTTCCTAATAGTTTCTAGATACAGTTGCCTAAAAGTTTCTAGATACAGTTTCCTAAAAGTTTCTAGATACAGCTTCCTAAAAGTTTCTAGATACAGTTGCCTAAAAGTTTCTAGATACAGTTGCCTAAAAGTTTCTAGATACACTTTCCTAATAGTTTCTAGATACAGTTTCCTAATAGTTTCTAGATACAGTTGCCTAAAAGTTTCTAGATACAGTTTACTAAAAGTTTCTAGATACAGATTCCTAAAAGTTTCTAGATACAGTTGCCTAAAAGTTTCTAGATACAGTTGCCTAATAGTTTCTAGATACAGTTGCCTAAAAGTTTCTAGATACAGTTTCCTAAAAGTTTCTAGATACAGCTTCCTAAAAGTTTCTAGATACAGTTTCCTAAAAGTTTCTAGATACAGTTTCCTAAAAGTTTCTAGATACAGCTTCCTAAAAGTTTCTAGATACAGCTTCCTAATAGTTTCTAGATACAGTTTCCTAATAGTTTCTAGATACAGTTGCCTAAAGGTTTCTAGATACACTTTCCTAAAAGTTTCTAGATACAGCTTCCTAAAAGTTTCTAGATACAGTTGCCTAAAAGTTTCTAGATACAGTTGCCTAAAAGTTTCTAGATACACTTTCCTAATAGTTTCTAGATACAGTTGCCTAAAAGTTTCTAGATACAGTTTCCTAAAAGTTTCTAGATACAGCTTCCTAAAAGTTTCTAGATACAGTTTCCTAATAGTTTCTAGATACAGTTTCCTAAAAGTTTCTAGATACAGTTTCCTAAAAGTTTCTAGATACACTTTCCTAATAGTTTCTAGATACAGCTTCCTAAAAGTTTCTAGATACAGCTTCCTAATAGTTTCTAGATACAGTTTCCTAATAGTTTCTAGATACAGTTGCCTAAAAGTTTCTAGATACACTTTCCTAAAAGTTTCTAGATACAGCTTCCTAAAAGTTTCTAGATACAGTTGCCTAAAAGTTTCTAGATACAGTTGCCTAAAAGCTTCTAGATACACTTTCCTAATAATTTCTAGATACAGTTGCCTAAAAGTTTCTAGATACAGTTTCCTAAAAGTTTCTAGATACAGCTTCCTAAAAGTTTCTAGATACAGTTTCCTAATAGTTTCTAGATACAGTTTCCTAAAAGTTTCTAGATACAGTTTCCTAAAAGTTTCTAGATACACTTTCCTAATAGTTTCTAGATACAGCTTCCTAAAAGTTTCTAGATACAGTTTCCAAAAAGTTTCTAGATACAGTTGCCTAACAGTTTCCGTATCTTGGGGTTGTAAATGTATCGTAAATATCTACAGTTTATGTTCATTTTTGTTAAGGTTCTAAGTTTTCGATTAACATCAGTCATTATCAAGAAAGAAAGAAATTTGATGTAACTCATATTCCGCTTGCAATTATTTTTGTATATTGCAGATGCTGTTTCAATTTCAAGTACCGAGTCCTGATCTGGCATCTCGTCTACAGTCACTTTCTCACGGACGTGCCCTGGCTTCCCTCTGTCTTTTCTACAAGTATTTTCACGGCAACTGTGCCGACGAGCTACTTTCGCTGGTACCCAAACTGCATGAATTTAAGCGTGCTACAAGGTTCTCTGTCCCACCATTTCAATGTCGAAACCGTTAGATGTAGCCGTCTCTACTACCCCAACAGCTTCCTACCTCGAACTTCCCGGCAGTGGAACTCTCTTCCTCCTATTTGCTTCCCTGATAGCTATAATCTTGAAATATTCAAATGTAATGTCAATCGACATCCTCTGATGCCTTAATCCTGATCCCCGTCCTTCTCTTTATCCTTCCCTCAAACGTCCCTCTTTACTCTTGCTCTCACTCTCTGTAACCCCTTGCGTGCTTGTGGCACTCCCGCCTTGTTTGGGGTGAAATGCTTAAAAAAATGTTTCCTCTTTGAATTTAATCTAATTATTAAACTAGCCATTCTTCTATATTAATCTACCTCTGTCCCATAATGATTGTTCTATTTAGTCTATGAAATTTGTACAGAAAATGGAACAATTATTATGGGACAGAGATGGTAACTCCCTTCCTTTTACTTGCTTCCCTGATAGCTATAATCTTCACTCCTCTTTACTCTTACTTTCTCTCTCTGTAACCCCTTGCATGCTAATGGCGCCCCTGCCTTGTTTGGGATGAAATGCTTAAAAACAAAAACAGAACGTGGTATCACGTGATGCTATTTTTTTAAGTTTAAAAAAATCCTGTGGTGCCACGTAAACAAGACGCAGTTTAGATTAAAATACATTTTAGAATTGCCCAATCCAGAATCATAAAGATTTTATTGATTATTGTTTTTTTTTGTTTTTTTTACTTAACGTACATTACTTTGTAAATTTGTAACCTTCGTTTGCATCTTTTCTCTTGCATATTATTGTAATTGTTATTCTTCCGTGTCTTGTGAAGCCGTATAACATTTTGGTCAGAACTCTGAATCGAAGAGAAAGTGTTGTGGGTGTATATCCTATAGAAAATATTTTTGTGTTATTTTTCCACACTATTCACATGTACAGGGTGAAATGGACAAATTGTCGTCAAAATTACGCAGAAATGAAACAGACAACTCATTTTAACAGAGATATTTATCAAAATGACATAAAAATATATTGAAATACTAAAGGTCAAATTTATTCAATAAAATCGCCATTGGCTTCAACCACAGACTACAGACTACATCGAAACCTCCTGCATCCCATCTGGTCGGTCTCCTTGTTTAAGTTGGTGAATGCTGCCATAATCGTTGCCTTCAATTCAGAGCCCCACAGGGTTAAAGTCTGGGAAGTTAGGTGGCCAAATATAAGGTGGTGATGTGGTCGCAGACATTTTCTGACAGCCTTGATTGTGTTCTCCTGCTTGTGTGGTAAGGTGCAGAATCCTGTGACCAGACATAAGGTCTTCCAGCAGCCATCCTCTTGACCGACGGCAGTACTACCTCCTTAGAGCACTTGATGTAGGTCTCCGTTTTGAATGTGAGGCCCCTGCGGGAAGATGATTGGAGGCACAACGCCGCCATCACTAGTGATCACTCCAAACACGAAACATTGACGGGATATATGATCCAACTCTTCCCGAATCCTCTGCAATGTCCTCAGATTGACACTCAAACACTCTGAAATGTTCAGATTAGCGCTTCCGGCGCGAATGCCAAGCAGTACAGCATGCCGATTCCAAATTTCTGGCCGAGTGAATTGCGGTATGGTGCTCTTTTTCTTACAGACGGTGCCCAACTGACCCTACTATACTGTGCAGTCGACAAAATAAAGAAAGAACACGCATGCGCAAAAATTGAAAGTATTAAAATGGCGACAATTTACCCATCGTACCCAGTATGTATGTATCTATGTGTGTGTGTGCGGGAGCTTGGCTGAGTGGTCAGAACGCTCGTTTTCCAACCAGGAAACCTGGGTTCGAGTCATTCATTAACTCATTAGGTCACTTAATCACTTAGTAATGTTGACGTTATCGGCCTGTGGGTTGATTCAAATCTCGTGATGCGGAATTGTTGGTTGTGCTAGCGTCAAGTCATAATCATCATGGTTTGCGAGTTGGAGCGTAGCCTTATTCAAACTATTGACCACACCGGATTATGCAATCTCTCCCCGAAAGTTTAACTAAGGCCCGCACCGTATACTTGCCGTCTACACCACAGGTGGGTGTTGAAGAGGCAGGCGCGTCTGCAATATGGAGACTCTGAAATGAGTGACCAGCCATTATGTATGCATGTATGTAATTTTAGATAGATAGACAAAAGAGAGCGATTCAAAGTCAACCACTCCTTAACTCACTCACTCACTAATTAAGTTACTTATTCAGTCACTCACTCAGTCACTCGCTCATTAATTGACACTGAAGATCACATTCACTCATTAACTCACACAGATACTCATTAACTCTCTCACCCACTTATTCACTCATTCACTCACTCATTAAATCACTCACTCAATTATTAAGTCACTCAATCGCTCCCTCATTACGTCACTCATTAACTAACTCATTCGTTAACTCATTAGGTCAATTAATCTCTCACTCACTCATTATCTCACTCACTCATTCATTAAAACTCACTCACTTGTTCACTCATTAACTCACACACACAATCATTAACTCACTCAATTGATCTCACTCACTTATTAATTCTATTTCACTCACTCACGTATTAATTCCCTAACTCAGTCTTCACTCACACACTCATTAAGTCACTCACTCAGTCATTACCACATTCACTTATTCACTCATTCAAACATTCATTAAATTACTCATTCATTAACGTATTCATTCACTCACACACTCATTTACTCACTCACTCACGCACTTATTAAATCACTCACTCACTCATTAAGTCAGTCAATTGCTCCCTCATTAAGTCACTCATTAACTCACTCACACACTCATTAACTTACTCACTCATCCATTAACGCATTCACTCACTCATTCACTCACACGCTCATTTCGTCCTGGGTATGAGGATAAAAAACGTCCAACAGCAAGGCCTCTACTCAGGAGGTTTTGAGGAGCGTGAAATCATTTCTTAATTGCTGGTATTCCCAGGTCTACCATGACCCAGAGTGGTAGCACCTGTTAGGGTCCCAGATATGGGCAAATAGTCAACCCCCAAATAGGGCTTAGGGCGCTGTGAAAGTGTAAAAATAGCTTTTAATACCAAAAATTCTTTGTAAAAAAATATTACCAGCAATATACTTTTGGAAAAAAGATATTACCAGCTGTACATTTTTGAAGAAAAAATATTACCAGAAATAGATTTTTTTAGGAAAAATATTACCAGAAATACATATGTGAAAAAAATTGTCGGCATCAAATAAACCCTTTGAGGGTCATATGCCGTAAAAGAAACCAAACAAAACAAAACAAAACCAATCGCACACTCATTAATTCTCTCACTCACTCATTCATTACCGCATTAGCTGACTCACTCACTCACTCACTCACTCACACTCATTAAGTCACTCACTCATTCATTAAGACTCACTCACACACTCATTTATTAACACATTCGTTCACTCACACAATCATTAACTCACTCACACACTTATTATGTCACTCAATCGATCATTAAGTCACCCGTTAACTCACTCACACTCATTAACTCACTCACTCATTCATTAACGCATTCACTCACTAACTCACTCACACACTCATTAATTACATCACTCACTCATTCATTAACGAATTCACTCACCCACTCATTCACTCGCTCACTTATTATGTCACTTAATCACTCCCTCATTAGGTCACTCGTTAACTCACTCACTCACTCACTCACTCAATCTTCACTCACACTCATTAACTCACTTACTCATTCATTAACGGAGTTACTCACTCATGCACTCATTAACTTACTCACTCACTCATTTATTAAGTCACTCAATCGCTCCCTCATTAAGTCACACATTAACTCACTCACTCACTCACTCGTGTCTCTGTCAAATATGGCAAAGAGATTGCTCTTGTCTTTATAATCAACAACTTTTTAAAATGAATTGAACATAAAAATCGAAATATTTTGCGTTATTCTAAAGCAATATTTAATTCTTGATAGAAAATGAAATAAAAGAAAACGATTTTTTTAAAAATGCATTACTTTGATGGGTTCCTTTTTAAATATTGCGATCTTGAAAACTAATTTTAGATATAATATAAAAAGTACAAAAGTACAAAGTAATATATATATATATATATATATATATATATATATATATATATATATATATATATATAACTCATACTGTTTCATTCTATAAAGAAATTCCGTTTTTATTTTCTTACATTTAAATAATGTTAGAAATTCAATAAATGACAATAAGATAGGCAAACACAAAAAATTACACTCTTTCCAACAGACGGAAAATCTGAAATGTCTAGATGTAACCGTAAGTTCTATGTTAAGAATTTCTTCTCTCTTACGTCTCTCTCTCTTGTGGAACTTTCACCCGGCTTCTTCCTTTCTTACTAAGAGATTCAAAAACTTAAATTGAACGTTAATCATCGTCTCCTCTCTTTAACCCTGTTCTTTTATTGCCCTCTCTCTTCAATTTCCAGATTCTTTCCCTCCCAGTAACCCCACTTGAGTCTTAGTGACTTTATTGCGTTGTTCTGTGCGAAATGATTAATAAAAAATCTCCACAAGTTTAAATGTTTAAAAATTATTAAAAAAATCAATTCCATTTTAATTTCTATTTCTCTGATTCAGAACACGTTTGTCTATCGGCGAGAAGATTATTAATGATATTTTCAAATTATATGAACCTACTTCAAATGAGATAGCGAATATATGATATATAGGATTATAGGTTTGTTTGAATCTGGTTTCGTTCTAAGCAATGGTCGAAATGGAAATTAAAATCTCTTTCAAACGGATTTCTTTTAATAGATAACTCATGTGCTCTCTGGCAGCTCGTCAAATGGTAAATAGTTTATAAATTATATTGAAGCAATAGAATCATTGTTGTCATCATGGAGAAAAAGGAAAAGAAGTTACTCTGTGGCTTTTTTTAAATGCCAATGACTTGCAGTTTCGATATTTCAAAACGTTTCTTCTTTATCTTCCGCAAAAGAGTTGGTTCTCTGTGTCGAGCCAGAAGGTTGGTCTCGCCTGAGTCTATCCTTCAAATCTACAAATTTACCATACGTCCTTGCATTGGATACTGTTATCATATTATGGTCTGGTGTCACCGCTGTTCATCTTGAGGTCTTCGACAAAATACAGATACGGATATGTAATGTGATAGGTCCTGATCTGGCATAACGACTCCAGTCATTTTCTCACAGACGTGATGTGGATTCCCTCTGTTTTTTCTACACATATTTTCATAGCAACTGCTCTGATGAGCTACTTTCACTGGTTCGCAAATTGCAGGAATTTAAGCGTGCTACTATATTGGCATCTCGCTCCCACCCTTTCACAGTCGAACCATTTAAATGTAACCTCCTCTTCTACTCCAATAGCTTCTTCTCTCGCACTTCCCGACAGTGGAACTCCCTTCCTCTTACTTGCTTCCCTGATAGCTATAATCTTCAAATATTTAAATGTAATGTCAATCGACATCCTCTGATGCCTTGATCCTCACCCCCGTCCTTCTCTTTATCCTTTCCTCAAACACCCCTCTTTACTCTTGCTCTCACTCTCTGTAACCCCTTGGGTGCTAGTGGCACTCCTGCCTTGCTTGGGGTGAAATGCTTAAAAAGAAAATGTTTCCTCTCCTCTTTCAATTTAACCTGATTATTAAAGTAGCCATTCTTCTATATTATTCTACCTCTGTCCCATAATGATTGTTCCATTTAGTCTATGAAATTTGTACGTAAATGGAACAATCATTATGGGACAGAGATGGGAACTCCCTTCCTTCTACTGATAATCTTCAAATATTGAAATGTAATGTCAATGACCTCTTCTGATGCCTTGATCCTGACCCCCGTCCTTCTCTATATCCTTTCCTCAAACACCCCTCTTTACTCTTGCTCTCACTCTCTGTAACCCCTTGGGTGCTAGTGGCACTCCAGCCTTGCTTGGGGTGAAATGCTTAAAAAGAAAATGTTTCCTCTCCTCTTTCAATTTAACCGGATTATTAAAGTAGCCATTCTTCTATATTATTCTACCTCTGTCCCATAATGATTGTTCCATTTAGTCTATGAAATTTGTACGTAAATGGAACGATCATTATGGGACAGAGATAGGAACTCCCTTCCTTCTACTGATAATCTTCAAATATTGAAATGTAATGTCAATGACATCTTCTGATGCCTTGATCCTGACCCCCGTCCTTCTCTTTATCCTTTCCTCAAACACCCCTCTTTACTCTTGCTCTCACTCTCTGTAACCCCTTGGGTGCTAGTGGCACTCCAGCCTTGCTTGGGGTGAAATGCTTAAAAAGAAAATGTTTCCTCTCCTCTTTCAATTTAACCGGATTATTAAAGTAGCCATTCTTCTATATTATTCTACCTCTGTCCCATAATGATTGTTCCATTTAGTCTATGAAATTTGTACGTAAATGGAACGATCATTATGGGACAGAGATAGGAACTCCCTTCCTTCTACTGATAATCTTCAAATATTGAAATGTAATGTCAATGACATCTTCTGATGCCTTGATCCTGACCCCCGTCCTTCTCTTTATCCTTTCCTCAAACACCCCTCTTTACTCTTGCTCTCACTCTCTGTAACCCCTTGGGTGCTAGTGGCACTCCAGCCTTGCTTGGGGTGAAATGCTTAAAAAGAAAATGTTTCCTCTCCTCTTTCAATTTAACCGGATTATTAAAGTAGCCATTCTTCTATATTATTCTACCTCTGTCCCATAATGATTGTTCCATTTAGTCTATGAAATTTGTACGTAAATGGAACGATCATTATGGGACAGAGATAGGAACTCCCTTCCTTCTACTGATAATCTTCAAATATTGAAATGTAATGTCAATGACATCTTCTGATGCCTTGATCCTGACCCCCGTCCTTCTCTTTATCCTTTCCTCAAACACCCCTCTTTACTCTTGCTCTCACTCTCTGTAACCCCTTGCGTGCTAGTGGCACTCCAGCCTTGTTTGGGTTGAAATGCTTAAAAAAATAAATATATGAAAATTCCTTTTAGAAATGACTTTTAGCTCCAGTGTTGTTACACTTAGCAGATTACCGCATATAATCGAGTCCCTTAGGGAGGCCATGTATCTTGGGAGACAATTGGGCCTTAAAATCACAACTGACCTCAAGTGGAACTCGTACATACGATCTCAAAGGACGTAGAAAAAATGGCCGGATCCCTGTACCGCTTCAGTAAGTACCTGACTCCGCGTGATATTTTCTATCTTTACAAGACCGAGATCAGGCCTAAAATGGAGTCAGTCCGTTATGTGCTATGCATGATACACGCTTAGGCGGTCATGTATGTTTCGATACATGACTGACGAGTCAGATTTTTTCCCGTAGTAGGTTGTCATTTCTTTCTGCGGTAGACCAGTTGCCATCCAAGGCTATAGAACCCAGTCTGTCCTGCTATTTAGCCATAACTGGGGAGGGAGAAAAAGAGGATTCATACCTTTCCCAAGGGTATTAACATGTGAGTGAATGTAATGGATTCGACTTGAATTCGAACTCGGCTCCCTGACTTCTCAATCCGAGCCGCTATCCATTACTCCCTACTGTTGTCATATTTGCGCGGGAACTGCTCAATACTCACTCTCATGTCACGATAGCGTTCAAAAGCGTCTCCGATTTCCTGCGGGTGAAAAATTATTTTCCAGCCCTACAAATGTGGGTGTTTTACTACAATGTCAGTAGCATGGCGGGTCCTAGCCGTAAAGGTTAAGCCTGGCGGAAACAAGAAATACAGCTCGTCTGAGCACTTTCCATGATAGTAAGGATAGAGCATTGGGAGGTTCGCCACATCCCGCATCTGAGAGAGAGAGAGAGAGAGAGAGAGAGAATGTTACAATGGAAATTTTTCTCTACTCTCTCTCTCCCTCTCTCTCTCTCTCTCTCTCTATATATATATATATATATATATATATATATATATACATATAAGAATTACGCAAAATAACATTTGCATCTTATTTTAACAGATATATTTACCAAAATGACACAAAAAATATCTTGAAATACTAATGAGTACGTTTATTCAATAAAACCGCCATTGGCTTCAACCGCAGCCTCCAGACGACATCTGAATATCCTGCATGTCTTCTCGGCTGTGTCCTTGTTGGTGAATGCTGCCATAATCTTAGCCTTCAATTTATATTTGGTGTTACAAGGAGTTTTCTTGGTTTCCCTCTCAACTGCGACCCACACATAATAATCAAGAGGTGTGCTGTCTTAGGTGACCAGATGTACGGTATGATGTGTGCTCGCAGAAATTGTCTGACAGCCATGATTGTGTTCTCCTGCTTGTGTGGTAAGGTGCAGAATCCTGTGGCCAGACATAAGATCTTCCAGCAGCCATCCTGTTGACCGAGGGCAGTACTACCTCCTTAGAGCACTTGATGTAGGTCTCCGTGTTGAATCTGAGGCCCTGTGGGAAGATGATTGGAGGCACAACGCCGCCATCAATAGTGATCACTCCAAACACCTAATATTGACTGGATAGATGATCCAACTCTTTTCCGAATCCTCAGCAATCCTCAGATTGACACCCAAACACTCTGAAATGTTCTTATTGGAGCTTCCGGTACGAATGCCAAGCAGTACAGCATGCCATTTCCAAATATCTGTCGAAGCGTCATAGTGATCTCTTTCTCATATACGGTGCCCAACTGACACTACTATATTGTACGAACAACAAAATCATATATATATATATATATATATATATATATATATATATATATATATATATATATATATATATATAATTGTTTATTTAAAAATTATAACATAAATATGTTATAAAATCACTACAAAAATAGCCATTTTGTTTCAAGACCTCCGGTGTCTTATCAAGTGATGATGTTGAATATATCAGAGATAGATTTAAATCCAACAGATTTTTAAATTTATTTGTTTAAAAGTTATTTTTAAATGGATACTCATATTTGAGTAGATACTCTGTTTTTATTTATTAAACAGTATATTTGCAGTAATATGTAAATTAGGTACTGTATAAAAGGCAGTGTCGCTATCCCTAATATGAAGTTATCTTCTCTTGACAAGACTACGTCTGTCAGAGAGAATATCTATCATAACAATATGGCGTCACTTAGCCACGATAGAGGATCCTCAATGTGTGGAAAACTGGCTTAATTTTTTTTGCAGCGTCGGCAAGAGTTAAACAGTTAAAAGACAGAAAAGTTAGTCGAGGAGAAAAGGAAGTTACGGATTTTTTTTTTGAGGGATGGCCTTATCGGGGTGCGAGTCCATAAAAAATCTCCTTCATTTTCTATCCCAAAGTGTTGGAAGATTTAGGGCTATGAGGAAATTGCCGCCATGATAAAAGCGAATATACGATCAAACAGAAGAATGGAAAGAACTATTTTCGAAATTAGACAGAGATCAGATGAAACTATTATGAAATATGTACAGTGATTGAATGTAGTGTTGATATATTATGAGTTTGGAAGGACTGGTTTGGAACAAATGTCTATCAAAGTTGAGCTAATTTTGCTAAGGCCAATTGAAGGAATGTTTGACATCCTATACAAGTGTAAAATTCTACAATGGCTTCAAGCTCGTAATATCAGTCTGGAAGCATATGTGGAGTTCTTACAACATTTGGAATTGATTAAAAAATTTGATGCCTCCGAAGGAGACAGTGCTACTAAAAGCTTACTTATATGCAGATATTTATATAAAGAACATGAAAAGAGCAAAAATAAGTGTCCGGCCTTTGGGAAATTGTGCAATAAGAGGAATCATTTCCAGTCGGTATGTACATAAGAAAAGCGAGTGGAAAAAGTGGAAAATATAGATCCTCCAATTGAAAGTACGGAGGTATTTGAGATAAAAGTACAAAATAGGGAAATGGCGAAGTTGAACGGAGTAAATTTACTCATGCAGGTGAAGTGATGTTACGTTGATACTGAGGAATGTTTGGGAAAGAATGGTAGACCAAATTTAAAGAAAAGTAATCTTCAGTTGAAACAGTTCGATGGGTCAATCATCAAAATTATAGAATGCCTTGAAGGCACTTTGAGAAAAAAAATAGTTTCGAGATAATACGCATCATGAAGTCTGTAGAACTGGATATTAGATTATTAAGCGGATACCAAGTAAGTATCTGGCTTAAAGAAAGCAGTCAACCCATGTATTTTCAAGCCTGAAGAGTTCCTGTTCACATGTTACCCTTGGTGGTTGTTAAGCTGAACAAAATAGTGGAACAAGGAATATTAGAAAAAAGTCAACCAGGCTGGTAGCAATTGGGCATTGCTCATTGTGGCGATATAGAATCCCAATGGAGATTTAAGAATTTGTGGCGATTGTAAGGTGGTCGTGAATCTCCAGATCTGGTCAGATTCATTGCCAAACACTGAAACAGCATGCCCTGACTTTGCTGGTATGAAATACTTTGCTGAAATTGACCTTAAGTCAGCATATAATATGATAAAAATTGATAGCAAGTTTCAAGATGTCACCACAATGAACACCCTTATCGGATTAATAAGATGGATACATCTGCCAAAATCCAAAATGTATTAGAGGGGCTTAAGAATATAATTGTATATCAGAATGATATTGGCATTGGTTCACGACGTAAAGAAGAGGTCAAAAGTAAAGCGGAGCAAGTTTTGGGAAAATTAAATAACGCGGTTAAGTGTAACGTCAATCGACATCTCCAGTTGCCTTGATCTATCCACTTCCCTTCTCTACATCCTTTCACCTTTCATTCCTATCTGCTCTCGCTCCAAATCTTCTGTAACCCCCTTGCCTTGATCGATCCACTATCTTTCTCCATATCCTCTCCTTTACCACTCCTATCTGCTCTTCCTCCAAACCTTCTGTAACCCCTTGCGTGCTAGTGGCCTCCATCTTTGCTTGGGGTGATAAGCTTAAAAAAAAAAAGTAAATTAATAGCGATATATGCAAGTTTAATTGTGAAAAATTTAGCAATCGACGATAATAAATATCCAAAGACGGTATATCGCCGGATGATAAACTCATTAATAAGATATCAGAGATACCTGTATCAAGAAATAAAAAAATAGTTTTTTTTTTTGGGGGGGTAACCAATTTCTATAACAGATATCTACAGCGATATAGTGACCCTGTGAAGCCATTTAACGAAATAGAATACCGAGTTTCAATGGACAAAAGGACTGGAGATCGCTTTCTAGAAATTAAAAAAGGCACTCATAAACAAAGCTGTTGTTAAAATCTTCGAGAATTGACTTTAACTAAGACTGCCGCAATATTGTCACAGGAGGATCACTATGTAATGTACTTATCTCGAAAACTAACATCGGCGGAGGCGAATTATTCGAATATAGAGAAAGAGGAATTGGCGATTGTTTGGGTCACGGAAAGAGCTAGAATACTTTTGCTGGCGGGAAAATTTCTATTAAAATATGATCATAAGCCTTTAGAATTTATATTCAGCCCCAGAAGTGAGTTGCCAAAGGTCAAATCTGTCAGGAGATTAAGCTTATGGCGTTCGACCTTGACTTCGTATATATTAAAGGAAATGCTATTTTGATTGAGGATGCATTATCTCGGTTAAATTTTGAGAGGAAAAATGTTGAAGCAAGTGAAAATTGTGAGGATAGGATCTTGCACTGGATTGAAACTGGCGTATTACCCTTAAATTGGTTTAGGTTGGGAAATAGGCAAGCTCCAGTGTTGAATAGTATTATGCATAGAATAAAGAGAAATACATGGAGTAATTGTTCTATGGCTGAGAAGCCGTATAAAGAGTCAAGGCATAAATTAACAATAGAAAAAGGAATTATATGTAATATGCATATCATAGTACTTCCAGAGTCTATGAGAAAAGAAGTAATTAAAGCTGTGCACAATGATATACATGAAGGTATATTGGCTACGCAAATGAGGTTAAAGTTACAAACATGGTGGCCAGGCTATTCAAGAGATATGGAAGAGTATGTTAAAAAATGGCCAAAGTGTGCAGAAATAAAGAAATTTAGGCAAATTAAAATTAACTCTTGGCCAAAGGAAATGGAGCCATGGAAACGAGTACCTATGGCTCATGCCTACATTAAAGGTATAGGACTATTTCTGATATTAGTTGACTCATATTCAGGTTGGTCTGAAGTTATTAAAGTCACGGGTAGAAAAGTCACTACTATGAAGAAGCAGGTGCTGAGGATAGTGTTTTCAAGAAATGAAGTTCCAAAAACGTTGCTTTCTGACAATACACCTAAAATGTAGTGGCTGTATTCCATACAATGCACCACCTTTACACCCACAATCAAATGAAATTGCAGAGAGAATGGTTCAAACAGTAAAAATGGTATTAAAAGCATTCTCTCCAGTGGATTTTCATATAGAGTTAATTTACCCAGACTACTCCTGAGTTATAGAGCTATTCCGCATGCTAACAGAAGACAAAGCCCATCTGCATTGATGGGAAGAAGAGCTCTGATTACCATGTCATTTGTAACAAATGAAAATGTGTGGTACAGAAAGAACAAGGATTCAAGTCTTGAAAAGGAGAATTTTGTGGTGCAAAAGGAATTTAACACAGCTATGTTGACAAAGAGACAGGGCATAGTGGCTTCTAAAGACCAATTTAGAACCACAAGAGAGCATGAAGTTATGGAAAAGGAGGAGGAAGTGGAAGCAGATGAACAGATGATACAAGAAAGGATGAATCCATCCAGTACTGAGAGCGATCAGGAAGACTACCAGAGAGATGAAAGTGAAGAACAGGAGAGAGAGGAGAGGATGAGCGAATCCAGTAGTAATGAGGAACAATCTGGGGATGAGAGTGATCGGAGGTATTATGATGATTCAAATGAAGAGAATCAGTTGAGACCAAGATCTCCTATAAAAGGGAATAAAGAGACTCATTCTGAGAGACAGATTATGTCTCCCAGGGTTGTTTGTAGAAGAAAGTTTATGTGCATAGTTAAAACGTATTGGCTGATTTCCATACAATGCACCACCTTACCACCCACAGTCAAATGGAACTGCAGAGAGAATGGTTCAAACAGTAAAAATGATATTAAAAGAATTCTCTCCAGTGGATTTTCATATAGAGTTAATTTACCCAGACTACTCCTGAGTTATAGAGCTATTCCGCATGCTGGCAGAAGACAAAGCCCATCCGCAAATGAGGTTAAAGTTGCAAGCATAGTGGCTAGGCTCATTATTTTTTCTAAATGGTAACTCATATTTGAGCAGATGTTTTATTTTTATTTATTTATTAAATAGTATATTTATTTATTTACATCTACCCGTCTGAATATCCGAAGAATCTTGTTAGAAAAATATGAGCCCTCTGGCAGGATTGGAAGCGGCGTTATTTCCCGGCCTGGAATAATATATATATATATATATATATATATATATATATATATATATATATATATATATATATATATATATATATAAGTGAACATAGAAGTCAACACTTAGAGGCGACAGTCTGTTTCATGCTAGACGCAATCATCAGGCCACGAGTCGACCACATATATATATATATATATATATATATATATATATATATATATATATATATTTAAAGATATTTTTGTAGGTACAAAATTTTATAACTGAAATGAAGGTGTTAAGCTTAATATTACTAGACATATTAAAATACTAAAGCAGAGAATAAAAAGGGAAGCAACCGGTTTCGCTCCCACTCTTCAGGCTTCTACGGGAGATTTTAATGTCATTAAAAACAGAATATTCTTTGCTTTAGTATTTTAATACGTCTTGTAATATTAAGCTTAACACCTTCATTTCAGATATATATATATATATATATATATATATATATATATATATATATATATATATATATATATATATACATATATATATATATATATATAATATGTTAATGTCTATATATATGTTGTTATGTTAATGTCTATAAAAAACGGATAGTACAAATTGCGAATAGAAATATATTAAAACAAATTGGTATCTGGGGAAAAAATTGGAAAAAAAAGGAGAGTTTACAAACATCTGAGGAGGCCGAAAAATATCGCCTGGTGTCGTAATTTCTAGCCCAAAGGAAGAAAAAACAATCGAGTAAAATAAGAAAAAACGGAAAGCGCTCAATACACTAAGTAGAGCCGAGTATAAAAGATCCTAGTGAGCCAGAAACTACCTAACTAGGTTTCACCTAAATCTTCGGAGTAAGCTGAAGATCAATTTAGGTGAAACAAAGGTACGTAGTTATTGGTTCTTTAGGATTTATATATATATAGAAAGAAGTAAATCTATATTTTGTAAGTTTTTATTGAAATTTTATTTAAGTTTACACATGTCCTCCATCATTAGCAATACAAAGGGTAATACGATTTTGCAGTTCACGGAAAACATTTGCCAACTGATTTACAGTAATGCCTGAAATTACATTAGTTATTTAAGCTATACTTAAAACTAGGTACATTAAACTTTATAACATTTTTTACAGATTATTTCTATCGCAAATACAAATAAAGTTATATATTTTTAAAGTGCACACGAACTTTATGGACACCCTATATATATATATATATATATATATATATATATATATATATATATATGTCATTCAAAGACAGTACTGTTTCGCTGTATCACAGCCCCTCAGTGCGATTAGACTTCCGAATGCCTCAAGCCAGGATTGAAACACAACTAATTTGGTGTCAGAGCTATCTTCACTCGGTAGAGTTACACAACTAAATCTAGCGTATTGTTTTTACAAATGTAAACAAATGCCCATCAGCCAAAGTGCTAATATATATATATATATATATATATATATATATATATATATATATATATATATATATATATATATATATATATATATATATATATATATATTCTCGACTCTCACGTCGATTTTCGACGTATGAGGGTCAAGCAGATCAGTTCCTAGGAAATTGACAGCCCGACACCAGTACATGAGATTTGATTATAGTGGTGAAAGTTTTGTGCAGAACCATCCACACTTTTTGAAGGGCCGAATACAGAGACCTGGTGCACTACTTGCCACGGGTTCCCCAAACCACCCTCCACACGTTTTGAATTCAGAGTGGTCCTTCTCCTAGACTAGTTGCCATCCAAGGCTATAGCTGGAGGGAGAAGAGGAGGATTCGCACTTTTCCCAAGGGTATTAGCACGTAAGTGAGTGTAATGGATTCGACTGGAATTCGAACTCGGCTCTCCAATTCCTCAATCCAAGCCGCTATCCTTTACTCCATCGTCTCTCTCTCTCTTTCTCTCTCTCTCTCTCTCTCTCTCTCTATATATATATATATATATATATATTTATGTATATATATAATTATTTGTTCGAAAATTATAACATAAATATGTTATAAAATGACTACAAAAATAGCCATTTTGTTTCAACACTATTGGTGTCTTATCAAGTGATGGTATTGAATGTAGAATCTACATTATATATATATATATATATATATATATATATATATATATATATATATATATATATATATATATATATATATATATATATATATATATATATTATGTGAGCATTAGTTATATGTGTATATGAAACAAAAATATCCAAAAATTCGAAATAAATCAAAGTTGTATGCTACTTCCAAACTGTTCAGCACTTGTGTTATTCGATAGGGGATAAACCTCTGGCATTGAGAGGCTCTTAACACTTTCGCGTTTATTCTGGCCATGGAAGGATAATACTGGAACAAGCTTATTCCGATTAATTCACTAAAAGCAACTCTTATTTCAAACCAAGGTCGAAAGTATCTTTTTCTTCTCAACTGTGCTAATCAAATCTGTAATAAAAACGATTGATAAACACCTTCAAAGTTTCAAGTCTGAGTCGCATTAATCTGGTAATCATTGTATGTAGAAATTCACAACTACTACAACTGCTATTGCTACAACTGCTATTGCTACAACTGCTACTAAATACATTGTCTCGTTTATAAGAATCTATCATGTTCTTCCCCCCTTATGCTTTTTAACAGTTTTTCTGGTTGATAATATAAATAGTAATATAATATTTACTACATTAATTTTTAGTACTATTGTTACATTTAATACAAAGAAAAGCTACTATTGTTAATATGCACTCGACTAAACGTTAGCTCCCTTTATTTAGCGACAATAATAATGTAACCTCGAACAAGTAAAGATAAGGTCTCTGTTTACCTCTCAGTATTACAGACGCACTATTTTAGCAGGCATTTTGCGGTCAGGTGTGATTTTACTGGAAAAAATTAGAGAAATGAAACAAAAATGTTATAATAAAATTACAATGATTCACGTATTCTTACAATGAAAGTAAGTTCAACTCAAAAGGCTGATACTACAATTATTCCGACCATAGCTGCGTTAAGAATAACGACAGCAAAAGCAAGTGCTTGTAGTTTGTTGTTTTAATTTTGAAATAGTTAAAATTGCTACACGAATGCAGATATGCGCGCTTATCCATTCATGCTAAAATTGAGAAATATATGATCTATATAAAACGCATTGCGTCTCTGCAAAGAAAAGTCTACCTCAGTTCTATCTTTGCCTCTTTTTGGATGTGCAGTTTACATGACTAGGGATTTTATAACAATTTTGAAACGTTTAATATGGACCTGTTCGATAAACCAACTGATGTTGCCCACCGGTTTTTGCTGAGTGTGTACAAATTAGCAGCTTCATCATTATTAGTATTACTTGACGAAATTTCAGTAGATTCTTTTATTCATATGAAAATGCCGTACGCTACCATCAACTGTCCTGTGTTTTATAAGGTATATTTAACCGGTATACTACGTGTTAAGATTGTTACTATTTAATAAAGTTATTATACAAAAAAAATAAAATAAAATAAATAAATAAAATAAAAAATAAAAAGGGTCATATATTGTTCTTTTTGAATTGATTATGTATAAACATTAAAGTAAGAAAAAATAATTGCATCAAATGTACAAGATGTGGTAACGCTTTTAATCCATTTTGAAGAATTGTCTGATGTGGAGCCTATTTTTTTGGTGCCTGTACCTAAGTACTTTTGTACACTTGTTTTCAAATGTTAACCATACACAATTTTATTAACATATAACCGTAAACTCAAGCAAAAAAGAAAAAAAAAAAAGAAGCAAACTACGTTGGTCTGTCAAAAGCATATACTCAAATGTTTATGTGAGAATGAGAGACGTTTGGTTGCAATCGTTTGTGCGTTCCGTGGAAGGATCAGTTACTTGCTGTTCGATTTTAAAAGCCGGTCAATTTAATATTGATCTTACTTTAAAATGAAAATCATTCAAACTTTCAAGTTCACCATAAGTAACAATCTTTCTCCAAGTACGCGTCTAAATAATTTTGAAAAACAAAAGCAAACATATTGCAAACCTGTTTCTTTATTACACATTTAAACCCCACTAGAAACGTTACATCCGCACGTGTTTTCCATATCGGTCGCGCTGTTACTCACAAATTGTTTTAAAAAACAGTAATTCTTAAAAGCAAAATACAGATTTATATGAACACATAAAAGATAATATAAAGAAATGTAAAACAAGCAAGAAATAATAGAAAAAAAAAATGAGAATAAGAAGGAAAGAAATAATATAAATAAAACAGAAATACATTTGTATTTTTTTTTTTACTTTAAAACGAAAAGCTAAAGATTTCTTTGTGCGCACACGTACATACTTATATAACTAGAAAACATGTATACCATTTAAAGATATTAGTAGATATAAAGAAAATTACTACTTCCGCAAGTTAGACTTGAGACTTATTTATATCTGATGGAACAATTGTCTCTATAATATGAATTTAACGGGGAAAAAAAAAGTATGTGGCCGCATGGCATATAAAAACGAGTAGAAGAAAAGACATAATGACTTGAACACACATATAACTTTTCAAAAGATTAAAAAAAAACAAAAAAACATGCGCACGTAGACAAATAGGCATTTGAAATTACGGGCGAATTTTCGAGGGGTTCTAATTTCAAACAGGATTTGAGGTTTAGTCAACTAATATATACTAGTGTAGATTTCAACAGACTAAGCGGTTTATATTTTAGTTAGGCATGTGTAGAAATAGGAATGAAGCGTACACACACACGTGCCGCACTTGGCAGAGCTACATAATCTGACACAAGAGGATGTCTTACTGGAAAATCAAGCACATTTAACGCAAATTAAAATAACAATTACGCAGGCATGCAACTAATGCACGTGTTTGTAAATAGCAGAAAAATATAGATTTCGTTGCCACGTTTGGACAGAAGGATACGTACTTCGGGTATGATATTATGTATAGTAAGATAAAACATAAAAATACGTAACCTAATGGTGAAATGAACAAAACAAAACAAACATTTGTTTTGCATAGCATTGGTAACTGTATCAGACTTATTGGTCCATCGTCTCTCTCTCTCTCTCTCTCTCTCTCTCACACACACACACACACACACACATATATATATATATATATATATACACGTGTGCGTGTATATATATACCTCATGCTCTAATGCATATCAAATTAATGCATAAAAGCACACTATATTAAATACACAAAATAAAGTATATTTCCAAAATGAAATTATTTTAAACATGTAATGCGATAATTTCATATCTATCTATCTATCTATCTATCTAGCTAGCTAGCTATCTATCTATTCAAGTCTTCTATATCTATCCAAGTCTTCTCTATCTATCTATCTATCTATCTATCTATCTATCTATCTATCTATCTATCTAAGTCTTCTCTATCTATCTATCTATCTATCTATCTATCTATCTATCTATCTATCTATCTATCTATCTATCTATCTATCTATCTAAGTCTTCTCTATCTATCTATCTATCTATCTATCTATCTATCTATCTATCTATCTACATTCCACCCCTCTTTACATATATACACACGCTGTTGCTGAAACGTTCTCGGGGTGCCCCAAAAGCCTTTAAAATTATAGTTTGTTCAGTTTTCAAAGTTTTGAGAAAAGGGTCGAATCGAGACCGTTTCAATACACCTCTCGTACATCTGCATATATATATATATATATATATATATATATATATATATATATATATATATATATATATATATATTCATATATATATATATATTCATATATATATATATATATATAAATATATATATTCATATATATATATATATATATATATATATATATATATATATATATATATATATATATATATATATATATACAAATATACAAATCAAAACCATCTTGTATAGTTTATTTACCTTTGCTAAACGCACGTTTTTAATCTAAGTAGTATACTCTCACTTCCTCGTACGCACGCGCAAACGCCTTATCAGACACACAGACACACTCAGACGCACGCACGCATTCATGTGTGCACATCGTCTATTGTAGATGCAAACGTTTCGGCGGATGTGTACATCGTAGCCATTCCACATGCCGGTTCATTTACGACAGCCAACATGGAAAATTCCAGGGACCTCATTTCAACGACTTGTTCTCCGTCTTAGCGAAAGGATTCCATCCCGATAAGTGTTGAGTCTATTTCGTATTGGATCTAACAAAATTGGGTGTTGTTACCAAAATTCTGAAGATACGTTTAGTTTAAAAGCCTTTCTCTTATTCCCTTACAATCGGAAAAAAAAACTGGAATTATTTAAACATAAAGGCATATAAAAATATACACGCGTTTATCTTTCAATATTTGTAACGACTAATAACATTTTTTTAAATTTTCTGTATATACGTAAATATATAAATATATATATATATATATATATATATATATGTATATATATATTGCTATAAATTTTGAACATTTATACGTATTTATTCTTATATCTATCTGTGAATTGATATATAAGTTTTGCAGGCTAAGAAAAAAGGAAATTATTATATTTAATATACAGTTGAAAATAACGGAATTTCGAAAATTTATCTGTTAGGTTTGAAACCCGCATGATATCTTTGAAAACAACTGGGAAACTTTTAAAACCTGACCACTTGTATGCCTGTGTAGATATAGGTATATATATATTTATATATATTGTGTATCAACATAAACACACAGGGAAAGTTGAATTCTAGCGTATTTTTCCGTGGAAAAGAAAAATCTATATAAAAGGAAAATAAAACTATATAAAAGGAAAGAACTACATAAGTGTAAATATAGCTAAATATTTATATTTAATTTGTACATTAATATTAGCCTCTTAAAATCATGTGAAATAAACAAATCCATAATTTAAAAACTGAATATAAAAGCGATACAAAAGAATATATCAAAACAGTTGATAAGGTTCCGACGTGTACAGAACGTTAGTTATATATCTATATAATTATATATATATATATATATATATTTATACATATATTCTTTGCTGTATTTAAAATAACACCTACACCCACACACAACTGTTCACATGCTTAAACGCTTTTATACATGCATGCGTACACGTGGTTATAGCATGCAATAAACAAAAATCACTATACTCATCACGCACACGTGTACATACCAAAGTGTATATATTCTCATACGCACACACTTCCTACTTGTGTGTTTATGTATATTTTGAGATAAAGATAAACAAAGAGAAAAAGGGCATCTGATAGAGAGAGAGAGAGAGAGAGAGAGAGAGAGAGAGAGCGAGAAAGGGGGAGAGAAATAATCAGACTTGCACACCCTCCGCTCCAATGTCTTTGCATAAACATAATATTTACATGCACGTCCTCACCATCACTCTGCCCATATTGTAAGGCCTAGGCATAGCCCGTCGAATACTTATATCTCTCTATATACATGTATATCTATATTAATAGCAGTGTTGATATGTAGATATGCAGAAGGCAAGCACGTGCGTGCATTAGCATTTATACATACATATACAACTATATATATATATATATATATATATGCATAAGGTGTCACACTGGATCATTGTAAACGTGTCACGCACATATGTATATCCAGGTGATATGTAACTGCATTTTCATAAAAAAAAGGTTGATCATATAATCGTGAAAGCAGTCATTTTATACATTTCTGAGTTGAACTAGCAAATTGTACACGAACCTTATTAGCTGTAGAAATGTTTTCCGTACACCGGAATGCCTTTTGTACCCAAATTACAATATATACACACAGACATTAATGCTCATACATCGCTTACAAATAAAAATTCGAATTTCTTTACCTATAGTAAAAGACATCTGAGCCCTAACGTATCGTGAGACCCCTTTTACTGCAAAATTTCCAACCATTTTTCCCCCTTAAATTCAAGATCTGAGAAGGAAATTATTTACATTCATGCTTTTCTATCAGCCTATCCTTTTTCGAAATCTATTTTATTTACCCAATACATGTTGTTGAGGGGCTGTTTTTTTTAACCAAATAATTAAAGTTAATAATAATAACCAGATAATATAAAAGCGACTAACAATCATAAAAGTGGTAGGAACAACAGTATTATGGCTGAAGCAGCTGCTTTTATTCTGAAATAATTAAATAAAAAAATCTACCTTAATGAAATGACGAGCACACATAAACAATAAAAGTATAACGCTAAGTCACACTCACGTTTAAATAAATTTACAATTTACTTACACGCATTCAATACACCGATTAATATCAACAAATATATATAGATATATAGACAAATATTCGTATGGGTAGATATAAGTATGTATATGACTATATATTTTTTAAAGCATAGCTATATATATATTTATAAATATCTACATATGCGGTTGTATATCTGATTTGTTTTTATGTATATGTTGCTTCATTCGCAGTAGAAAGCGCCTCAACCTTGACATAAAAAATTATATTTCCATTCCTTATTTTTCTCCCTTTCCTTCCATCTTTTCGTGATTGCACAACCCCATCTTATGCCTTTGCTTTTCGTTGATTTTGTCTTATTTTTCCTGTTTTATTCTTTCCAATGCTGAAACCCGATTTTTAAAACAATTCTATCGTCCCAATTCCGTCAGTCTCAACTTTATCTTCTTTTTCAATCTAAAATTTAAATAAAATTTGAAGGAAGGAAAAAAAAAGAGATAGTGTTACTTGTCATTATGGGAACATATTTAAACTTAAGGGAGACGTATTAAACTATTCAAAGCACCTTGTGGCGCGAATCACGTTCTGAACCCGCGCAACGTTCTCTATACACATTTTGATATTTTCTATCTCTTTTACTTTCACTTTCACTTTCACTTTTACACCTGCAAATAACAAATACAATATTCAGAGAAGAAGGTTCTAGTGGGCTTTTATAGGGATCTTTAATCGAGGTGCAAAAACATTAAGGCGCGCATATAGCACCATTTTATTCGCGTTCTTAGTCTCTAGAATAGCGTCTCAATACAGAACCACATAATACTGTCGCGCATTAACCAATACAGTAAGCTGCGTCACGAACAGTTGACTTAATAGAACTATTTGATCTTTTGCTATTCTCCAGCGTTAGCCAGTGGAGGCAAATGTTGACTGCAATGCTATTGTAGATTCCTAGCACATAAGCTAGGCTAGACACGTGTCACGACAACCGCCGCGCGAGGTGGAGTTTTTTTTAAATTTTAATTCCGAAAGCAGAAGAAAGCGATATAAAAAAAATTAAAAGATTTAGGGGTAAGCGGACCCGATGAAAAAGAATATAAATCTTTTCAGGAATATTGGCTAATATGTTCGTATTTACAAATCTTCATAGGCAAATAAAATTAATAACGTATCGACAAATGAATAGAAAGATTACTTTCAAGATATACGAAAGTATATAATATCAGAGATAAAAAAAACTGATGTGTTGAGACAGAAGTAGGGAGATAGAATCGCCCTGAAAAATCACAAGTAATTTTTTTAAATAAATTATAAATATTAAGAATTTTAAGAAGTGTAGATTATTTTTCATCCAAATTTGAAAGAAAATAACGTTTTTAATAGATAGATAGATAGATAGATAGATAGATAGATAGATAGTGTCTTTAACAGTTTCAGGGGTAAGATCTTTTCTTTTGGTAATTAAATTTCTTTCGACGTGCAAGAAAGAAACATTACAATATACGTGCATGACAGCGTGAGATATGACTGTATAAAGCAGATTTATTTCGCAACTGTTGGTTGCTTAAACACACGCTAAGTGTTATGAAGGCAGCTTTGTTTCTCTCTTATAGTGATTGATGCTATTGCTTAATTAAGATAAGATAAGTTTCAACCGGAGAGTTACTTTTCTTGGATTCTCTAACGTAAAATTTTAAAAGGTGGGGAGAAAAAAAAAAGGAAAATTTAATGATCTTTTTAGCGTATACGGATACAAATATTTGGATTTCAGTAGGCAAGTGAATTTAGCCAAGAATCGATCGTTGCTAGGGTAGAAAAATTATTTGGGAAACTTGTTGTCACTTGGCCTGAATTCTGCTTTGAATAGAGAAAAAAATATTAATTTTATAGTAATATTAACATTTACATAGAATATATACTTAACGGCAACAACAACAGAAGCAGCAGCAGCAGCAATAATAATAATAATAATAATAATAATAATAATAATAATAATAATAATAACGCTCTTACGGGGAATTACGCAAAAGAGCGAGAGAATTTTAAGGTTTTAATTTAATGTTGGTGGTTGCCTTTATTACAAACTTAAACTATTTTTAAAGTCGATCACTTTATGTCTTTGTGATTCACTTAACTACTTAATCTATGTAAAGAGATCATATCAACAATAACATCTGTGGCATAAGCATAAGAAAAGAAAAAAAGAGAGACATTGACCGTGTCTACTTTTCACAACCAATTAACAACTTCGCAAACACACTAATGACAAAGACTGCAACTTTAATCAAAGAGAAATTGATGCAAAAAGAAGAAAAGAAAGTAGTCCCCGATTTTTATTTCGGCATTTCTTTTATACCGAGGAGCAGCCGAGGAGCTCGTGTTTTTGTTACTACTAATGATTTTGCGAGTGGCATTGCGTGTAACTACTAAACTTGCTCGTAAGACATGCGCCTTACAAACCCGGCTCAATAGAATAGATTTAAAGATTTCGCAAGACAATCATGAAAAAGGTGATCTTGAAAAGAACGATATAGTCAGCTAAAATAAAAATATATATTTTATTTACGATTTTTTTCTAATTTTCAAAAACAAAAGCAAACTCTCATATTTACAAATTTAGCAGCAAATTACTGTGCAAGGCGAAGAAATATTAGATTATATGCCCGGTCGGTGAGATTCATTGCAAATTATTCATCCTACACAACATTTCATTCATATCTAAATAACCAACCCTTTTTAATATCTCCCAGCGGTTTGTAAAAACAACTGTAAAGCACGATACCCATGGGGTGTGGGGTCAGCGTGCACTTCACTTCATTCTCATAAGAAAATGAATTGATTACTTTCTAGACATACCCGCACATCCTTCTCCTCACATACATCTATCTATCTATCTATCTATCTATCTATCTATCTATCTATCTATCTATCTATCTATCTATCTATCTATCTCAGTCTGTTCATTATCTATCTATCTATCTATCTATCTATCTATCTATCTATCTATCTATCTATCTATCTATCTATCTATCTATCTCAGTCTGTTCATTATCTATCTATCTATCTATCTATCTATCTATCTATCTATCTATCTATCTATCTATCTATCTATCTCAGTCTGTTCATTATCTATCTATCTATCTATCTATCTATCTATTTCAGTCTGTTTAGCTCTATCTCAGTCTATTTAGATCTATCTATCTATCTATCTATCTATTTATCTATATATATATATATATATATATATATATATATCTTCTTTTTTTTACTTTAGTCCATCCAATAAAAGGCTCAGGAGGCGTTTAAGGTAGAAGGTTACTAAGTGGGATTGTTGTGAGGTCGTAAGGGGAGATAAAAGGAGGAATTAAGAAGTGCATATACTAAAATTAAGTAGGATAGACTGATGACCCTAGACTTGAGGAAGTTAAGATTTAAGAGATCGGGGAAGCATCCTCTCGGGAGTCAGTTACACAAAATAAGAGATCTATCAATCTAATCTATTAATTAATTTACGCTAATCAACGTGTATATAGTGTCATCTTTTGAACTCAACTACCCACCTGATCCGTTCATGTTGTACGCACTTAATACACCTTCCATATCTGTAGAATTTTATCGACTAAAACTCAAATATCACTTGACTTAAAAGAGTTAAAGCCAATTCTCTTTCACTGAGAGCATTTCCATAATCCCTTTTTCTGTCATACATATACACACACCTACACGTATATCTTAATGTGTCACTTAAACAATATTCTATGGAACGAGCAACACACCGTTCGACACTTTTATACAAATAAAATTCAATTACCAGTTCCATAGTTTTATAGCTGCACATAAAAAAGGGCTGATACATAAACACACACAAGTACAACTAGATACACACTCACAATTTCGTAAGCTAATCGGTCTGCTGAAAGTTACCCAGGTCCGAACGTGGGCACATACGAGAACCCCATGATTTCCTTGCAGAGCGCCATTTTACTCCGGGCATTTATATAAAAAAACAAAAAACACAAACAAATAATACCCACGCGCAAATAGGCACTTAGTGACCTAAGTTATCACGTGCATATAGAAATGCATACGACAGTGTGCATTTCCCATCCAAATGCATGGCACCACGCAAACACGCACACATATGCGAGAACGAATTGATAGTTTGACACACATACAAGAATAGATTGACATATAAAAGAGACACGTAAGTGTGCCTTTCTTTTGGGCTTTTCCAGACGCAAGAATTCACTGTTGTATACACTTAGTACTTCAGCTACGACTTATTTCATTCACACATACACACACACACGCACACACACACGCGCGCGCACGCACACACACACACACACACACACACACACACACACAGATTAGCACCTATAATGAAATATATACTTGCACGCACACACACAGATTCGACACTATAATAACACACACGCGCACACACATAGACACACACGCACACACGCACACACGCATTGATTCTCATAAAATATATTTAGACGGACTAAAGAGTATTTTGATGTATATTACGTATACATATTCACGCCCACATAGCCAAATTTCCTAAGCACATTTACACACACACACACACACATATATATATATATATATACACATATATACATACATACTAATGTGTCACATACACATTAATCTCCTTACAAACATGCACACACAGAATGACCAAACATTTCTGGACACACACACACACGCATACATATAAATATACACATACATCCACTCACATAAACGTACGCTCGCACCTTTTGTCTTTACTGACACATATTAACAAAGACAGATATACAAACACAGTGATCAAAAACAAGACGCACATACACATACACACATACATATATTCGTACATATACACATATATACATACATACTGAATGCTATTATATATATATATATATATATATACTTAAATGCTCTCCTCCATATTTTGAGTATAGGCAGGATAGATAACGAATAAATTTATCTTCTTCCTACGCGGTGATGAATGCGCGAAAAATAAAGTTTAATAACCTCCGATGTCGCTAAAGAGTGTTATGTTTTTATTTACTTACTAGCAAAAATCACAAACGGATATC
>OZ038498.1:8670635-8770635 GCA_964036315.1 Acanthosepion esculentum | reverse complement strand
TTGGTTCGTTTTTCCCGACGACATGCCAAGATGATTGACGTCAGATGAATTAACGAGAGGCGTAGGAGATCATTGTCATCGTTTGTGTTGGATAGATTGGATATTATAACATAGCTTGATTGCTGAATCACTACTAAAAGCAAGTAATCCCTTATTTGAATCATTTCCATGACAACAAAGGTCAAAGGGCGTTAGCTAAGCTGGTTTCGTGGGTCGAAACTGAGGCACAACACCATCGAGTCTAGCAGAATTAGGTCTTGATTGATTTTATTTGTTTTATTTTACGGCTTATCAACCTTTTACAGATTATTTAAAGCCAGAAAATAGTTTTAGCTTGTAAGTATGCTTTGGAGATTATAACTGATACACGTCCTACTAACACATGTCTGGAGGGAGGGGGCATCTCCACGTGGTGTAGTGCTTAGCAAGCTTGTTTCGCTAGAACAGTTACGACTGAGTAGTGAGTTCGATCCTCACTGGGGGCCCCATATTTTAGGCCTTGTTCCACATCTAAGCTGAGCTTGGAAAATCATTATCTGGAGAGAGCAGAAGTAGATTCATACCTTACCCTTTGCTTGTAGAGATTTTCAATGTGTAGTCAGTCGTAATCGTTCTAGCATGACAAGCTTGTTAACCCTACACCACCTTGAGGTGCCCTGTCCTTTGCTTGTAAGTGGATATAACAAACCCGACTGGATTTAGGATTTCTAATTCCGAGCCATTATCCTTTACACCGCCTGCACAACCAGGCAAAATTAAGAGTTTTGTTTGAAACGTGATCTCGTGTGTAATGTAGAACACATATTTATTACAACGTTTCGGCCGTTGTACGCTCCGGCCTTCTTCCGGTGGTTGGAATGTCGAACTGAATCCTTTATTTCGCTTACTAGGGTAGGCTGTTCTAGTTCCACGTGCCATGTCTAATGGATGTAAGTTATCAGATAATTCCCCTCTCCAAGTTCTCCACTGCCTTAAGCGTATATTGAACTCACACTCTTTCGGTCCTGTCACTGGATCTAACTAACGCCTTTATCCACTGTGCCATGTGTCCTTGAAGACCCGTTTAAGGCAATGGAGAACTTGCAGAGGGGAATTAACAGTAACTAACGATATTTATCCACTGTGCCATGTGTTAGATCCAGTGACAGGACCCAAAGAGTGTGAGTTCAATACCTGGTTAAGGCGGTGGAGAACATGGAGAGGTGAATGAGCATGAGATAACAGATAACTGACATCCATTAGACATGGCACGTGTAACTAGAACAGTCTACCCCAGTGAGTGAAATAAAAGATTCAGTTCGACATTCCAACCACCTGAAGAAGGCTGGAGCGTACAACGGCCGAAACGTTGTAATAAATATTAACCATCATATTCATTTGTCAAACGTAGCGACATAAGAGCAGATTTTATGGGTAATTGGAGAATCAGGCTGATTGAGAAACAGTATCGACCGACCTTTTTCCGATCATGATTGGATTATATAATTAACAAATAAAAATATAAATTTAGTGATCGATATATACAATAATAATAATAATGAATTATAGAAAAACAATCAGAAAATTTTACTAAGAATATATGTTGAAAATCTAATCATATTGATTGAAAGTGAAGATCGTTATTCAATGCTGGGCTACTCACAGGGGTTGAATTGTAAGCACGCAGATCTGTAAGCACGCAGATCTGTAAGCACGCAGATCTGTAAGCACGCAGATCTGTTAATTGCAAACAGTAAGGCATCGACAAGATCCAGATGAATTCAGTTGTTATCGGTATCCTTTCTTATTATAAGTCTGCTCATCCCTTCCTTGGTAACTTAGCACGCGCGGACGTTACGTCCTGCCAGTACCCCATGAATAATGGACTATTCCGTTTTGATCACGTAGAAAGACATATCAGAGACACAGTTTTAGTGGCAGAGAGAGAGAGAGAGAGAGAGAGAGAGAGAGAGAGAGAGAGAGAGAGAGAGAGAGAGAGAGACGCCCTGCCACTACCTCATGAATAATAGACTGTTCCATTTTGATCGGATGGACCCATCGAAGACGCTCTTTGATCTCAGTGAGAGACACAAAGAAATACATTTTAAAACGGGGAAACCGTGAAATTTTCAATGGCAGTATTAATATATGTATAATAACTGTTCGTCCATATTTTAGTTTAGAACTGTGCATGTGTGACCCAGTTCTATATCAGATAGAGCACAGAAAATGTGGATATATTAATTTAAGTGGCATTTATCAAGAACATTATTTGAGTGAAAAAAAAAACAAAAACAAAAACAAAAACAACAAAAAAACAACAAAAAAACAAAACAAAAACAAAAAAAAAACAAAAAAAACAACAGAGGTTTGTTATTAGTTCGCTGTTTGTCGTGTAATGTTTTTCCAACTCCTTTTGTAAGAGATTATTGCCTGTGATGGCGAAAACATCAAACCTAGGTTAAATGGGCAGAGAGTATTTAGTTCCTTCGACCGCTGATTGTTTTCAGTCTAAAGAAGCTCTTTGAAAACCTAGGCTTCAGAAGCCCAACCACTTTATGTTTCGAAATGGTAGGTGGGTATTTCACTTCACGTTGTTTTTCCTCACAAAATAATAAAAAAAGATAACCAATTTTTATGACATAATGTGCTAACCTGATATAGCATGAACAAATGATAACTGCAAGGTTGACTGAAATTTCTCCGGACACTTGTGATGCAAAATAATAATTTCAACAGTTGGTTGTCAAAGTTTGGCCTCATTTTTACTGATTACCGGAAGATGAAAAATGCCATTTGTATTAATGTAGCTAAACATGTTAATGTCTTACTGAATGATAACTGGATAAAACAGAAGTGAAAAATGACTAATCAATAAAAGAAGACTCATTGGTTGTAACGGATAATCGAGTCAACCCGACAAAAGACCCAGATTCTGTTGTGTGTGATGCAGTAAGCACCAGGAGTTACGTCCCCTTCCACAATTGGCTGTTGGGGGAGTACATTGTACAAAGAGTAGGTGGCGTTGACAAAATTACATACGAACGATACTGGGAAATTATTAGTCAGTAGTCAGCGTCAGTTTTTTATCAGTTGGGAAAGAGTGCTCACGATGTGTGGACCGACAGAGGTTTGTGTGGAAGTGTTGAGTTGGAGGTTTGTGTGGAAGTGTTGAGTTGGAGGTTTGTGTCGAAGTGTTAAGGTGGAGGTTTGTGTCGAAGTGTTGAGTTGGAGGTTTGTGTCGAAGTGTTGAGTTGGAGGTTTGTGTCGAATTGTTGAGTTTGAGGATTGTGTCGAAGTGTTGAGTTGGATATTTTGTGTCGAAGTGTTGAGTTGAGGGTTTGTGTCGAATTGTTGAGTTGGAGGTTTGTGTCGAAATGTTGAGTTGGAGGTTTGTGTCGAATTGTTGAATTGGAGGTTTGTGTCGAAGTGTTGAGTTGGGGGTTTGTGTCGAATTGTTGAGTTGCAGGTTTGTGTCGAAATGTTGAGTAGGAGGTTTGTGTCGAAGTGTTGAGTTGGAGGTTTGTGTCGAAGTGTTGAGTTGGAGGTTTGTGTCGAAGTGTTGAGTTGGAGGTTTGTGTCGAAATGTTGAGTAGGAGGTTTGTGTCGAAATGTTGAGTAGGAGGTTTGTGTCGAAGTGTTGAGTTGGAGGTTTGTGTCGAAATGTTGAGTAGGAGGTTTGTGTCGAAATGTTGAGTAGGAGGTTTGTGTCGAAATGTTGAGTAGGAGGTTTGTGTCGAAGTGTTGAGTTGGGGGTTTGTGTCGAATTGTTGAGTTGCAGGTTTGTGTCGAAATGTTGAGTAGGAGGTTTGTGTCGAAATGTTGAGTAGGAGGTTTGTGTCGAAGTGTTGAGTTGGGGGTTTGTGTCGAATTGTTGAGTTGCAGGTTTGTGTCGAAATGTTGAGTAGGAGGTTTGTGTCGAAGTGTTGAGTTGGAGGTTTGTGTCGAAGTGTTGAGTTGGAGGTTTGTGTCGAAGTGTTGAGTTGCAGGTTTGTGTCGAAATGTTGAGTAGGAGGTTTGTGTCGAAGTGTTGAGTTGGAGGTTTGTGTCGAAGTGTTAAGTTAGGGGTTTGTGTCGGAGTTGGGTTTTACTTAGAAAACCAGACAAGACAAACACTTTGATTTAATCGGGTAAGCTATGTGTAGAACTAAATTATTTCAATATACCGTATCCTATTCACCCACCAAAAAACGAGGCGTCCCTGATAAATATTTTCTAATTCAAAAACAGATTCGAACACTGACCACTAATTTCAAACATAATTTTATAGCCAATATACTCAAGAACGCACATTCAGTAACGATTTAGCTTTCGTTGGCTTTACAGAAGCACCTGCCTATTCATACACAGGATACACGTCAGTGTGTCCCGCAAATCCTTCATCAGTTGACGGCTATGATCATCAGCATTATCATCCAAGAGATTTTTGTGATGGTACAATTTATTCGTGTAGTTCAGAATATAATTTCTAGAGTCGAACAGATGCGTTTGGAATTAATCGTTGCCCTGAAACTATAAAACAGCTGTAGTCAGCTTGGACACGAAGTGTATGAGATCGCCAATCATTGCCGTCTTAAGCCTCTGTATGTTTCATTCATAGGATAATCATATATCATTTTCATAATTTAAAGTATTGAGAGTAAAAAGCATAAGAAGTGACACTAGATAGCCTGCGAAAGAATCATGACAAGTAGTTATTGGTTGAAAACTTAATCTGAAATTTTCACGCTATAATATTCGATTTATGCATTTATTTTCCACCGATTACTGAAATCAACAACCAAGCTGGAAGTTCTCCGCAGATGGAATCAAAATCTAGGTGTCTATGACCAAGGCGAGCCTTCAAGTCAGAGGCATCGGCTGTGGTATCACCTGGAGAGGAGTAGACTCCGGTAGGTCTACTTGCCCAAGACACGCTACACGCGAATGAATACCACTCCGAATTTCAACCCAGATATTAGTATACAACAGAGACCTATGGTGCTCAGCGATCCTATGCCAACACGCTCGTGATGATAATTGGGACAGAATTAAGTACATCGGTAAGAAAGTTGATTAAGTTAAAAATAATTATTTATTGTAAAATATGTGCTTTTTTCGTCGTTAGGTCACAGAATTTTTAATGTACCTGTAATTACTGAATTAATTGAATTTACAAGGAAAGGGGTTATACTGAAAAATAATTATTCGTTATAAAATTAATTCTTTCTTATAGGCTACAAAATTATTTTTGTGAATGTCATCCGTCCTTGACATATATTAGTCTATTTTGGTTTGGTTTGGTTTGGTTTGGTTTACGGCATATCAACACCAATGGGTTATTTAATGTCGACAACTTTTTCCTGGTGATATTTTGTTTTGTCAAAAATCTAGTTCTGGTAATATTTTTTCCTCAAAAATGCATAGCTAGTAATATTATATTAAAAAATGTATTGCTGGAAATATTTTTTTTCAAAAACGTATTGCTGGTAATAGTTTTTTTCTTCAAAAATTTTATTTCTATTACTAATTTTTTACGAAGTATTTCTGGTATTAAAACGTATTTTTACACTTTAATAATGCCTTTTACCTCAGTTTCGGGGTTAATTATTTGCCCATAGCTGGGACCCTAACAGGTGCTACCGACCCGGGTCAGGGGGGACCTGGGAACACCAGCAATTAAGAGGTGATTCCAAGCGTCTCAAAACCTCCTGATCAGAGGCCTTGCTGTTGGACGTAGTTTATCGTCTTACCCAAGATGCCGGATGTAGTTTATCGTCATACCCAGGACGCGGATGTAGTTTATCGACATATCCAGGTGGTTTTTGTTAATAGTTATGTGCCATCTGTGATACATGTGTTACATGTATCTTTCGATACATGAGTGACGAGGCAGATTTGTTTCACGCAATACGTTGTCATTTCGTTCTACGGTAGACCAGTTGCCATCCAAGGCTATAGAATCTGGTCTGTCCTGCTATTTATCCATAGCTGGGGGAGAAGAAGAAGACTCATACCTTTCCCAAGGGTATTAGAACGTAAGTGAATGTAATTGATTCGACTGTAATTCGAACTCGGCTCTCCGATTCATCAATTCGAGCCGCTTTCCATTACTATTTTTTAAATAAATACTTTTTAGTCTTCGCCACCGCAATTCTTCGAGTGATTTGAACCTTGGATCACAAACCCCAATACATAGATCAGTGATATAATTTCGGGGGAAGTAATAGTTTTCTAAAAGAAGCGAGTACCATATTACATTTAGTTATTAAGCGAAAGTTAGTCTGTAGCAGTAGTGGGCCGCTCGTGAGAATCGAATTAGTCTACCGACCTAACTTGCTAACCAACTTGCTATGATAGGCACCAATGTTACATGGTATACTAAATATTCTGCCTATTCTCTGTCAGCCCAGAAGAAATCGAACACGTAATTACGCAGTGGGTCCTCATAATCTTGGCACAGTGGGTCATCTGTAGCATTCTGAGTATCGGTTGCCCCCTGCAGAATTCTGTTCGTCCTCTACAGCATTCTTACGATCGATAGTTCATCTATAGAATCCTTAGGAATACTGGATCTCTTACAGCCTCATGGTGATCGATGGGCCTCTTGCAACATTTCGTGAAAAGCGAAATAATCTACCGACCTAGCTTGCTAACTAACTTGCTATGAAAGGCACCAAAGTTATATAGTATACTAAATATTCTGCCTATTCTCTCATTAATATTTGTCATCCAAGTCAGCCCAGAAGAATCCATACAATACGGAAATTATCATCAGGCAGTTTCTTGAAGATCATTTACCCGCTGATATAAAAAGATTTACATGATCATCTTTTGTGAGTTAGAAGTCCATTGGCTGACTTGATGAAAGAGTAGAAACAAAACTTATCCGCTTAAAACAGGTCAAATAAGATGTCGGCTAAATAAACGTCCTCGAGTGGGCTAGACAATATCCGGATAGACTTTGATTAGAAAGTTCACTGCAGATGGAAAGCGTCATCACAGAAGAATGTCTTCGATGGCTTGATTAATTTATTGCATAACGTATATACGTTGCAAATGAAATCAAACTGTGCTTGATTGGCTGCTGGATTAACTGACTTCTGTATGTTGAAATTAACCGAACTCGTAATTATCCTGAAAATAGGTGTATTCATGCATCTTGGGTCAGTGGGTCATTTGTAGCATCCTGAACATCGGTAATCCTCTGCTGACTGCTGAGTATCGGTTGTTCCCTGCAAAATTCTCTGCGTCCTCTACAGCATTCTGAGGATCAATAAGTCATCTACAGCATCCTAAGGACTACTGGATCGCTTACAATGTCATGGTGATCGATGGGCCTCTTGCAACACCTCGTCAGAATCGAATTAATATATCGACATATCTTGCTAGCCAACTTGCTATGATAGGTACCAAAGTTACATGGCATACTAATTATTCTGCCTATTCTCTCAGTGATATTTGCCCTGCAAGTCAGCCCAGAATAAATCGAACACGTAATTACCCTGGACATATGTGGGGCCTCTTAATCTTGGCTCAGTGGGTCATCTGTATCATCCTGAGCATCGGTAGTCCTCTGCTGACTGCTGAGTATCGGTTGTCTCCAGCAGAATTCTGTTCGTCTTCTACAGCATTCTGACGATCGATTGTTCATCTAGAGAATTGTTAGGAATACCGGATCCCTTACAGCGTCATGGTGATCGATGGGCCTCTTGCAACATTTCGTCAGAATCGAATTAATATACTGATATAACTTGCTAACCATCTGGCTATGATAGGCACCAATGTTTCATAGTTTTCTAACTATTCTCCCTATTCTCTCAGTGACATTCGCCATGCAAGTCAGCCCAGAAGAAACTGAACACGTAATTATCTCGAAAATAGGTGTATCCTTGTAGTCTTGGGTCAATGGTCATCTCTAACATCGGTAGTCCTCTGCTGACTGTTGTCCCGTGTAGAATTCTGTTCGTCCCTACTCAATTCTTAGGATCGCTAGGTCATCTACAGTATCCTAAGGACTACTGGATCCCTTACAGTGTCATGGGGATCGATGGTGGATCCTTTTGACATATCCTGATTCCAGTGTATCAGTGGTTCTTCTGCAGCAACCTGAGTATTTCTAGGTCAACCGCCTGACGATCTTTCGGTCCCCTGCAGCAAAATGAGGATTGCTAAGTCCGATACAGTATCCTGAGGATCGATGAGTCCTTTACAGAATCTCGAGAATCGATAAAACACAATCCCAATCGGTACAATTTTGTATCGATTTGGATTCATATCGTGATTTTCTTCTAGCCGCCCATTGGAGAATACTTTTAAATATACGTATTGAATGTTTTGGTACTGAGGTTTCGCCATGGGTAAAAGACCGCCTCTATTCGTTTGTGGCATCTCAAAAATACCAGATGAAACCACAATCTTCTTCTTGGTTCGCACGTCTCTGTTCAGCTGCTATAGTCCACAGGGTTAATATTTATAGCTATACAAAAGTGATATGTCTCATCGTAACAGAGGCCTCTTTGTGTGTGTACGAAATAATTGCAAATGTGTCCCCAATGTGGCTAAATCTGACAGAATCAGGGTTAGGGTATAGCCTCTCACAAGTTTGGTTCTCGTGACAACGGGCGGCGTTTTAATAGCTTGTTAAATAAATGTCTCTTCCATCCATTCTCTCTTCACTGAATTTGCTGATAAATTAGAATGCTTTGCTCGTAAATTCTTTTCCAATTAAAATTTTGATTCATCCGGAGTATCATTTACCTTACTTTGCATATAGAACCGAGTCTCTACTGAGTGATATGTATATAATTCCGCCGATGGCTTTCTGCTAAGATCTCTAAACTTGACCCTCACAAAGCATTCCGCCTCGATGCTATCCCTTCAATCGTCCTAAACAAATGTGCCCCTGAACTGGATCCCGTGCTCTCTAATCTCTACAATAAATGCCTGGCTGTTTCTTGTTTTCTAGCTAGTTGGAGATATTTCTTGTAGTTCCTGTTTTTAAGAACTCTGGCAAACAGTCTGATTATTCGAACCTATTAGTCTTCTACCGCTTCTTGGCGAATTACTCAAGCCGATTAGAACTGTGAATCGGTTAAGTCTATCATCTCACAAGATTTTCTTTCAGACAATATGGCTTTCGCTTCTCTAGGTCAAAGGTTATTGCTGAAGGAGCCTGTCAAGCTTTAGACAATAATACTGAAGCCCGAGCTGTTGCTCTAGATATCACGAAGGCGTTTCACGCAGTTTGGGTATACTAGGCTTCTACACAAGTTAAAGGGTTACGGTATTTCTAGGTTAATTTTTGATTTGGCACAATCTTTCTTATTAAATCGTGAAATTAATGTCGTATTGAATGGCCACTCTTCTAGGTCTTAATGAAAACGTCCTTTCGTTCTCTAGCCTTGCACCTACGTTTTTCCTAATTTTCATGAACGACCTTCTTGATATAATCAGATCTTGACTCTGTATCTTTTTATTTTGATGTTAATAGTAAGTCCGATAGGTGCGATACGGTTAAATTTATAAATTATTCCAAAATAAAACGCCATCTTTCTTTCCTTCCGTGGCTGATACCAGCTTCCAGAAGTGTAACTCAATGCACCTTTTCGGTCTAACGTTCACCACTGACGACTATATTGAATCAATTTCTAGCTTTGCTGGCTTACGATGTCGTTCTAGACAATTATTCTCGCCAGTATCTATTTTATACATTTATAAGTCTACCATTCGTCAGTGCATTGAGTATTTCAGCCACGTCTACGCTGTTAAAAATCTCTAGTAAACAGCAGAACTATATATCTAGAGATCTTTGAGAAAATTCAAAGACTGTTTGTTATCGGCCAATTACCGCACTGCCGTAACGTACTTTCCTAGTGTGTCTTTTTTGTAAATAATTTCATGATAAGCTTTTCTCGTTGTTACCGCAACTTCACGAATTTAAGCGCAGTGTTATATTGGCAATTAGGTCTTATTATATTACTGTTGAAATTGCTAGACGTACCATCAATGCTAAGTTACTTCTCTCACACTTATTGATTTCTCTTCCGCCATTTTGTTTTCCTGTTAAGTGCGATATTCAAAAATTTAAATGCAATATTATTCCTCATCTGTCTCTTTGAATCCTGTTCTTTTATTGTCCACGTTCCTCAATAAGGTTTTTCACTGATTCTTTTCACCCTCCTTAACTACTTGTGTCTTAGTGGCATTATTGCATGGCTCGGGTTGCAATGATAAAAGGTTACCGGCAGGATCCTATGGATCAATGGATCTTTTGCAGAAAATAGGAAATCGTTAGGTGCTTTGCAGGAACCTGAGATGAAAGAGTCATCTAAAGCAGTGCTTCTGAAATTATCTGATGTGGTGGGCCGGCAGTGTCTTTTTCAGTGTGAGAAGGACCAGCGAGCAAGTTTGCCCTTTCACCTTGACGAGTGCGGGTCGCTGTTCTACCTCAATCAATTTTTGGGAGATGTTTCCTATTTCAGTGTAATTTTGAAACTATTTGTATTAAACATGATGTCCTATTGATTCAAAGGCCAGTCTTCATGGACGTAACAAGTTTCCCCAGTCTTCCAGGGGCCGGTGCCATATAATTATGGAATAATCGGCCCGACAAAATATTATTTGAACATTCGTAGTATTATTCATTTATACCAGAAAAAATATAATTTGCATCATTAATTTTTATTTTATATTGATTTTGTAGAAATATCTGTCCATGAAAATGGCCTCTTGGTATTCCTAGGCGTGGTCCCCACACAGTCAGACGCTGCATCATCTTCATGGTGTTGTCATACATATTTAGCAAACACAAGTCTGCTTGAGCAGTGGTCTGCAACAAGGATTAGCTAAACCTGCGTAACAGACAGACATAGAAAACAATAATGTAAATCTGAGCGGTTTCGCCTTTCATAATAATTTTTGGGTTAAATCTTTGTGCAGTGGCCACCGCTTTACCGGTGATAGAGAACAATGACGTAATGCCCAGTCACCGGTTGAACAGTGGTAGAGAAAAATGACCTAATACTCAGCTACCGGTTGAACGGTGGTAGAGAACAATGACGTAATGCGCAGTCACCGGTTGAACAGTGGTAGAGCAAAATGACCTAAGACCCTGCTACCGATTGAACGGTGGTTGAGAAAAATGACGTAATGCCTATTCACCGGTTTAACAGTGGTAGAGCAAAATGACCTAATACCCAGCTACCGGTTGAACGGTGGTAGAGAAAAATGACGTAATGCCCATTCACCGGTTGAACAGTGGTAGAGAAAAATGACGTAATACCTAGCTACCGGTTGAACGGTGGTAGAGAAAAATGACGTAATGCGCAGTCACCGGTAGAACAGTGGTAGAGAAAAATGACCTAATACCCAGCTACCAGTTGAACGGTGGTAGAGGAAAATGACGTAATGCGCAGTCACCGGTTGAACAGTGGTAGAGAAGAATGACCTAATACCCTGCTACCGGTTGGACGGTGGTTAAACACTTGTTACTATTTTTCTATCTACTATGATACATTACATACCAATTAGTTGCGAATTTTGACTCAGGATCTCAGACGGAGAGTTAAAATTGTTCAGGAACCCTGGACTCAAAGGGTTAATAATGTTGTGTATATAAGTTTTGTTCTTACTTCTTATATATGCCGTGTCCCTTCCAGACATGAGTGATTATAGCTCTCCACAATTTCCTCTCCCTTTTAACCCTTAGTAAATTCAGTCTTTTTGCTCTATCTCTCAATCCCTGTTCTGTCAACCATTTATGCAAGCTCGTAATCTAGATTCTGTGCCGCTTTCTTCTGTTCCTCTACCTTTCCATATGTCCGTTGTGTCAGATTTTCTAAGCAGTCTTTCGTCATTATCAACTAATTCGAATGCGACGTAAGTGTCCTTTTTCTTTCCATTTACTCTAAAATTATGTCGTTAATCTCGTGTTCAGTCCATGGTATTCTCAACATCCTTCTGTAGAAGGACATTTCTGATGCCTCACGTCTCATCTCTTTCTGTTATGAGATAGTACAGCATTTATGACATATAGGAGGGCCAATACTGTACAACAGTTCAGTACTCTTTTCTCAATTAAATTTTCCAGTTGTTTAATACTTTGCTTTACTTTTGGAAGGCATCTTTCGCTCTTCCAATGCACCTTGGGATTTCGGTGTTGCATTTTTCATCCTCTGTTAAAATAATTCCAAGATATCTACATTTTTCACGTGTTTAACGTAAAAAAGACTATTTTCAAACTGAAAATAGAGAAGTAATTCTTAAATACGATTACCGATATTGCAGGCTTCTTCGGGACAGTTTTCTTTGTTTCTTTCGAAATCCAATTACTGCACCCTGGTGAAATTCCCCGCATCTTTAGATAGCCCCTGTGATATCCATCTATCTATCTATCTATCTATCTATCTATCTATCTATCTATCTATCTATCTATCTATCTATCTCAGCCTGTTTATATCTATCTATCTATCTATCTATCTATCTATCTATCTATCTATCTATCTATCTATCTATCTAGTTCTGTTCCTATCTATCTATCTATCTATCTATCTATCTATCTATCTATCTATCTATCTATCTATCTATCTAGTTATGTTCCTATCTATCTATCTATCTATCTATCTCTCTATCTATCTATCTAGATCTGTTCCTATCTATCTATCTATCTATCTATCTATCTATGTTTGTGTGTGTGTGTCTGTGTGTGTTTCTGCAAATATATACATATATATGTGTATATACATATATATATATATATATATATATATATATATATATATATACGTGTATATATATATGTATATATAGATAGATAATATTAGTGGTGAATATATATATATATATATATATATATATATATATATATATATATATATATATATATATATATATAAATTCGAAAGACGATAGAATCTAATGAGAACTCAATGTCCAGGACAGAGTCAAAATATAATATAAAGTGCTTAAACAGTAATATTCCATGGTTATAATTTATTACATTGTAATTGTAATTGCGATCCAATTCATCAGACTTACAAATTAAAAAAGAAATCGGAAAATATAACTCCGGGTATAGAAAACAATATATATATATATATATATATATATATATATATATATATATATATATATATATATATATATATATATATATATATATATATATTCAAAAAGGTTTGGTTAAATAATTTAGACATACTATATCTGTTTATTTTTATCCTTTCGAGTCCACGAATCACCTTCTTGGTAGCCGTAGAAATATATATATATATATATATATATATATATATATATATATATATATATATATATATATATATATAAGTAGAGATAGATAGAAAGATATATATATATAGATAGATAGATAGATAGAGAGAGAGAGAGAGAGAGAGAGAGAGAGAGAGAGAGAGAGAGAGAGAGAGCATGGGAGCAAGACCAGATATGTAAGTAATTATGAAGTTGTCCTCGGGTGCATGTATATCTATATATGCTTACGAATCTCTCCCCCTCTCCCCCTCTCTCTCTCTTTCTATCTTTCTCAGGCCATGCGTTCATGGGCGTGGATAGGCAAGCATGTGTGAGTGTCTACAGGTGTGCATGAGTCGGTGTCCGGCCCGAATAACGTCGTTGAAGAACGAGTGAAGATATTGATCGATAAAAAGAGAGAAGCTTTCCTTTAGTCAAGGACAAATATTTCTCATATGCAATTCTATATGGCTGTCCAACAAAAATAAGCCATATCTTTTATATTTGCCGTTTACGAAGTGATTTTGTTTTGATAGTACATTCTTCACATATTACAAAGCTATAGTTAGTAAGCATTTCTCTCTCTCTCTCCCACTCTCTCTCACTCTAACTCTCTCTTTCTCTTTTATTGATTTGCTTTATACGGGTCATTAACCTATTGCAGGGTATTTAAAGCCGAAAAGTATTTTTAAATGTTTAATAATAATGATTTAGTTAGCTTTATCTACCACAAGGAAAGTTGGTTGTCTGTGTCGGGCCTGATGTCTTTTCTTCAAATCTATTATTCTACCTCTGTCCCATAATGATTGTTCCATTTAGTCTATGAAATTTGCATGTAAATGGAACAATCATTATGGGACAGAGATGGGGACTCCCTTCCTCTTATTTGCTTCCCTGATAGCTATAATCTTCAAATATTCAAATGTAATGTCAATCGACATCTTCTGATGCCTTGATCCTGATCCCCGCCCTTCTCCTTTCCTCAAACACCCCCCTTTTTACTGCTGCTCTTAATTTTCTCGCTGCTGCTTAACTTCGGTGATCTTACGAGAACCGGCGTTATCGAAATGCTGAATTATTGTGATATCTTATGATATATTCATCAGACTACGTTGAACATTGTAAATATTCAGCCAGCTTCCGTAGAAGGACGAAGGATTTTCACGTTGGTTTCACAGGCTATAGTATATAATTTCGATCAGTACTATCTATCTATCTATCTATCTATCTATCTATCTATCTATCTATCTAACCAAGTCTTCTTTATCTATCTATCTATCTATCTATCTATCTATCTATCTATCTATCTATCTATCGAAGTCTTCTCAATCTATCTATCTATCTATCTATCTATCTATCTATCGAAGTCTTCTCAATCTATCTATCTATTTATCTATCTATCGAAGTCTTCTCAATCTATCTATCTATCTATCTATCTATCTATCTATCTATCTATCTATCTATCGAAGTCTTCTCAATCTATCTATCTATCTATCTATCTATCTATCTATCTATCTATCTATCTATCTATCTATCTAACCAAGTCTTCTTTATCTATCCATCTATCTATCTATCTATCTATCTATCTATCTATCTATCTATCTATCTATCTATCTATCAAAGTCTTCTCTATCTATCTATCTATCTATCTATCTGTTGCTAGGTAAAAAAAAAATCGGAAAAAAAGCTAACTTTCCTTATAAAGGTATGTTCGCAAGAGGTTTTCTAAAAAACGAATTTACCAATAAGTTTATGAGAGGCAAACACGTTAATCATTTCTCAACGGAATGTATTCAAAACTGGTAGATTCATATTGGACAAAAAAACATTGGCAAACAGTCAAGGCAGCATCGCTCCTAATAAGAATTTAACGCTCTAGTAATTGTTAGCATGCTCTATAGCAGCTTGTTCGCCAGATACAGAATTGATTTAGAAGCTTTGTCTTGGAGTAGTCTTAAAAAAGCTCGTCTCGCAGACCCCTCAGTAAATCAATGACCACGATTCTCGATGGTTGAATCAAACTTGTTGCCTTGTGCCAGACTAATAAGAATTGATAATATTCAAATGATGTCTAGGTATGCCTTATAGTGACCAGTGTTCATAAAACGTTTCGGTCCGATGTAAATGCTTTTAAAATATGTTATTATTGGTTATCATCAATGAGCCGAAGACGTAAATTACAGGCCTGGTGTACTAAGATCAAGTGTTCTAACAGAGGACGGAAAGTGCGACAATGAAATCCGAAGGCATATTGGGATACCCAAAGATGCATTCCAAAAGCTAAGCAGAGTATTTTGAGACAGAAATATTTCGTTGGAAATAAAGAAAAGACTACTAAATTATTACGTGATATCTCTTACACCCTAATGCAAATTAATTCGGTTTACTTTCGTTTCTTTCACCATACGGTCTGTTTGCGACCTATTGAAGTGACACGGTGCAATCGATTTCTGTTTTTTCTCAGATTAGTTCATTTGCAGTGGTGTACACTAATATGAATCTATTTTCGGGGTGTATAATGAAATTTGTTTGGCCTCGAAAAATAATTCGTCTTCCGTGATAGCATCAGGTTTTCATCACGCGCAGACAGTATTGTCTCGACTGTTGATTAGTTATCCTACGACCATTGTCTGCGATGGACGTTACTCCAAGGAAGCGTATGAAAATTGTAACGTTGCACAAACACACTGGGAAGCCTTACCAGTGCGCAAATCAAAATACTATAGACTGGCCCAGAAATTCTCATGATTTAAATCCAATCTAGAATCTGTGGTTAATCTGAAAAGAACGACTTCTTGGAATGGACATACGAAGTATAAACATGTGCACTGGGTCATGTTTCATTGGAAAAATACGAAAAAAGTAAATAATAACGTAATTATTCGTTTTGTTTCAATTAATTTACCCAAGGGTGTTTATGGCATCGAATTATGAAGTATAAGAAATTAATTTCTACAGAAAGATGCTGAGGATACGAAGCACTGAAAATATGAACAATAACTAGCTTTTGGAGAAGATTGTAATCAAATAGGAATCCCGTACTTAATATCATGAAGAGGCAGTTGAAATTTCGGGGGCACATAATGAAGAAGGAGGGCTTGGAAAATCTGACACTCACGGGACAGATTGAGGGAAAGAGCGACTGAGGAAAGCAGCGAGTGACATGCTTGATAGGCTTGAGCGGATGGATTGCAGAACAGGGTTTGGGAGAAATAAGAAAAAGACAAAACTTATTAAGAGCTACAAGGGACAGGAAGATGTGGAGGTCCATGATCGCCTACGTCCTGAAGGGACACGGCACATAAAACAAGACGATCATTGCGGAACTCCAAATTCAGAAAGTTAATATAAATTTAAGAATTCTGAAAAAAGAGGGAGAGTGGGGAAGATAGGAAAGGAAAAGAAGGAGAGGGAGAGAGAGAGAAAGAGAGAAGGAGAAAGAGAGAGAGAAGAAGAAAGAGAGAGGAGAATAAGTGACAGGGAAGAAAGGAACGGCTTTAGATTGTATCTAACATCGTGATTCATTTTTACGTGGAAGCACACATTCGAACAAAGAAATGAACGAGATTTGTTTCGGTACGTTTTACGGTTATCGGATTCTGTTAGAGTTGTACGATTCGGGAGAATATCGAGGACATTTATTGATTTTTAAAATATCGCATTTTAAAAATTTTTTGCTTTCTAATTTATTGAGGGAAAATCACGTATCACGTTAAAAATGTTAATATTCTGTCTGAAGGCAGTTTTCATTAAAAATTCAGTTTTCTTCCAGTTTTTACAATTACAATATATTTATATACTATATATGATGCAATAATTTCAGAGATTTACATCGACGTTTCGATGCTTTTATATCAGGTCATAAATTATCGTAATAATAATGTATAGCAGGTTGCTCCTCAGATAAGGAATTGATTTCGAGGCTTTGAGCCCTTCGTATCCGTTCGTAGGTGTATACTTGCTTTAGTTATATTTGGATATTCAACGTTACATGCTTTCGCCCAAGATAGAGTAATATCACGTTTAATTAGGACACTTTTAGAACATTTGTAAAGAGCAAATCCATTGAAGTGCATAGGTAAGGGTCATACCGCATTGAGGATTTTGACGACGGGCATTGACTCAGGAACAAGTATTGTAACTAATTATGCATCTTGCAAATGCAATTGCATATGATATGAACGTCGTATTTGCTTTATCACAGTTGCTCATTAGAGACTTGCAGAATGGTGGGCGAAACCATTCGAACATAAAACACCATACAACTCACCGTGGAGTAATGAATAGCGACTTGGATTGAGAAATCGGAGAGCCGAGTTCGAATTCCAGTCGAATCCATTACATTCACTTACATGCTAATTCCCTTGGGAAAGGTGTGAATTCTCTTCTCCCTCTTGCTATGGGTAAATAGCAGGATATACAAGGTTCTATAGCTTTGGATGGCAACTAGTCTAGGAGAAGGACAACTCTGAATTCAAAACCTGCGGAGGGTCGTTTGGGGTCCTTGTGGCACGTAGAGCACCAGGTCTCTGTATTCGGCCCTTCAAAAAGTGTGGATGATTCTGCACAAAGCCTTCACCACTATAATCAAATCATATATGCCGGTGTCGGGCTGTCGATTTTCTAGGAATAGATGTGCATGAACCTCATACGTCGAATTCGACGGGGTGGGGGGGTGTCGAGTGTATATATATATATATATGTAATTCTGTATTTGAACAGCAATACCTCTTTTAGGCCAGTTTCATTAAAAACTACTCGCAAGGCACAGTGGTTAATTTTTTTTAATATAATTTTTCATGTGTTATATTTTTTTCTTTTCTGAGCATAAATTGTATAACAAATTTGGACAATATATATATATATATATATATATATATATATATATATATATATATATATATATATATATATAGTCTGTACTTAGCATGTATTCAACTGTTGACTTCGGTAGCTTCATCTCAGCGGTGATCTTTCGGATTCTGAGCCCGTCTTCTCACTTCTTTTGGACCAAACCGATGTCTTCGTTCGAATGTATTCTTCTTCAGGATTTTAATACGTTCTCGCAGTGAATGGTAAAGATACTCAAATGTAATGGTCACGGCACAATTTACCTGCAGAAAATTATCATATTGTAGATGTTCGACGACTAAATCATTAAAAAACCCGGAATTTGTGTCATGTCCGAAAAATAGCGTCGCCTAAGTTGAAGTAAAAATAAAGAAAACCTGAAACCAAAGACAAACCCATCAATCAATGTTCATACCATTAATTAAACTACCTACTCATCAACACAAATAGCTCTCGGCAGCAAAAAACACTTTTAAGCACACTTTTTAAAGTGTCGCAAAAATAGTGTCGGCCTCCTGTATATACATGCATATCTATACAATATGACACCCGCAAATACATATTACACAGCCCACACGTACATGCGTGAGTGTTGATATGAATGCGACCATCAAGCTCGTGTGGTAGGTGGACGTCCACCATCCCTTGTCCCGTTGCTTTCAATATGACTTGCGTGTGTCAAATTCACAAAACCGTCTTTCCTCATTTTGCATACAATTACTTCCAGTTATCTCCTTATGGTTCTGAGTGCCTTTTTGCTTCCATTTTACTTTAGACTCCATCGCTTAGTCTATGGTAATCTCAGAATCCATATCTAGAACAATACTTCCGTTTCCTTCATCTTTCTCTTCGTCTGTGATGGGGATTGGCCAGCATGTATACCAATTTAACTCTTTGAGCCTTGAACACCGCCTTACCGGTGGTAGAGATAAATGACGTAATGCGCAGCCACCGGTTGAACGGTGGGTAAACACTTGTAACTATTTTTATATCTTCCGTTAAACGTTACATACTAATTATTTACGAATTTTAACACAGGAGCTCGGACAGAAGGGTTAAAATTGTTCAGAACGTAGGGCTCAAAGCTGATTATAATGGTCAGCCAGTTTCCGGACGTGTAACACTCATATTTTATATTTGTTTTATTGTGTAATTCATGAAAAAGAAGTGACCTTTCGATCTCCGAGTTTAAAACATAGTTTCGTATCTTCCCTCAATCAGGCTTAGTGCTTTGTTGCTTATTATCCCTTTGCACCCTTTCACAGTCAAGGAAGCAATCATAGACTATTTTTTATATCTACCGTGAAACATTACATACCAATTGTTTACGAATTTTGACTCAAGAGCTCAGGCAGAAGGGTTAAAATTGTTCAGGAACGCAGGTTTCAAAGGGTTAAGAATATTAAAATTCCATAAGTGTTCAGTTACTAATATTTGTATTGGAGTTCGGTGTCGAGTGTTCTATCCTCTGTTAAAAGACTTGTCAGATATTTAAACGTTTCGACTTGTTTGATGTTGACATCGTCAGTTCATAGTTCGTATCTCGCGCTTTTCCCTCTTGCTGATAAACTTTCTTTTGCTACATTGTCTAGCATGGCCGTGTGGATTTCTGTTAGTTCCGCCAACACAGTGTCCTCTGCATATAAGGATTCATTTTCTATTACATCGACCTTCCAATGTTCGCTTCTAGACCTGTTTTTATCTCTAGTAATAATTACATTTTTCTACTATTTGTACATTACAATGACATCTTAGTACTGTTTTATTTCATGGTGGTTGCAATTTCAGGCTCCGTTGATGATTTTTGTCGCCATCATAAAGCAGTTGGGGCTTGATTTAAAGAGCATTTTAGTAGAATGAATCATGGCGTTAGCATGAAATTGCATCAGCAGGTTCTTTTGGTAATTGGATTTTTTATAAACATAAGAACGAATGTGAATGAAATATTTCGTTATTGACTTGGAATAAAAGCTACCAAAACTATGTAAATGAAAACTATAAAATTATCTCTGGAAAATATATTTGCATGGGAATAATATTTGTTTAAGCATTTAATCTAGTCTAAACAAATGCCACTAATACGTTATATTCCTCTTTTATGCGCCATGTTCTTTCAGGACATAACTCTCCACGACTCCTTGTCTTAAGTAGCTAAAGGAAGACAAGGATAAAACGGTAGTGGAGTCTTTTATTCTACCACCTTTTTGTCCTTCTGTTCCTTTCTTTACTTGGTAAGTTACTCGATGATCCTCTTGACTTCAACATGTCCTGTGTGTGTTAAATTCACTAAGACTTCTTTCCTCATTATATGTTCCAGAATTGTTAGCTATTTCTCATTGCTATTACGAGTTTTTTTTGTAGTTACTCTTTTCTTTCAAACTTTCGCGTTATTCACTTGTTTTCAGAATTCTTGTCACGTTGGGTTCCTCTTTAATCCGTGAAGACATTGTAGAATGTTAGACATTTACGTAGAACCAGTAATAAGGAGTGACAGAGAAAAGAGTTAATATCAACAAAAATTTCAATATGAGCACTGGTAAAAAAAAATGTAATGATAACAACAAAAATTGCAATATGAGCCCTAGTAAAAATGGTTGCTGAAGACATTAGGTTTATAATACCCAGAAATGGCACATGACACAGTGGATAAAGGCGTTAGTTAGATCCAGTGACAGGACACAAAGAGTGTGAGTTCAATACCTGGTTAAGGCAGTGGAGAACTTTCAGAAGGGAATTAACTGGGGATTACTGACATCCATTAGACATGGCACGTGGAACTAGAACCGTCTACCCCAGTGAGCCAAATAAAGGGTTCAGTTCGACATTCCAACAACCGGAGCGTAATATCTGTCTATATTTCTGAGATGAGGTATTATGTACACTATTTACATTATTTGGACTATTGTCCTCATATTTGTCGCCATGTTTATCATGTTCATCACGTTTCGGCCTTTCAGTATCTGTATATATTTCTGAGATTAGGTATTATGTACATTATTAACATTTTGCGGACTATAGTAATGTAAATAGTGTACATAATACCTCATCTCAGAAATATAGACAGATACTGAAGGGCCGAAACGTTGTAATAAATATGGCGACAAAGATGAGGACAATAGTCCGAATAATGAAAATAGTGTACATAATACCTCATCTCAGAAATATAGACTGATACTGAAAGGCCGAAACGTTGTAATAAATATGGTGACAAAGATGAGGACAATAGTCTGAATAATGTAAATAGTGTACATAATACCTCGTCTGAGAAATATAGACAGATACTGAAAGGCCGAAACGTTGTAATAAATATGGTGACAAAGATGAGGACAATAGTCTGAATAATGTAAATAGTGTACATAATACCTCATCTCAGAAATATAAACATATACTGAAAGGCCGAAACGTTGTAATAAATATGGCGACAAAGATGAGGACAATAGTCCGAATAATGTAAATAGTGTACATAATACCTCATCTGAGAAATATAGACAGATACTGAAAGGCCGAAACGTTGTAATAAATATCGCGACAAAGATGAGGACAATAGTCCGAATAATGTAAATAGTGTTTACGTAGAAATACAATGCTCTTTTCTTTGTTTCTCAAGACACTTTTGGATCTTTGTTTAGTTTATATCATGTATATTTATTTATAGTCATCTGTATGCGTCTCCAGATTTCTGTAACGGATTTCCGCCGTCTGTTACTACACAACTCACATAGTAATATTCTGACACCTCTTCTGTTTTAACGTCCATAATACGTCACTCTTAAATTGGGTTGTCGCTTTTACTGACAAATACAGGGTGGCCATAAAGTTAGTGTGCACCTTAAAAAATTCCTAACTTTATTTGTATTTGCGATAGAAATAATTTGTAAAAAGGATTAGAAAGAAGTAAATCTATATTTTTTAAGGTTTTATTGAAATTTTATTTAAGTTTCCACATGTCATCCATCATTAGCAATACAAAGGGTAATACGATTTTGCAGTTCATGGAAAACATTTGCCAAATGATTTACAGTAATGCTTGAAATCACTTTAGTTATTTTAGCTATACTTAAAACTAGGTACATTAAACTTTATAACGTTTTTTTACAGATTATTTCTATCGCAAATACCAATAAAGTTATTATTTTTTAAAGTGCCCACGAACTTTATGGACACCTTGTATATATTTTGTCTTCTTACAGTTATTTCTTTTTCTTGCTCTTTTCGTCTATCTTACCTAATTCCTCAATTTTCTTTTTGGATCTGCCATTAACTGAATCCCATCGACAGAACGTTTGTTGTTAAGGTTATGTCTACCGATAACCACTGGGGTTGACCGTTTCCACGGTGTTAGGTATGTCTTAGATTACAAAAACGCTTCTAAAATCGTCTGCAAATGTTATGTAGACCATGTGGGTCAATATACATGTAAAAGGATGTATATCTATCTTTCAGAGACTGCGCAAAAGCATTTGGTAATGTACGACACAAAGATCCTTTTGAACAGCTTGGCGAATTTGATTTATTTGGGGAAATATATTAAAGTAATACAGAGAACTCATACTGGGAGAAAACGGTAGGCATATGAATGCAAAATGAAGAGGCAATCATAAGAGAATTATCCGAACAGCATAGGATACACAGAACATACCGTGCTGATGGCAGATACAGAAAGAAACCTCAGAAACTTCAAGACAAGACTGTAAAGAAAAGTATGAAGAAAAGTATGAAACGAAAGTTGAGCTAAATTCAAAGGATAAGCGATCTAAAATCCGAAGAAGAAGCTTTGAAAGCTCTTTGAATTTAGCAGTAAGTACTGTCAAGCATCCGTTCAGTATAATGGTCTGGGGATGCTTTTCTTTTCATGGAACTGGTTTCTTAAAACCTATTGAAAAGACCCTCAGGAGCGAGCAGTACAAGAGAATTGTAGAGTCTTGTCTGCTCCCTTCTGCTGAAAGGGTGCAAATCGACCCCCACAAAGCTCATTTTTATGCAGGATAATGCTCCCTGTCACAAATCAAAATTGATGAAGGAATACTTTGATGAGAAGCAGGTGAGTGTTATGACATGGCCGCCCCAATCTCCTGACCTCAACCCCATAGAAAACTTATGGAGCATTATAAAGTACAGGCTCTCGAGAAAGCAGTTGAGCAACAAAGAGGATTTGATTGTGAATTTCATATCCGAATGGAATTCAATGCTTGGAGATGAGATTTGCCAGAACCTAATCAAGTCAATGCCAAAAAAGGTTGAAAAGTTTATTCAAAATAAAGTAGGACCCATAGATTATTAAATCTTTCGAACTATATTACCCATTATAAATAAATTATACCTCTATTATTCTTTATTTAAAGCTGTTCGGTTATGTTTCTATTGATTAGTAGTTGCAAATTAAGTGAGTCACTTTTTTGCACGGAGTTTTTCCCCTAAATCTCATTTATATCCAAAATTATAATTATCAATAGAATACCTTAGGGTGAGTAAACTTTTTTACTAGGTGGTCGGGAAGGGGTCTTTATATTAGTAAGATTAAAACTTAGTTTGACCCCAAAAACAATAGGTGAAAAAAATTTTAAGTAAAAAAGATCAGGTGAGTCACTTTTATCGAACTAGACTGTAGACGAATATTGCTAAGAGCTACAATGGTTACGAAGATTGGGAGAGCCATGGTCTCCCGCGTCTTGAATGGTCAGCAATAATAATAATAATAATAATAATAATAATAATAATAATAATATTCTATCTCGTTTTTAGTCTTTCCTGTCGGGAATTTCCACGTCCTCTCGTATTTTGAATGTTCATCCATTCAGTGGTAGATTTTATTTGGCTATTTGTTGCGCGCCAGTGAGCCCATTTTTCATTTCGTTCGTAATATGATTCAAATCCAATTAATACTACCGATGCAAATAATGTTATAGCAACATATGTTTTCCATTCCATAATTATCAATTCTGGGTTCTTTTTATCCTACTTTCACTTTCATTTTCACTTTCACTTTCATCTTTTCTCCCTCTTCTTTTTTCCTCCTCTGCAAATACTCGTGTTTATATAATAATTTTTCATCTCTTTCTGCCTTTCTCATATTTTTTCTTTCTGCTTCCCATTCATCTTCTTCCAGAATCAACCTGTTGAAAGATCATTTTTAATTTCTGTTTATTATACACGGTCCTTTAACGACCGGCTTTAATAAGGGCCAACGATATTTTAATTGATTAAAATAAACGTAATCATCCGTTTAACAACCTGTTTCGTGTTGACTACGACTAATGTTATCGAAAAGTCAAGTTATTTATTTATGCTGTTAACGCCGTCTTTATGTGTTCATCTGATTTAAAAGACGCAGATATGTATATCGCACCTCCGTTCACCTGGCAACGGAAAATTAACACCAGTAGGAATGTCTTGCTCACGGGGAAGCAGTTTCCGGAACATGAGTAATATAATCTGAAACACATCGTTCGCTTGCACTCTCATATACGCACATAGATATAACTATCTAGACATCCGCAGAATATATACGACGCAGCTATGGCATCCGTTCACGCACAAAGAATGAATAGACACACGTGTATACAGACAAGTCTCATGCATGTGCTCTTAAATCAGTGATTTTCGAGCATTTTTTCCCCAATAAACTCTGTTCATCAAACGACAGAATATCATTCCCTGCATTTCTAAGACTGGCCAAATCAAAAGGTACATTCAATTCTTTTCCATATTGGTAAATATACATGTATATGGATGGTTTGGTTTGGTTTGGTTCGGTTTGGTTTGGTTTGGTTTGGTTTGGTTTGGTTTGGTTTACAGCATATCAACGTCAATGGGTTATTTAATGCCAAGAAGATGTTTGTTGCTCGTAATATTTTTTCAGATGTACAAAAGATAAAACAAATTTGATGCAGACGTGCCAAAAGATAAAACAAATTTAATCCAGATGTACAAAAGATAAAAACATTTGATGCAGATGTACAAAATATAAAACAAAATTAACTTTGTTGGTTTCAAAGAAATAATTGACAAGGACATACCCAAAATACACACCGAGGCCTTATTTCTCCATTGATGATTATGGAGGTGAATCCATACTGAATATAAAAGTACTCTGTCTTTCTTTTTTTGAGATGAGGTTTTATGCACACTATTTAAATTATTCGGACTATTGTCTTCATCTTTGTCGCCATATTTATTACAACGTTTCGGCCGTTGTACGCTCCTTCTTTTTTCAGGTGGTTGGAATGTCAAACTGAACCCTTTATTTTGCTCACCGCGGTAGACTGTTCTAGTTCCACGTGCCATGTTTTAATGGATGTCAGTTATCAGTTATCTCCTGTTAATTCTCCTCTTCAAGTTCTCCACTGCCTTAACCGGGTATTGAACTTACACTCTTTGGGTCCTGTCACTGGATCTAACCAACGCCTTATCCACTGTGCCATGTGTCCTTGGTTGTAATAAATATGGCGACAAAGATGAGGACAATAGTCCGAATAATGTAAATAGTGTATAAGTGTACTCATACCGTTTTATTAGACACTCATAATGAAAATTCAGTAAATAACCACCCCCACGAAAAACAAAAACAAAAAAAACAAACAAACAAATAAAACAAGAAAAAGTAAAAGATTCGTCACCCGAAACTCTAAAATCCTAGCTGGCGGGAATCCCTGCTGGCAGAGAACCCCTGGTCGAGATTTTATACCAACGATGTGACAGAAACAACAACAACAACAACAAAACCCCCAAAACAACAACAATAATAATAATAGTATTAGAGGTCTACTAGGGCGGATAGCCAATCCCTATTGCAGACGGTTGCTCAGGCGCATTTGTGTTTATTCAACCCCGACAGAGCCCACCTATAGTTTATACTGCAACTATGCTGAGCAGACCTTACTTACAGTTTTTGGGAAAGAGCGTGATATCTAGCGTAGTCAACATTCTGAACAAGGCCAGTACGCTCAAACCTTCGGTCACGACGACTTGTGATTTCATGTTAGCACAGCTATTGACAGCACCCAAGTGTTCTGTCTATCCAATTTCATCCACAAAGCTTGGGCCAACACGTGGTATGGTTTTCAGACACTTTCCAAAGCTGCTGTAAGCTTGGTTCGCCCCCTCCAGTATGACAAGCCGACCGCGGTGAGATTTGAACACAGGTCTCATAGTCAGAATGCGAACGTTAATATTAATAATAATAGTAATAATCTAGTAGCTGGCCACACGTATTGGAGGATACCTTTCTACTAGATCGGCTAGCCAATCCCTATTGCAGACGCTTGCTCAGGCGCATTTGTGTTTATTCAACACCCACAGAGCCCACCTGTTGTTTATACTGCAACTATGCTGAGCAGACCTTACTTAGAGTTTCTGGGAAAGAGCGTGTTATTTAGCGTGATTAACAATTTCAACAAGGCCAGCACGCTCAATCCCTCGGCCACAATGACTTGTAACTTTGTGCTAGCACAGCTATCGACGGTCCAAGTGTTCCATCTACCTAATTTCACTCACAAGGCTTGGGTCAAGTCGTGGTATTGTTTTCAGGCACTTTTTAAAGGTACTGCAAGCTGGGATCATCCCCTCCAGTATGACAAACCGACCGTGGTGAGATTCGAACCCGGGTCTCAAAGTCAGAATCCGAACGTTAATAATAATAATAATAATAATAATAACAATAACAACAATAACACAGTCCAGACAAGGAGGGCAGACATTGTCATTCTAAAGAAAGAAAAGAAGACTTGTACCAATCCACAACTAAGCATAGTATAAAGAGATCAGAAAATATCTTCAGAAAAGAAACAAACAGTGCTGAACTACATCTTATCTATGACAGTAAATTAAGGAAAATTTCTTATAGATGAAAAATAATCATGAAGCGGCAGTATTTTGGTGTCTACTGCGAATGTTAAGTTTATGCTTAAAAGAAAATAGGAACGACACTCAGCCACAGACTGCTGATATGTCCGGGACACGTACTTAGGAAAGAAAGCTTAGAGAATGTAAAGCTCTCAGGTCATGTTGAAAACAAAAGAAGCAGTATAGCACATATGATATATCCTTATTCTTCACAAAATGACTACAAATAAAATATGTGATGAATCGAAAAGCGGGACGAATATTTTTAAATTCTAGTTATATCGGACAACATGTTTTAAATTTAAATGTTGAACGTTTCACTACAATTAAAATTTCTTCATGTAAACTCCAGTCAGAATTTCTTTGTTTTGTTGCTTTTATGTAAATAGGAATAATTCCAGCAATCAAAGCCTTATTTTTGTCTGAAGACGTTCTTTTCAGAACTAAACACCTCCCAACATTTTTCCGTCTTTATCTGTCTGTATTTCTGAGATGAGGTATTACGTACACTATTTACATTATTCGGTCTCTTGTTCTCATCTTTGTCGAAATTCATACGCAGATGTCCTCAAGGACACATGCCACAGTGGATAAAGGCGTTAGTTAGATCCAGTGACAGGACCCAAAGAGTGTGAGTTCAATACCCGGTTAAGGCAGTGGAGAACTTGGAGAAGGGAATTAAGTGACAACTGGCATCCATTAAAACATGGCACGTGGAACTAGAACGGTCTACGGCAGTGAGCGAAATAAAGGGATCAGTTCGACATTCCAACCACCTGAAGAAGGCCGGAGCGTACAACGGCCGAAACGTTATGATAAATATGGCGACAAAGATGAGGACAATAGTCCGAATAATGTAAATAGTCTTCCGTCTAGTCATTTATTTACTCATATTTAAATACTCGTTATTAAGGCATATATACACTACAGGCAAGGAGTTTAGAGAAACGCTTAATTTAAAAAACAACTTAAATTTTTGTATTTTTAAAGAAAAAATATAAAATAATCCTATTTTCTTTTCACCATTAATTCCTCAGTAGACTTTTTCAGGTTACTAAAAGGCTTTGAAGGACATAATATAAATATAACCTGGTTTACGGATAAATTGAAAAAGAAAATCACATTTCAACACGTCAACGACCAAAAATACTTTTCCATATTATGTCAAAATTACTGTAATTAAAAAAATGGTACAAAAGATTGGAAATTATGATTTGGCAACTTCAATCTTCTGACTTCGCTCCCATAGACTTAATATGGGGTGAATTGGATAAGAGAATTCGGAAGAATAATCAAAGCGTGAGCGTGAGCTTTTTCAGTGCTTGAAAATGCTTGGGAAAGTGTACTATCTACTTTTCAAAAATTGTTGGAAACAATAATAAGAATTTGTAAAGTAGTAGTTAAGGCAGTTGGTGTTTTTATTGATGAAAATAAAATATGATGCTGTTGAATGGTAATATATTTTTAATAGTCCAGTGCTTATTTTTGTCATAATAAAAGATAATAAAATACACTGTATTTACTGAAATTTTATTTTTCCTTAAAAACAATATATATATAATATAGTAATTCATTGAGTCTGAAAGAAACCTCAACTGAATGCAGAAAGCACTGGACGGCCGTTTCCTCCTATATTTGGGACTCATCAGCAGTGCGCATTCACTACCGAGAATTGAAACCCTGATAGTCGGGTTGTCAAGCAAACACCATACCAACTGTTCCAACGTGCCTCGATGACGAAGACATAGCAAATCAGACTCAATATAGCGCCTCTCGCTCACATATTCCGTGGTGGAACTCAACTGAAGTTCTCTGTAACCATAGGACTGTGCCCCCCGGAGCCACGACTACTATCACCAAGCCGCTCAAACTGAAGCATTAGAAGCCGGATCAAGCAATGATCTGATTTGCTATCTATAATTATCAAATCCTCCTTATAATTTCTATCACATATATATATATATATATATATATAACAAAGGAAAGGCTAAAAACATCTGTGCCGCTTGAAAATAATCAACTAGCACCGTAATGTCTGGCCAATAGAAGAAAAAAAAACACCGACAGATTAACTTAAGTTAAAGCGTAAAAATGCTCAATATATTATGTAGGGCAAAACCTAAAAAAAAACTAATGAGCCAGAACCTATCTACCCAGGTTTCACCTAACGGATCATTAGGAAAACTCTGAAGCCAGAGATATAGTGATCTGGCTCAGTATGTTACACACACACACACACATACACACACACATACACACACACACACACACACACACACACACACATATATATATATATATATAGACACGCTGTGTCTACTAAAGATTAATTATGAAGATTAATTATAACAAATAAAAAAAGAAAGATTCTACCTTACTTATATTTGAACTTAATGAATAAATTCAATGCATAATTCAGTCGTTATTATTGCCATCTCAGACACGCTTAATTCCGCTGTGCTTTTCTATGGCAGTCGGCGTCAAGAAGTCTAATCGATGGAAGACGCATAATGTCACATTTGGTATTGGTTGAAAAAGGGTTGTGTGCATGTTTTAAATATCTATATAAATAAAGCGCAGTGCACGTGTGTCCGTCAGTTCGTTTGTCGATCATAAACATCCTGAAGTAACAGGTAGTAACAACTGTAGTTACACGCAATTAAAAATTAAATAAACACCTCATTTAAAGTTAAAGTTAAATATCGAACGGAGTGAAAGATTTAAAAACAAGTGTTTATTAAAGGTTTAACTTTAATTTTTCTTTTCGTTGCAATTGCAATTGATATAGTCTAATTAAATCGTAATTAAAACTTAAGCGGGGCACGGTACGTTGCTCATGTTTTGTTTTCTAGCACACGCACTGTGACATATTCGAAGTATTACATATTTCGGGTTCCCTAATTTCTTTTAAGAGTGACTTTATGTGAAGGGATCTTAAAGAATGGTGCTTTTAAAAGAAAATAAAAATTGCACGCGAAATACATTTTTTTTTAAAGCTTATCACCCCAAGCAAAGCTGGAAGCCACTAGCACGCAAGGGGTTACAGAAGGTTTGGAGGAAGAGCAGATAGGAGTGGCAAAGGAGAGGATGTGGAGAAAGATAGTGGATCGATCAAGGCAAGCGGGTTACAGAAAATTTGGAGCGAGAGCAGATAGGAATGAAAGGTGAAAGGATGTGGAGAAGGGAAGTGGATAGATCAAGGCAACTGGAGATGTCAATTGACGTTACACTTAAATAGTTGGAGATTGTATTTGTCAGGGAAACAGGAATAAGGAAGCTAGTTCCACAGGCGAGATGTGCGAGACATGAAGCTATTGGAGTAGAAAGCAAACTGCGGAGATCGGTTGCGTATGCGAAGAAAGGTTATGTCGAATGAAGATGCTGAATAAAGATAAAGTAATTTTATTGTTTCTAAATTCTTATACATTTTACATACATTGGCTGTTGATGGTAAAAGGCTGAAGGCTTCAAAAGACTTCTGCAGAAGCTAGTTTAAAGTAAGCTCGAAAAGTTGAAAACATATAAAATGATCAGAGTATTACGTGAATTTCTCTGCAATTTTTTTTTTCATTGTAGACTTTTTGCTGACAATTTATTTAACAGTAATTATATAGCTGGCCACTCGTATTCGATGATACCCGTCTACTAGGCAATCCCTATTGCAGACACTTGCTCAGGCACATTATTCAGTACTCACAGAGCCCACAAGTGCTTTATACTGCAACTATGCTGAGCAGACCTTAGTTTCTGGGAAAGAATGTGTTATCTAGCGTGATCAAAAATCTAAACAAGGCCAGCACGCTCAAGGCCTCGGTACACGATGACTTGTGACTTCGTGGTAGCACAGCTATCGACCGCCCATTTTCACACATAAGGCTTGGATCAACTCGTGGTACGGTGTCGCACACTAGAATCGACCATCCAGTCCGATAACATCCTTCCTGACAAATCGACCATGGTGAGATTCGAACCCGAGTCTCATGGTCAGATTGCGAACGTGTTAACCATTTTACCACGAGGCCATACTCTAATTAGTCCCTGGAAGTTTGGCACAAAACTTTATGTGTGTGCGTGAGTTTAATAAACTTAGTTTAATTTGACACAATCAGTAATAATTAAGTTCAATAAACAGCCTAGCCACTAGATAGCCATTACTCTACAAGCTAAAGTGAAAAGTTACGCATATATACCATGAGCTAATTTGGGAATTGAAATAGCGGCTTTTAACAATTGCTATTGTGATGAAAAGCAGGATACGGAGGCTTGAGACTGGAGTCTTGCTGAAGACCGAGAATTGCGAGTGGGGTCTGGCAGAGTACCGAAGATTGAGAATGAGGTCTGGCTGGATGTTGACAATTGAGACATTTGGCGGGAGACTGAAAATTGAGGCTGGGTCGGGCAGAAAAACGAAGATTGTGAGTTGGGGTCTAGCTGGAGATCGAGAACTGAGTTTGTGCTTTGGAAGGATACCGAGGCTTGATATTGGGGTTCAGCTGGATATCGAGAATTGGGACGGAACACCGAAGCTTGAGACTGGATAGCTGGCAGTGAATTGAGATGTTTTTTTTTTCGTATGCCAAGAAAGACGGTGGAGATTATAAAAATGTTATTTAGTCGGCATTGAGAACCATTTGTTCTAATCATATGTGAACAACAGGAAATGAATTATGCAATATATAGCTTCTGTTGAGTTGTTAAAGCCATCGTGCAAGGGTTAGTTTGTTTTCCTAACCAGCTGACAGTGAATTTATGCTTACTGGATTCTTCTGCCATAACTGGCGTTGCAAAACAAATATCTTCAAGCGAAGAACAAAAACGAAGATTGAAAGAAAAAGAAATGTATTCGTTGGGGAGGTGGCTGCAGTAATTATGACCTGAGATTAAAGGTTCTTAAAAAGAAAAATCACAATCATTAATATTAGGAACACCGGTTCTCTAGAAACAAATGATTTGAATAGGCTTCTTGTCAACTATAGCAATTAAGTATTTTCGTCATTAAGTGTCCTGGTACGTGTTGCAGCATTCATTTCCATAGATGCCTTGCCTGATTTCATCTGCATTTGCACATAAAGAAGGCGTTTCTCCCGTCGCCAATACAACTGAAACAAAATAAAAAAAGCCTTCTCAAGCCACTATTATATCTCTTACATGGTATGAGAGTAATAGTCAAAACGTTTTTTCTTGTTTCAGCTGCTTCTTAAAGGGGCTAATTTGAGGTAGAACATTACGAGCAACTAAGAACGTCTTTAATAATATTTATGAAGGCTAATTTTCTTGAATACAGAATAACTAGGCCATCACTCCGAATCAAGTGTATAACTACAAAAGACCTACACACACAAACGCAGTTATCTAAACAGCCTGCCTCTCTCTCCCTATATATATATATATATATATATATATATATATATATATATATATATATATATATATATATATATATATGTATATATAGCGAGAGAGAGAGAGAGAGAAAGAGAGAGAGCATCATATATATATATATTTATATATATATATAATATATATATATACATATATATATGATGCAATATATGAGAAATTGTATAAAACGCAAAATAAAAGGACCGTGTCTGTCGTATTCAATGAAATGTGCATGAAAGAAGGATTGCTGCTTAAATACACAACTATATATATATATATATATATATATATATATATATATATATATATATATATTATGTAGTAACCTGAACTCAATCTCTCGGACAGAGTAAGTATATATATATATATATATATATATATATATATATATATATAATTGTATAATTAGGCCATGTCAATATATATACATATATATATATATATATGAAGAAATATATGAAGAAATATAATCTTAAAGTGTGCTATATTTATTGGATAAAGTGCTCAATATCAGAGATAGAGCGTGTGTAAATATAAAAGTGAACATAGAAGTCAACACTTAGAGGCGACAGTCTGTTTCATGCTAGATGCAATCGTCAAGCCACCGTCAGGGCTGACGATTGCGTCTAGCATGAAACAGACTGTCGCCTCTAAGTGTTGACTTCTATGTTCACTTTTATATTTACACACACACACACACACACACACACACATATATATATATATATATATATATATATATGTGTGTGTGTGTGTGTGTCAGTGTGTGTGTGTATGTATATTTCGTAAATAATATTGATTCTCTGTAATTTGAATGTTAAAGTTGAGCTATTATTTTTGACAATGACGTTAGCTGTTTTGCATATATACAGAGTGCGATGGATAAATTGTCATCTAAATTAAGCGAAAATTAAAATAACACTGACATATAGGCTGTCCATAAATTTCGTGTGCAATTTAAAAAATTTATAACTTTATTTGTATTTGCGATAGAAATAATTTGTAAAAAGGATTAGAAAGAAGTAAATCTATATTTTTTAAAGTTTTATTGAAATTTTATTTAAGTTTCCACATGTCCTCCATTATTAGAAATACAAAGGGTAATACGATTTTGCAGTTCACGGAAAACATTTGCCAACTGCTTTACAGTAATGGCTGAAATCACATTAGTTATTTTAGCTATACTTAAAACTAGGTACATTAAACTTTATAACATTTTTTACAAATTATTTCTAACGCAAATACAAATAAAGTTATAATTTTTTTAAAGTGCACACGAACTTTATGGACACCCTGTATTTAGCAAAAATTATACAAAAATATCTTGAAATGCTAAAGAGTAAATTTATTCAATAAAATCGCCATTTACTTTAACCATGGCCTCCAGACGACTTCGGAATGTTCTGCACCTCTTTTGGATGGTCTCCTTGTTTAAGATGGTGAATGCTGCCATAATCCTTGCCTTCAGTTCATTTTTTGGTCCGGACAAGGGGACGCGCAGAGAAGGACCAGAACGCCTCTCAATCTTTACCACTGACGAGGAGATTCAGTTAACTCGAGAGAGGGTAATGGCGAAGCGGGACTTATCAACAATGAGGTAGCATGTTTCCAGCAGATTTGAATTACTGCTGTTTGTTCCTTCTTGGTGCACACTACTAGCGGAGCGGCCATGTTTACACTGTAACAGCAGCAAGAAAACTGGCGCGATTGTTATACCAACTATAAGCAAAAATTGTCTATTTATTCAATGCTCATGTTTCTGAAAATCACGTGATACATTTTAAAATAAAATCGAATATCTGGGGAACAGTTTCCGTATATACTGGTTGAAATAACAGTTTATTGATTAGTAGTTTTTTAGTCAACTGTATAATTTGATTAATTAAAAAACAGTCCTAATTTGATTAATTAAAGTGTGATTTCAATTTCTCGTGGATTATTAATTTCATAAATTCAATTTTTCTGTAATTTTAAGTATACAATCATTGGTTTCGTTTCGTAGCAAATTACTCGAAAGAAAAGAATTATTTGATATTGTCACTTACTTCTTTTAATATCGTCTCTGTTCCTTTAATCTTCTTTCTTTTTCTTTCTTTCCTTCCTTCTTTCTTTCTTACCTCCCTTCTATCTTTTTCTTTCTTTCTTTTTTACTTTCTTTCTTTTCCCTTTCTTTTCCGCTTTTCTTCTTTCTCTTCTTTCTTTTTTCTTTCTTTCCATTCTTTCTTTCTTTCCTTTCTTTCCTTCTTTCTCTCTTTCACCATTGTTTCTTTCCTTCCTGTTTTCTTTTTTCTTTCATTTTTTCCTTCTTTCTTTTTTCCATTCTTTCTTTCTTTCTTTCTTTCTTTCTTTCTTTCTTCTATCTTTTTCTTTCTTTGTTTTTTACTTTCGTTCTATTCCCTTTCTTTTCCGCTTCCCTTCTTTCCTTTCTTTCTTTCTTTCTTTTTTCCTTCTTTCCATTCATTCTTTCTTTACTTTCTTTCCTTTTTCCTTCTTTCTTTTTTCCATTCTTTCCTTCTTTCTTTCTTTCTTTCTTTCTTTCTCCCACCATTGTTTCTTTCCTTCCTGTTTTCTTTCTTTCTTTTTTCTTTCTTTCCATTCATTCTTTCTTTCCTTTCTTTCCTTTCTTTCCTCCTTTCTTTTTTCCATTCTTTCCTTCTTCCTTTCTTTCTTCCTTTCTTTCTTTCTTCCTTTCTTTCTTTCTTTCTCCCACCATTGTTTCTTTCCTTCCTGTTTTCTTTCTTTCTTTCTTTCTTTCTTTCTTTCTTTCTTTCTTTCTTTCTTAAGCATCTTTAATGACAATAAATATTATTCTGATCTGTCCATCTATGACACATTGGCTTGTTTGTTTCTTCATTTCGTTGATTTTAGACAGCCTAATTGGACTAAAAAGATTTAGGCCCTTGAACGACGAAACATGGTTGCCAGTGAGAATCATGAAGGGCAAGAAATTCTTTGACACGTTCAAGAGAAAGTGGAGTTGAAAGATGACGACTAAGAAAAACAATATTAAAAGCGATGAGGAAGAGAGAAGGAAAATACAATGGCCCAGAAGGTGAATGCGAATAGAAGAAGAAGGAGGAGGAGGAGGAGGAGCGGGCAGAGCAGAGTTTCTTAGACTATATATTATAAGCTTTGTGCGTACTTTACGTCATGTCAGAGCACTGAAAGTTTTTTGGAAAATGATAGAGATTGCCAGCCATGATTTAAGTTGCATCCTGAAACCTTGTCGTACACTTAGCTCGACGAAGTGAGGCATCCACACTTTTAATCTTTTGGAACCATGGCAAAGAAGAAATTAAGGTTAGAGACTAAAATAATTCTTTTCTTTTTATGGATATGGACAGGAAATTTTAAGTAGTTAAATTTAAAATCGCACCAATCACGTAGTGATCTTATCAATCCAAAAATTTTATCTTTTCGACGACTCGCGTTAAACACGTTTTCTACGATTCATAGTTTTAAATACGAATCTTCTTTTATGTACCATGTCTTTGGCTCTCCATGCTTTCCTATTCCTTGTGGCTGTTGACAATGTGTTTTTTCCCTTCTATCCAACACACGCCCTGTTTTGACATTAAACCCATTTTTCGAATCAGGTATTCCAGAAATTCAATTTTCTGATATTAAGTATAAATGTCCATTTGTTTAGATTTTTCTTTAAACTTACTCGTTGCTCACATACTCCGTCCATAGTATTCTCAGGAATCCGTCTGTAGAACCCGTCTTTGTTGCGTTAAGTCTCCTCTTTACCTGTGATGTTGACCATGTTCGTCATAGTCTATGAATATAGAATCCAGCGCAGTACGTAATCTGTTCAACGAATCAACGTTAAAGATTAACACTCACGAGTCAGACACTGAATCTGACTATATCGCCAATTCCACCGGCAGCTGTTCCGTAATTCTTCAGTCTTCGAAGGTCTCGGGGGTTAGCCGTGAATATTCGGAGAAAAACATGGCTGCCTTTATACACGTCGAATTGAATATTTTGAGCTTTCAGATTGGTTGAACCTTCTATTGGTCAACTATAAAATGAGTCAGCTCATTTTGGTTGGCTCACTAGTACCTTAAAGTAACCAAAAACTCTAACATGTGATGAAATTGTCCAGCATTCATTGCAATATGGGAGAATTTATATTATATTCAGAACTCTTTTCCTTGTTTTTAACGAAACTTTCTTGTTTTTTTAGTACTTTGATTAGCTTTCGCTAGTCTTACGCATTTTTGGATTTCAAAATTTTCCCTCATCTGATAAGAATAATTCCTAGATATTCCAATTTCTGTACTTGTTTCACTTTGATGATCATGTCTTCAAATTGATGGTTTTCCCTTTCTGTCAGCTTTCCTTTACTCTTTGTCTTGAAATTCCTGTAACTTTCTATGTGTTTGCCATCAACACAGTATCATCTGAATATTTTATGTTGCTGAGATTGTGCTCAGCAATAATGAATGCTAGTAGGACTTCTATTCCTGTTATGATCGTTGTATCTCTTAAGTAAATCTGGTGATAAGACGCTGCCTTGTATCAGACCTTATTTTGTTTTGATGTATCCGTAATACTCCATTTTGAATTCTTACCACCTAATGCAACAATTAATGCTCAGATATACTGTCAACAATTAGAGCATTTGAACCAAGCTTTGAGGAAAAAAAGACCTGCTCTAGTGAATCGAAAACGGGTGATGTTTCATCAGGAAAATGCGCGACCACACACAGCAAGAATCACGTCACAAATGATCGAAGAACTTGGTTGGGAGAAAAGTCCTCATCCACCGTATTCTCCCGACCTTGCTCCTTCAGACTACCATTTGTTTCGTAGCTTACAGAATCATTTGGAAGAAACAGCTTTTGTAACACAGGAAGAGGTTAAAACTGACATTTGTGAGTTCTTCGAATCAAAGCTAAAATAATTTTACAGTAATGGAATTAGTAAGCTTGTTAATAGATGGAAGGAAGTCATAGATAATCAGGGAAAATACATTGTGGATTGAATCTGTAATTAAATGTAACATTTGGTCACTTGTTTTCTTTATTCAAAATTCGGACAGAACTTATGGGATGACCTGATACTTAATTCATTTTCTGTTATTATGGAATTGGTTTGCTCCCAGTATAAGTTCTGGGTTACTCTAGCATCTTTCCAAACTTAATAAATTTTAGTAAAAGTCCAAACAGGTTTTTGTGTTGTACCATATCAAATGCTTTTGCGTAGTCTCTCAGCTATACGTCCTTTTGTATCTGCATACCTCTTTCTGATAATAAATGTTGCATTTCTTGTTCCAGTGTCTTTACCGTCACGTCATTTTTATTCTTTTATTTCCGTTCTAATTCTTCACCACTCATCAGATTCCCCATAATGGACTCAGTTATGTGGCCCCTGAAACTAATCGTCCGATGGAGCTCTCATCAATTCGTATCTGACATCTCAAGCAACTCTTCTGTATTCCGTATAAATCCTTTATTATTGCTGTAATCTTTTCAATGCTGAAATCTTTTAAGACTGATGCCGTTATGACATTCGGTTCTGCAGTTTTGTTCCTTTGCATCGTGGCCAGTGTTAATCTCATGGCAGACATTTCCGGAATTTTATGCATTATTTAACTATTCTCCAAAATTGACTTTTGTTCTTATTGTGTTAAGAACAATACAAACATATAATTAAATATAATCTTTTACAAATAATAATTAACTAGATTCTTAACAACGATACATACACACACACACACACGAAGGCACACACACACACACACATATATAAGAGACAGAATGTGTCAAACGAAAACCATTTCCCTATATATCTTTCCTCTAAATCTGATCTTGATATAAAACGTTATATATCTTTCACCGCCTCCATGTATATATATATATATATATATGTATATTAAAATAATAAGACAGAACAGTAAGATTTATAATCCAGTGTTCTTTGCAATTAATTTTATTTAAAAAAACAGTGATCGGTGCAAACAGTAGAGCATAATATTATAATTATTTTCTTTTTTAAATATATATATATATATATATATATATATATATATATATATATAAAAGAGCGTATATATATATATATATATATATATATATATATATATATATATATATATATATATATATATATATATATATATATATATATATATATATATATATACGCTCTTTTTATAGATACAAATATTTAAGTAAATGCTCTGTTTCGATTCCTGTCGCAGGACGCATATTTTCTCGGACATTCAGGCCGGTAAATGTTGTTAATACTGTTTATTATAAACAGAGCATTAAATATTTGTATCTATAAAAAGAAGTTATAAGCATAAAAAAATGTCTTAAAATAATTGTCGGACTTTGTTTATTTCATAATATATATATATATATATATATATATATATATATATATATATATATATATATTTTCCATACTACCTAAAACAAAAGGTTAGGAAATAAACTTGTGTCAATACTATAAAGCGATAACGAACCTATTTTCTGGACAACTGTTTTAAGAGAGAGATTTTATAAAATAAAATCTCTCTGCGTGTGTGTTTACTACGACGCATATGCTATTCTTGTATTGTTATAATAGAAAAATCAGCCAAGAGTTACGCGTGAAAGTACGGACTTAATTATTCAATCTCTTATATATATATATATATATATATGTATATATATATATATATATATATGTATGTGTGTGTGTGTGTGTGTGTGTATATATATATATATATTTATATAGATATAGATATATTGGAGAGAAAATGAGAGAGAGAAAATGAGAGAGAGAAAATGATGAGCGTGTGTGTATTATAAAGAAAGAGAGAGAGAGAGAGAGAGAGAGAGAGAGAGAAAGATAGAAAATCAGCGCGACAAACTTCTATACCGATTTACTGTAGTTTGTAAACTATGTTACTAAACATATTATGTCCCATTGTTGCTGTACTAAAAACTTGATAATATAATTTTGTATTTTCGAATCTGTTTTTTTTTTGTTATATCGTGACTAATTTTTGAACAACTAATACGATGTCCAGTTTTACAGTTTTGTATGTATCCATGCTTACTATACATATGTAGTTAGTCTCACATTATTAGTCGCGTTACTGAATCCTTAAGAAACATTCTGTTGAAATCAAAATTTATGACATAAGGTTTATGGCGAGAAACATTTAGAACTAAAAATGAACTGAAAAGTTAAAAAGAAACATCAATTTGAATCTATTTATTTGAAGTTGTTCATCCATTGCTTTTGTGAGAGGCTTTATTTATTTGTTGTATGAAATAGACTGCAAAGCATCCAGAATAGCATCTCTGCTGGTAAACTGCCATCTGACAGTGTAAACCACATTATTATTATTATTATTATTATTATTATTATTATTATTATTATTATTATTAACTTTGATTTCAGTTGTGTACACATTTCTTTCCGGGTCCCGACCAGAAACCTAAAGTCAGAATTGGCATCATGACATTTTCCATTGAGCAATTAAAAAAAATGTTTTACATAGATAAAACCCTTCATAAGGTGTGGGCTGTTCTCCGGAGAACAATTGTTTTGTATTTGTATTTCTTCTTCTTATTTATTTATTTATTTATTTATTTCCTTTGGTTTAGGGTGTGCACTTATTTCTTTCCGGATCCCGCCCAGACTCCCTAGGTCCGAAATGACGACATGACATTTTCCACTGAGCGATTAATAAAAGAAAACTACAACACATATTTTACATAGATAACAGCCTTGGAGTTTGCCGAGTTTTACTCCGATATTTCTAAGAATTAAATCGACATCATCCTAAATTGCAGGAAATCAATTATGATACACAACAACGAACAATCTATAAAAAAATCTGGTGAAAACTTTGATGTATCGATGGGATCGCTGGATTCTGCTGAATCATCAGACTTGGTATGACAGTTTATTCTATACAATCTCACAGTTCACAATGAAATTAGTCTAAATAATATAGGGATTTATAGAGACGATGGTTTGATGGTAGTGAATAATTCTACCGGTAGCAAAGTTGACAAGTTGAGGAATGGATTCTTAGAGTGTTTAAATCTTTACACCTCAAGGTTAAAATTAATTCTAATATAAAACAAGTAGACTTCTTAGATGTAACCTTAAACTTACACTTAAATAATTTCCAACCCTTCTTAAAAAATAATGCTAACCTTAAAAATTAACTATAGCTGTTCTAGAAATCTAGATAAAATTATTAAATCACATAACAATAGAATACTGAAAATACATAGAGATAATAAACGAAACCTAAATACAAGTTCTAATACACCCCAGGAAAAAAGACTATGTAACTGTAGAATCCCCGATCGATGTCCATTATTAAACAGGTGCTTAACCAAATCCATAGTGTATATGGCCTATATCTCATCAAATGAGAACCAGAACGATATTAAATTGTAAGGGGGGTCTACAAACAGACCTTTTAAGGATAGGTATTACAATCACTTGAACTCCTTTACAAATACGGCCAAACAAAATATGACATCACTCTCGAAATATTTTTGGAAACTCAAGGAAGAAGGAAAAACACCTAAGGTTAAATGGAAAATCCTAAGACAAGCCTGAACCTGCAATCCGCTGAGCGAACCTTGCTTCTTATGTTTACAGGAGAAAATATGTATCATTGAACTCTTGAATAATACCCAATTATTAAATCAAAGATAGGAAACAACCGTCTTCTGTAGACATACTAAAGATCTATCACTACAATCTTGCTAAATTCTTAATTCCATAACCATAAACGTTTACAAATTATAAATCACCTCCTTCGATGTATTCCCTACGCTCTTATGTACATCTCCACTAATATAATTATGATCCCAATTTTTTTTTCATATATATTACTGATAATAATTTCAATTAAATCGTTTACACCCATACTTATTCTACACGCTCTACGATCCAGGAATATTTTAAAAAGTTGATTATAAAAGGCTATATTAACATTCCTTATTTTTCTTAGAGGAGATCACCACTTGTAAATTTTAATCCACAAAACACGTTCATTGATTACAAAATTAATAGTGGTAACCCCAACATAAATACATGCAATTCAACTCTAGAAATCTTATAGTAAACCAAAAAATAACATTCCCAATTACTACTAGAACTAACTCCACAATTTTTACCTACTCAAATCTAATATTATGCCCTATCTCTATCTTCCCTCGCCTACCTCTCTCTCTTAGGACGCTTGTGAGATGATGTGCCTAAAAGCTTGACCGATGATTATCAGCGAAAAAATTTCCACAGACCAATCAACATTAAACACCCGGTCCATTCATCACCAAACTGCTATCAACAAGCACTATTGTTTCACTCCGGCACACACACACACACACACACACACACACACACACACACACACACACACACATATATATATATATATATTTTATGTATATATTTTTCTTCTCAAACACATGGAAAAAAGGAAGTGACGTTTCACATACGGCTTGCCTACAAACAGGGCTGTTCATAACCATTTTCGACTCTCACCCGTCGAAGTGCAGTTGAAATACACTGAAACCAAGTTGCATCTTTGTAGTGAGTTACATGGTTTTGTCTGTGAGATAAAATTATAATAAATATATATATATATATCTTTATATATGTATATATACATACACACACACACACACACACACATATATATATATATATATATATATATATATATTGCTGTTAATGAGTTACGTTCACTCCGATGAGATGAATGCAGTGAAAGATTTTGCTTTCATCTGGTTTCGGGTAAACCAGAAAAGCATACTTTTGTAATTGTAAAAATAGTACGACAGTGAAAATGTAAACAGACTTGCCCAAAGCAGTAACAATAATTCTTAGACTCCAAAATAAATGACAGCAGGAAATAGTCCACACTAAGCAAAGTAAGAACACAGCAAAATTAAATTTGAATACTTATAAAATAGGTGGGGCTTACTCCCCACTATCGTTTCAAGTGAGTAAGTCAGGTACTGAGTGGGTGAGAAATATCACACTGGTATGTATGAATTTATATCTGTCTTGGGGTGAAATATGTTGTAAATTGTCGCCGTTATATATTTTTAATTTTGGGCATGCGCATTGTTTGTCTTTGGTTTTGTCGACTTCACAATATAGTAGGGCCTGTTAGGCAACGTCTGTGAGAAAAAAAAGGACTACGACGCAAATCACACAGCATGCTGTACACCTTGGCATTCGTGCCGGAAGCTCCAATACGAACATTCCAGTGTGTTTGGATGACAGTGCAGAGGATTCGGTATGAGCTGTATTAGTTTAATAGTGATTACGATTGTATGACAGCTTGGAAAACTCACAATGATTGTTTTGATAAGAATTCCCGAACTTGTTGGTGAGGGACTCACACTCAAAACAGAGGCCTACATCAGTACCTTGATGACTTAGTGCTGCCTTGGATCAGGCTAATGGCTGCTGGAAGAGCCTATGTCTGGCAACAGGACTCTGCACTATGCCACAGAGGCAGAAGAACTAATTAATTTCTGGGACGACATCACCCCTTACTTCTAGCCACGTAAGTTTATTCATTATTATCTGTGGTGTGCAATTGAGCGAGAGACCAAGAAAAATCCTCGTTTGAACAAAACTTCAAAGATGAACTGAAGGCAAGGATTATGGCAGCATTCGCCAACGTAAACAAAGACTGTCCCGGAGAGTTGCAGGATATTCCGGAGTCGATTAGAGGACTTGCTTGGAGCCAATGACGTGTTATTGAATAAATTTAATGTTTAGTATCTCAAGATATTTTCTGTAATAATGGTAAATATATCTCTTAAAAGGAGATGTTAGTGTTATTTTCATTTTTGCGTCATTTAGATGACAATATATCCATCGCACAATATATATATATATATATATATATATATATATATTTATATATATATATATATATATATATATATATATATATATATATATATATATATATATATATATATATATGTTTGTGTGTGTATCAATGAAATAAATCCTAAAGAGCCAGGAAAAATCTACCTATACCTACTTTATTACTCGTTTTTTTTTCTTTGTACTAAAAGCTTAAGGCACTGGACGATCCATGCTCTACTTAGCGTATTGAGCACTCTTCGTCTTAGCTTTATTATTCGCTTGATTCTTTTTTGTTTGGACTGAAAACTTAAGGCTCTCAACGATTTATTTTGCCCTGTTCGAATGTTTCTAGTTCCTTCATTTTTTGCCAATTGTTTCCTCTGGTAAGAATTTGTTTTGATAGATTTACAACTTTTGCTATCCGAGTTTTTTTTCCAACCGAGCATTACTCATAATAATAATAATAATTATATATATATATATATATATATATATATATATATATATATATATATATATATATATGAGCGTTCAAGTCGTCTGAAGGATCACGTGATAGGAGTTAACGATGTGAAGCGATTTTGCTTTGTATAGTTAATCTGGGTCTTAAGCACTTTATGTTACTGAGTTGGTAAGTATTTCCCGTTAGGTCTCTTTTTTCTTTTTCCTTTTCTTGTTCGATGTTTTCTCTTGATTACGGTATTTTTTGGCAAATCCTAAGTTGGTTCTAACAAAGTTTTTTTTTGTTTAACACACACACACACACACACATATATATATATATATATATATATATATATATATATATATATGTATATATATTTGTGTGTGTGTGTGTGTGTGTGTGTTTGTGCGTCTGTGTGTCTGTGTGTGTGGTTGTTCATCAGTGTGGCCGTCTGAATGTCTGGTTAATGGATTCATGTATTGCGGAGCCTTTGTTAAAAATTCCTAATAGCAACATGGCGTGTGTTCATACGAGGAAATCTTTAAAAAAATCGTTTGACAGGTTTTCTAGACTCGTTTCTGGATTAATTAGTTCAAGTCTTTTCATGCGTTACTCCTTATTTATTGCTATAAATTATTAAAGGATAATTGAATAAGTTTACCTTAATGAACAATAGGGAAATCTAATTACAAAAAGATGAGGAAAAAAAAAAAGCTCATGTAAATATTACTGCGCAAATTAGGTTATATTTTAATTACACTTTTACACGTGATTTGTCGAATAGTGTAACGAAAAAATCTGTTTGAATTTATCTATTTCCGATCAGGAGTTCCAAAGTCGACAAAATAAACAATGATTTGTATACAATTCTTATTTGTTTTCAATTTATCGAATGTAAAAAATGAAGGGGGTGAGAGTTCGATATTTCATGTGAGTGATCAAAATAATTATTTGCTTGAAGTAGGATAAAAGGGTCTTCTGCTTACGATCAGAGTGTAGTTTCTGTACACTCTGTGAACACACATAACAGTTTTGATAGGGATAAATAAAGCGTTTTATATATGTGGAATAATTATATTTGGTTTGGTATATTTTGTTTTTCGGCATATCAACACCTCAACGCCTAAAGCCGACCAAATTTTTATTGCTTGTATTATTATTTTTTTTTCCAAATATTTATTTCTGGTATTATTTTTTCAAAAAACTTATAGCTGGTAACATATTTTTTTCATCAAAAATGTATTGCTTCTGATATTTTTTTTTAAATGTATTGCTGGTAATAATTTTTTCCTTCACAAATTTATGGGTGATAATACTTTTTTACAAACTATTTCTGGTATTAAAACCTATTTTTACACTTTCATAGAGTCTTGACCCCAGTTTGGTTAACTATTTGCCCATAGCTGGGACCCTAACAGGTGCTACCACCCCGGGTCAGGGTGGACATGGGAACACCATCAATTAAGAGATGGTTCCACACTCCTCAAAACCTCCCGATCAGAGGCCTTGCTGTCGGACGTAGTTTATCGTCTTACCCAGGATGTTCATGTAATTATATTTGAAACACTTAGTCGTGTGAAGTTTTCTTTATCTGACAGGGGCAGAGTCAATATTTGGAGTTGAAATTCAAATAGTAAATTGCAAAAATGATGCAGAGAGAAGTTAAATAAACACAATTTCTTAAGTTATGTCTTACATTTTCCTGCTTTTCAAAATGTTTTTCGTAATTACTGATGGATAATTCAAAGAACATATCTAAACAGTATTCTACCAATTCTTGATATAGTAGGTCGCTGGTGTATTTCCTATTCGACAATGATTTCCAGAAGTTTAAATCAAGAAGAATAAGGTGCCACACACCGGAAATGAATTGGTAGTGAAAATTATTGGATAACTGGGTCACGTGAGTCCTTTGGGAAGAAAAGAGCTTTGTCATACTCTACCTAATTTCCCACTCTCACGGCATACAAACATTGTCTCAGTTCGGGAAATTTCCAGACGTATAAAAAGCTACGAATGTTACTAGGCCGAATAAAATTTCTGTAAATTTTCTTAAGAATCTGAGCCCAGAGTTATCTTGGCCAAGCTGTTTAACTACTGCCTGAAGGAGAATTTTTTTCCAGGTACATGGGAAAGTCTCAGCTGTATGCCCAGTCTACAATAATGCAGGTGAGCACTTTTCACCATCGCAATATCGCCCTATCAACCTCCTCCTTGATATTAGCAAACGTTTTGAGACACTATTTACATTATTCGGACTATTGTCCTAATCTTTGTCGCCATTTTTATTACAAAGTTTCGGTCCTTCAGTATCTGTCTATATTTCTAAGATGAGGTATTATGTACACTATTTACATTATTCGAACTATTGTCCTCATCTTTGTTGCAATTTTTATTACAACGTTTCTGCCCTTCAGTATCTGTCTATATATCTGAGATGAGGTATTATGTACACTATTTACATTATTCGGACCATTGTCCCCATCTTTGTCGCCATATTTATTTCAACGTTTCCGCCTTTCAGTATCTGTCTATATTTCTGAGATGAGGTATTATGTACACTATTTACATTATTCGGACTATTGTCCTCATCTTTGTTGCCATATTTACTTCATCTCAGAAATATGTACAGTTTTGAGACTATCACCAATAAAAAAGGTTTTTAATCACTTGAAAAGATGCAACCTCCTGAGCGACAAAGAATATGGATTTCGTTACGCTAGATCCACTACTATTGTCTTAATCATCGTTACATGCAGAATTAATGAAGCGTTGGATAATAAATATATCAAAAGAGAAATCGTCTTAGACATCACGAAGTCTTTTGACAAGGTGTGACACTGGAGTCCCTTGCTATGGTATTTCTAGAATAGTCTTCTCAATTTTCACGTCCTTCCTGCCAGATAGGCATATGAAGGTCGTTGTTAATGGACAGGCATCTGAAGCCGATGAGATCAATACAGCCAACCCCAAAAGCTCCCCTACCTTTTTTAGCATTTTACTAACTATAACTCTCGAAATATTATCAGAACTTGAGTAAGTATCGATGGAGATGATAATGAAGATAATCGGAGCCTGGCTGTTAATCGCCGTTCAGACCTAACAAAAACTGCTGAATGGGCAAAAACTGGCTTGTCACTTTCAATACATCCCAAACCAGGCCAGTTCCATAATCGCCAAGCAGTCTCTAAATTTCTTTCAGTAAATGATGCTCCTTGTCGCGAACGTTTACTGGATCTCAAGTTTACCCCAGAGCTCAAGTGGAACTCATATATACAATTCACTGCTAAAGATACTAGAAAATGTACATCCCATTATACAGATTCAGAAATATACTTTATTCTTCCCAGCATGTTTGATCTTTACAAGAGTCAGAAGTGAGCAAAAATGGTCCCTTGCTGCCACAACTGGGATGTAGTTTCCAAATCCTCACTTTCTTGCATTGTTAAAATTCAAAAGCGTGGTTTCGTTGTGGGGAAGGAGCTATTCGGTTGTGGACTTGTTGGGGCCAGAATAAAGACACAATATATTAACGAAAATCGGTAATACAATAATATACAAACGAGCAAGAATGTTAAGTACGAACTGTCAGAACTGACTGTTGGAAAAAAAAACTACCTCTGACAAAAGCAATAACTGCTTTTATTTGTAACTTGGAAGAGTCCATAAGTGTATGGGTAATTTACCATAACACCCACCTCCTAAGTCTTCACTCCGCAGGAGTCTTAATATCTTTTCCCTCTTAGGATTAACGACGATAAAGTCCGTCCTTTTTCCTTCTTCAAACGGAATTGCTCTGGGGCCGCTTGAGGTATTTCTATGTCAAAACTTTCTAACTTCACTATCAATACATCGTCAATTTTGGGGGGTGAAAACCGTCCCTTTGTTAGTGGCTCGTTTTGCTAGCTCGATGATTGTTGTACATTACGTTGTGATAAAATAGCCACTTTTCATGACCTATACTTCATATTTCTTACTTAGGTGGAAGCTACACATCAAAGTGCCTAACGTAACCAAATGATTTTTAGTACTTAATTCGGATATTTTGCGAATATATGTTGGGAGATCTTCCGCGTGGATTAAGCTCAAATAATTTCCTGAATTGATTGCTGCGTTAAAGATGTACATAAAATATCAATTAGTTAAAAACCTCTTAATATAAAGAATTTATTTATTCAAAATATTTTTGTGCAAAGAAGGACACATAGGCTCTGCTGAAAATATTCTTTTGAGCACCTAAATAAATAAAGCAGGTATTGAAAGTGTTCATAAGAATGTGAGGACATTAATTGCTAAAGTAAAATTAGGCCTTGAATGACAGCGAAGTTCACATGGTGTTGTTCATTTTCTTCCCGTTGATGGATCAACATAGTTGCAGGAGCGTCCGTATTTGGATGAAAGAGGTGTCGAATGAATGTATTTTGTGGCAAACATATAGGAGTTGTAGAAACTTGAAAAATTATGGTAGCATAAATCTAGGTAAGTTTAATTTACATGTCTATAGTTGAATTAAGTTTATTTACATCCTTGTGCAGTACGAGTTTCTTCTTTGATACCAATTTTCTCCAAAGGCTAGTTATTGCTCATATGATAAGATCCAGAGACGGATATGCAATGTGATTGGCCCTGATCTGTCATCTCGTCTGCAGTCGCTCTCTCACAGACGCGATGTTGCATCGCTCTGCCTTTTCTACAAGTACTTCCACGGTAATTGCTCTGAGGAGTTGCTTTCGCTTGTCCCTAAGCCTCGTGAATTTAAGCGTCCTACGAGGCTGGCATCCCGTTCCCACCCCTTCACCGTTGAAACTGTTAGATGTAGACGTCTTTTCTACTCCAATAGCTTCATGTCTCGCACATCTCGCCTATGGAACTCCCTTCCCTATTACTGTTTCCCTGACAAATACAATCTCCAACGGTTTAAGTGTAGCGTCAATCATCATCTCCAATTGCCTTGATCTATCCACTTCCTGACATCTTTCATTCCTATCTGCTCTCGCTCTATATCTTCCGTAACCCCCCTGCCTCGATCGACCCTCCGTCATTCTCTTTCTCCACATCCCTTCCTTTACCACTCCTATCTGCTCTTCCTCCAACCCTTCTGTAACCCCATGCGTGATAGTGGCCACCGGCCTTCCTTGGAGTGATACGCGTAAAAAAAAAAAAATAAATATGTTCCGTCCTTGCTATCCTCAACATCTTTCTGTAGAAATATATTTCTGTTACTGCATGATTGTGCAGCATTCGCTGCCATATACACCCTTGTATAAATTAACATGACCCAGTGCAACATGACCCAGTGCACGTGTTTGTACTTCGTATATCTATTCCACGAAGTCATTTCTTGTAGATTGACCACAGATTTTCGATTGGATTTATATCAGGAGTTTTCGAGCCAGTTTATAGTACTTTGATTTGCTCACTAGTAAGACTTGCCAGTGCGTTCGTGCAACGTTACAATTTTCATACGCTTCCTTGGAGTAACGTCCATCGCAGACAATTACCGTAGGATGACTAATCGACAGTCGAGACAGTAGTGTCTGGGCGTGATGAAAATCTGACGCAATCAGGGATGACGCAGTATTTTTCAAGGCCAAACAAATTTAATCATACACCCCGAAAATAGATTCGTGTTACTGCACACCACTGCAAATGACCTGAGCTGAGGAATAAATAAAAATCGATTACACCCTGTCACTTCAGTGAGTGTAAAACTGACTATATGGTGAAAGAAAGGAAACTAAAGCGGTTATTTCAATTAATTTGCACAAGGGTGTAGGAGGGTAGATATCACGTAACAATTTAGTACTCTTTTCTTTGTTTCCAACGATTTTTTCTCTCAATACTCTGCTTAGATTTTGGAATGTATCTTTGGGTATCCCAATACGCCTTCGGATTTCACTGTCGCACTTTCTGTCCTCTTTTAGAACACTTCCTAGATATTTATATTTTGTACCTATTTGATTTTTGTACACCAAACCTGTAATTTACATCTTCGGCTCACCCTTTTGCCGATAACCAGTAATAAAATATTTTAAAAGCATTTACATCGGACCGACACGTTTTATGAACACTATAAGGCATACCTGGTCATCATTTGTATATTATGAGTTGTTATTAGTCTGGCAGAAGGCAACAAGTGCGATGCAACCAACGAGATCATTGATTTACTGAGGGGTCTGCGAGACGAGTTTTTTTAAGACCAAGACGAAGCTTCTAAGTCAATTCTCTACCTGATTTGGAGGCGTTGTTTTGCCACGTCTTATCTCGGAATCTAACGTTCTCTTCTCCTCACTATTGAAATGATAATAGCTCTGCTGACTCCATCTGTCCTGACTATCCACTCAGTTATTCTGTGAATGAATTAATAATTAAACTGGATGCCCGCTTTTCTAATTTTTACGCCGGTAAGTTCATCAAGCTGCCTTTCCAAATTAACGCAGGTTTTGAAATTCCGTTTCTGTGACTGGTTGAAGACAATCCAGGAAAGGGAAACATTTTTCTTACGAGCATTTCTTTCTTATAACATTGAGCCAGACGCAGCACCGCCATAAAGCAATCTCAAAAGCAAGGCTTATCAAAAATGTCCGATTTGAACATCACATTGAACAATTCTTTGCTATCTGTAGGGTTAAGATTAAGATGGCTGCCATTTTTTCGCATAACTTTATAAAACTTCACAAATCACTTTTAACACAGTCGCTAACCCATTGACAGCACAAAACATTTGCTGATTTTTATCATTTAAAAATTATGTCGAAATATATACATTTAATGTCACTTAACCCTAGGACACTAACCATGGGTATATAGTACCCAACGTAAATTTTCCTATTTTTAATTACAATTTTCAGTACCTGATTTTCTTACCTAAATAAGATGTTTTTCAGTTTCTGTTAATGTTAACTCAAGGTACAAAGTTTGAAGTGCCTGCATGTAAAATATTTCAAATAAAGATTTATATTTAATATTTTTTTTTATATTTTCAAAATCGGGTAAGATATACCCATGGTTAGTAGTGGTGTAACTTTAATTAATGGTTAGTGTTCTAGGGTTAATAAAAAGAACAGTCAATTTTTAGTCACAAAAAGCATACGTACATAAATATGAATATATATTCAGTTATGTATAAGAAATCCAATTATTATTTACATCAATGCTTATTTGTGCATACATGTGTATAGATATGTATAGACCTGTATATTGACAAAAAAAAAACAACAACATAGATACAGATATATGCGTTTGATTTATTAATGTGCCTATGTATATATAGATACAAGCATGGAGCAAATGAACCGTGTACTTGTCGTCTTTTGTCAGTCGCTAGGCATCTTGATCGCCTTTACATTGAAGGTCAAGCGATCAATATTTACGACTATTTACCGGAGGTATGAACGTCTTAACCGTCCAAGAAAAGCACCGTAAATGGACGCAAATGTCAACCCCTCTTAACACTAAGGAGATAATAATACGGATGTGTATTTTTGTCACCATCATTTCTCCCCGATGGCAGTCGACTATCAAAAACTGTCTGTAGTTTTAATGTCAGACGTGGTGTAAGTGACGTCGCCCATTTAGTTTACAAAAATGACATCCGACTTTTCAAAACCAATTTTTAAGCTGACCACACACTGACACCTACCTACAAACACAAACACACCTACCTACACAAACGCAAAAATATAAGTAGTACAATGCGGTATATGAACGATTATAAAATAAAAAAGCAACAATAAAAATCTGCTGGGAGTGGGCTAAATTTCAAATCAAGGAGACGTTAGCGACCTTACTATGAAAAAAAAAATCTAAACTTTTTTACTGCGACATTTATTTACTCTTCCTCATATTCCAATACTCATTTCTCACACCCGTTTTTATATTATTTAGTATTTTGTATTATTTAGTATTTTGTATTATTTAGTATTTTGTATTACTCAGATAATATTCTCTATTTTACTATCATTCGTACACCTAATAGTCATGATAATAATAATAGCTGGCCACTCGTATTCGAAGATATCCGTCTACTATGATGGCTAGACAATCCCTATTGCAGACTCTCGCTCAGCCACATTTGTATTTGTTCAAAACCCACAGAGCCGACCTGTGGTTTATACTGCAACTATGTTGAGCAGACCTTAGTTACAGTTTCTGAGAGAGATCGTGTTATCTAGCGTGATCAACAATCTGAACAAGGCAAATACGCTCAAGCTCTCGGCCACGATGACTTGTGACCTTGTGTTAGCAAGTGTTCCGTCTACCCAATTTCACTCACAAAGCTTGGGTCAACCCGTGGTATGGTTTTCAGTCACTTTTCCAAAGGTGCTGCACTCTGGGATCGTCCCCCAGGCCGGGTCTCATGGTCAGAAAGTAACTACTCGGGCATATATATATATATATATATATATATATATATATATATATATATATATATATATATCATTCAAGACGAATGATCAGGCACTGAGATCAAGATTTTTTTAAAAAGTTTCTTATATTCGTACAAGTGATTTCTTTTTTGACATGTTGTGTATAAAATGTCTAAATTAACTGTGGATCCAATGATATTTTTTGTTTAACTGAATATGTAGATTGTTTTAATTCATATATAAGTATATATATAAGGATGGGGATGTTTTTAATTTCCGAACACGGTCAGCACGTTGTGGCCATCTTCATAATTGATATTATTGGGAGTTGATATTTATTTTTTTTATCCAGCTCTTATTAAATAGGGTAATTAATAGTTCTTGGCTCGACTCAATTATCAAAATCAATATTTCAATATTTCAACATTGATTGTTTGAAGTCGTAAGCGACGAGAATTTTTCAGCACGGCTTCATAAATCTGTGTCACTGCGCGTCCGTGTGTTGTACTCTCTACGCTCGTGTGTTCATTAGGGTACTGACTGAAATTTGGGTTTATAGTTTGTATTATTTAATACGGTTTTTGGTTCACTATGGATTATAATTGGTTACCGGTTTTATTTCATGTGGATTCAAATGTTGATTTACTGCCGTATGGTGCAAATATTTGAGGAGCACTTCTCAGTGTATAGATTAACCAGAAGGATAAAATAAAAGAACAGAATAACAGTGATGTGGACCCGAAGTAGGGGTCACGGAAGGAAAACACGGAACACGGGTTAGAGGTAAGAAAGATATATTAAACAGAAAAGTTACAAAGAATAGTGTAAGCAGAGCTTACTATCCAGTGGTGTCCGATATTGGTATCGTACGCGGCTGCGCATTACTGGTCCTACTCCTCTGATAATACTACCATTCACATAATAATATAGTACTGGGAGAGTCCATGATGTAGGGAACTATTGGTCTCACAACAAACAAAGAAACCGATGCAAATATATTTCTTTGAAGACCAGTTACGTTGTAATTGATAAACAGATGAAACCATAGAAGGGAAAAAATTAAATCAGGCCAATATATTGAAACTGCTTCAACCTTGGGAAACTCTTGCGAGATTGACAGAAATTTAAAAAAAGAAGTAAATTTGACTTAAGCGACTATTTTGTACATTCGCACTATCAATAAATAGAGGCAGAGAAGAAGAACTTTATCTATGAAGTGGAGAAGAAAATCGTCTGTGAAGAACAAATTATCCGGGCAAAAAGAAGAAATACATCTACGAAGATTATATATGGAGAGATAAAAAAAGGAAAAAGAAATAGAGAAAGAGTATTAAAGAGAAGAAAAAAGATGGAAAGGAGAAATAACCACGACATTTAACACATACGCACGTACACATACGTACACAAATGTACACACACACACACACACTCACACACACACACATCCAGAGGAAGAGGAAAAGCCAACCTAACACAAATAAATAGCGCATCAATTAATTTTAGTATGAAATAAAGAAAATGGAAAAAATCAGCAGTCAACTGCTGATATCTACTGACGAGTGGACGGAACGATTACGAAAAAGTTAATCTACGAAACTCCAGAAGCGAGGTGTTGAATATAACATCAGTCAGCTAAATTTTCTTTGTATTATTTCTACACACACACACACACACACACACACACACACACACACACACACACACACACACACACAAAACACAAAAAAACAGACGCGCATATATATACAGGGTGACCCCCAAAAACGGGAATTTTTGAAGTGCGTATTGCCAGACAGTGACCACGAGCAAGTAAACATTTCGCCATTTTAGTAACGAGAATGAAATTCACAGTATCCCAGCGGATATTGCATCAGTCAATGAGGAATCTCAACAGCAGACTTCAAGAATGCATTTGTACAGGAGGACGCCATTGTGAAGGTGGACAGGAATGTGTCCAAATGTTTGTGATAGAGCTTGTATCCGACAAGTGTAAGATGTCTTGACAATGGAGTGTAAGATGTCTTGATAATTTTAGTGTTGTCAATCCAACATATGTACTTTCTTTTTTGTCACAGATACAATCTCTCAGAGGACATTTGAACTGATATACAATGTTGGTCTTTTCCAAAACACTTTTTACCAGGGAAGAGTTATTACTATTTGATTAAGTTGGTTGTGTTAAATTTAGTACAATATATATAAAAATACAAGCAACAAACACTGAACAAAAAATATTATGAGTATAGTAGCAATGTTTTTAAATGCATTTGTGTTGACTAACATTTAAGAATATTTTGCAATTTAGCATTTTGCAATTTATCATCTCTGGCTAACGTGCTTGATTATAAAATATCGTAGCGACAACGGTTAAATTTAAAATAATTATAGCAGAACGAGTTGTCGCCTGATTGCAAAATCACGATCATGATGATTATAATTACATTACGTTTTTCTTTGCAATTCACTCTTGAGAATGATCTTGGAGGAGATCGAAATTACTTGGATTAAAAAAAAAAATTGGGGGCGCCTTCTTGATGAATTTCAACAAGATAATTAGAGAAAGCCAGAAAGGAGTATTATAAAAAATAAATAAACATAATATGTCTATATTATTTAATGAAACATGTTTGAATGAAGGTATGCTACCTATATATATATATATATATATATATATATATATATATATATATATATATATACATTTGAATGCGATCTAATTGAGCTATTGTCAGAAAGGTGTATAGTTAGTCTTCGTGTTAAACTTAAAATCAGATTAATTATTTATTACAAAAAATTTAAAACCTCTAAACTTAGAGTTAAAAATAACAATTCACCTTCTAGAACAAAGTTAAATAGAGCATATATTATTTACGAATTCAAATGCCCATTAAGGAATTGTATTCCTCAAAAATCAACTTTCGTAAATAATTATATAGGCCACACTACAACATGTTTAACACGCAGACTCAGTCTATACCTTTCTGACAATAGCTCAAATGATCTCATTTAATTATTCATGGAAGACATACTGGACACTATTCGGAATATATATATATATATATATATATATATATATATATATATATATATATATATATATATACTGGGTGTAACAGAAAATTGGCCAAATCGTGTAAAGGTCCATTTGTTAGATTAAGTTCTGAACCGTTGTATCTTAGAAATAATTAAAAATATCTTACTGGAATTCTCTGAGGTTTTTATAACAATATTGGGCCCTACTTTTGGCAATAACAATGTATAATTACTCTACAATCTTAACAGAAAAACCGTGATGAAATCGATCATAAACGAAAATGACATGTTCATCATTAATTAATCATAGCTAAGGATGGGGAACATATGAAGGAATGAAATAAAGTCCAAATATATATATATATATTATTCCAAAATGATTTTCCAAATTATTGAAGATGATCTTCGCTCTCTCTAACCTTCTAACTTTTCTGTCATGGAGTAACAAGGTGGCTCACGTACGATCGATTTTAAAGTCTTTTTTTCACTAATCTTTGGATTGTCATAGCTGAAACTCCTCTCTCACATGCCAAACGTCTTATCGGTTTAGTTGGATGTTTTCTAACTGATCTCTTTAGCCCGATGATGATCCCTCTTCCTGTTGTGACCTCCTGATCCAGTTTTCCTCTCTACTGTTCCCTCTTTTTAAAACTTATTCACCTTTCTCTTGATGGTTCTTGAATGGACTTTGAAGATGGAAATCAGAGTATGAATGTTGGTACCATTACTGAAACCGAATGATCTTTTTCCTCCCACCATTGCTCTTTTGGGGTAGTGGGGCTGACCAAAAACGTTTTTAACCTGTTCTCTTTTTAGGTGAAAAAACACAAAAGTTTATTCAGTGATTTTTACGATAAATGGTGTCAAGATGGCTAAACGTCTTATCTAAAAGAAACTCAATAAATGTATTGTTTATGTTTAGATATTAAACATTTTGTGGGATGGACAATTATACTAGTACATGATTTGGACAATTTCGCTGTTACAATCTTATATATATATATATATATATATATATATATATATATATATATATATATATATATATATACAGGGTGACCCAAAAAAACGAGTATTTTTTAAGTGCGTATTGCCAGACATGAGCAAGTGGCAACACTGCGAGACAGTGATCTCGAGCAAGTAAACATTTCGCCATTTTAGTAACGAGAATGAAATTCACAGTATCTCAGCTGAGATGTTGCAGCAGTCAATGAGGAATCTCAACAGCAGATTTCAAGAATGCATTCGTACAGGAGGACGCCATCTATAGGGCGTAATTTTGAAAAAATGAAAATTCCATCATTGTTTCTTAAATGGCATGTTTTAAGGTTTCGATTACTATGAATTAAATATTTTTCTTCCATCACTCTTGGTTTTATTGGATTGTTAAAAAGTTCCAGGTTTTTTTCGGTCACCCTATATATATATATATATATATATATATATATATATATATATATATATATATAATTAGAAGGATGAATCCACGTGTGCTTCTTATAGTATGTAAAATAGATAGGTTGGTTAATAAGACAACGACGAACGAAAGGGTACCAATGTGATCAGTATAAAAATATTTATGAAATAATTATTATAAACAAGACAATAATGAAGCATGGAAATTAAGACCTAAAATCGGATTTAAAACTTTAATTTTACTGCCTCATTTTTGTCGTGTGGTTAATCTATGTGACACACACACACACACACACACGAACACACACACACACACACACACACACACACACACACACACACACACACACACATATATATATATATATATATATATATATATATATATATGAAGAAATATAGATTTAAGGTGTGCTATATTTATGGGATAAAGTGCTTAATATCAGAGATAGAGCGTATGTAAATATAAATATAAAAGTGAACATTGAAGTCAACCCTCAGAGGTGACAGTCTGTTTCATGCTGGACGCATTTGTCAGGCCGCGAATGCTGGATTTTTCCTCGGCTATGTATATATACGGGTCAGTGGTGTATTGTGCGTAGTCTATTTTGGCGGTTATTTTACCGGAAGTAGTTTATTTGTTTATTTATTTATTTATTTACTTGGGTTAGATTATTTTGTTTGTTTTTCTTTATTTTTATTTTTTATTTTTATTTCTTATCTCATATATTTATTTATTTATTTATTTTTATTCTAATCGGTGTTCAACTCCAAAACTGAATAAATAGCTTTAATTATCTTCCCAAACAAAAACAAAACTATTAAATAAGCGATACAATCAAATTTGAGTGTCAATGCGTACCTTAAATGTATATTTCTTCATATACAATATATATATATATATATATATATATATATATATATATATATATATATATGTATATATATATGTGTGTGTGTGTGTGTGTGTGTGTGTGTGTGTGTGTGTGTGTATCCGTGCATAAAAGATATATTCCCCAAGTTGAAAAGAAGAATGATATCGACGCAAAAAAGAAAGTTATTCCTGAAGAAAAGATGAAAAAATCTCCATATCAAAGAAGAAAACAGCCAAGATCAAAGGAAGAAAATAATCAATAAATAAAAGAAAAATATCGATGCCGAAAGGAAAGAGTAAAAAAATCCATGCAAAAGTCAAGAAAAAATTCTATGAAAAATAAAATTAAAATAAGCAAACCGAAAAAAAATTCTATGAAGAAGCACTGACAGTGTTACAATAATTTTCAGGAATAAAATTTATGAATAACTAACTTTTCCAAAGCAGTTTAATCGATAAGAATGTTTAAATATTGGCATCAAGATGGCATCAATTATAAATTGACATCTCATACAGCACAATCGAAATGAAATCAGCATAATTTATTGATTAAAATAACTTGCTTGCGACATGATACAAAGTCGAAAAAAAACACATCAGAAATAAATTACACTCTTCTGCAAATTAATTGAAGCAACCGCTTTAGTTTCTTTCCTTTCAACATACGGTCAGTTTTAGACCCATTGGAGTGACAGGGTGTAATCGATTTGTATGTTTCCCTCAAATTAGGTCATTTTCAGTGGTGTGTAGTAATATAAATCTATTTTCAGGGTGTATGATGAAATTTGTTTGGCCTTGAAAAATATTGCGTCAACCATTATTGAATCATATCTTTATCGCCCAGAAATTATTGTCTCGACTTTCGATTAGTTGTCCTACGGCCATTGTCTTCGATGGACGTTACTCTAAGGAAGCGTACGAAAATTGTAACACTGCACGAACACACTGGCAAGCCTTACCAGTGAGCAAATCAAAGTACTATAGACTGGCCCGGAAATTCTACTGATTTAAATCCAATCGAGTATCTGTGGTCAATCTGTAAGGAACGACTTCGTTGAATGGACATACGAAGTATTAACATGTGCACTGTGTCATTTTTCCTTAGAAAAATACGAAAAAAGTAAATAATAACGGAATTATTCCTTTTGTTTCAATTAATTTACACAAGGGTGTGTCTTTGCTTGATTAAAAAGTATAGCGAAATCATTTTGAGAAGCCACTTTTTGTTTCTCAGATTTAAAGTACTTTAAATAAATTCTTCTTAAATGTCAGTTACTTCGTTTTTTTTCCTCATTTTATATCCAACATGTTTGACGTGGGGGTAACGTAATAGGTTACGGTAAACGGATTTATAAAAAAAAAAACCTCTCCACTCGAACCGAGACAATAAATCCACAAGAAGCTACTGATTGCGAAAGAATAAAAGAAAAAGAAAAACATTATTAAAGAAAGAGAACAAAAAAAAATAACAGGAATTACGAAGACAGTAGATAACGATTGACATTGCATTCATATATTTGAAGATCAAAGATGGCTGAAAAGCAACAAAGCGGAAGAGAATTCCACAAGCAAGATGTATGTAAACGGAAGTACTTTTTGACAGAACATCGCTTTTGATCATATTCGGTTGTCGTCTCGTGTCTCAACTCCATTCAGAACTCTTTCTACAAAATAGATATGGGCGATACTTTCACCAGTCAAAGAATTCATTAGTGGAGAATACGATGCAAATGTTTGGATTATGTTACCGCCATCAAGGGATTTAGTTATCTTTCATATAATGAAGCCTTATGATTCGCTTCTTTTTGATAAGCTCAAATCTTGTTCGCAAACGCAACTAGTAATTATATCAAATTTATGTTAGATTTTAAAAACACATTGACAGACATTTTAGGTCAATAATTCGCACACCCTGTGTATCTACGTTTACGTCTATAAAATGATAAAAATATAACCTATAAATTTATTTACTTCCACTTAATAGATACAAGAATAATTATCATGCTGCTTTTCCTCCTACCAACCCTGGTGGTCACGGGACAGAATAAATTGCCAAGGCAGCTGACTGTCTATAAATTAATATAATAATGTGTATAATAAGTCTGATGAAATCTCGCCTTTTGGAAATGACACATTCAAGCGTTCATTTTCTTCGAAGAAATTTATTGCAAATTCTATCTGATTTTTTTTCAAATACCTTTACAAACTCCAAGAAACATGCCTATATTCTATCTTTATATAGAACCATAGTGAATTTCTTAATGGAGAAAATGCGCATAAAACATTTTTTTCGTGTCTGGCATTTCACCCGAGAGATTTTTAATTTGCTATATTGTTCTAGGATTAATATAAGAACATCTCTGATTGGTCAATACAAGAAAACGTTTACGTACAGTGTTACTGATTGGTTTTTAAACGTATGAACACAATTTATACACTGGTTTTAGTTAGTTTTTTAAAAACTTTTATTTGCATCTTATAGTTATCTTATATATAAAGTACAGTGTATGTGTGTGTGTTTGTCCGTGTGTGTGTCCAAACAACTACTCCGCTCCCGCTGGTCCGATTTTAAAGATTCATAGCGGTTTCAAAAGCCCTAGAAAAGTTTGACGCAGGGAACGATTTTCATTGAGCTCAGATTTAAGGTTGCCAGATTATGTGAGGTTAAAAATTATATATTAATATATTATATTCCATAATATAGGTTTGACTCAATTAGCTATTATGTTTCTCTAACTCTTCAAATGTCGAATGTATAACTAATTCTAATTACTGTGTTCCCATCTTTACGCTATATTAATTTTATCTGATAAATTGTCCCCTTTTCTGTCACCCATGAAATAAAAGTAATTGTTTGTACGGAAAATATGGATCTACGTACATCAAATCGCTTTTAAATTAAGTGGCAGCAGAAGAATTATCGTTGAACTTTAAAATTTTAAGCTAGCTGCAATTATGAATACAAAAGGAAAATAAGAGTTACTCTCCTTGAACCATGAAAGCAATGATCAGGGCTCGGGAAACCCCACTTTAAACCCGGCCTTGGGCCACATCTTTATCTCGGGGGTGGGGGGCAGTAAATACTGTCGATGTCGGACGACTCGGCTAGACGGTCGAACTCTCTGCCTCTGAGCAGTAAATACAGTCGATGTCGGACGACAGTAGTCGACAGTTCGTCGAATACGAAAGTAGTCAGCGACCAGAACAAGATTACTCTGCGTAATACCTATTATATCAAGTTCCTAATGTTTGGTACGTCGAACTTATTTAGGACCGATTTTAGTACAAATACAAACCTCCACTGCGAAATAACTCCACAACAGTTTATTTGTTAATTTAAACTTAAATGAGACTTCGACTGTACCTAGGGAAATTACTGACTAATTTTGAAATAAAGACATTTTCTCTTTATGTATCTTTTGATGATTATATATCTTCAGGTTTGTTTTGTTTTTGTTTTTTACGGCATATCAACCTAAATGGTTTAATATGCCGGCAAGATCTTTATTGCTGATAATATGTTGTTTGAAAAATGTATTGATGGTAATATTTTTTTCAAAAATGTATTGCTATCAATATTTTTTTCAAAAATGTATTGATGGTAATAATTTATTCTTTAAAAAATTATTGCTGTTAATTATTTTCAAAAAACATATTGTTGTATTAAAACCGATTTTTACACTTTCATAGTGTTTTTACCCAAGTTTGGGGGGTAACTATTTGCCCATAGATGGGACCCTAACAGATGCTACCACCACGGGTCAGGGTGGACCCGAGAACAACGGCAATTAAGAGGTGGTGCCACGCTCCTCAAAACCTCCTGATAAGAGGCCTTGTTGTCGGATGCAGTTGATCATCTTACCCAGGACGCGGGTGTAGTTTATCGTCTTACCCAGGACGCGGATGTAGTTCATCGTGTTATGAACGTGGGCGCCTTGTGTTTGAATAGTTGTTGTCGAATCAAAGAGAGCATTACTATGATTACAATACTGGCTTCATATTAAACTAGTCGACAACTGTAAACATTAGGTTGGATTTATGTAAGCTAAAATTAAACTCTGTTACAGGCATCCACACCTCTATATGCGTCGCTGTTTTTGTGTGTGTGTGCGTGTGTGTGTGTGCGTGTGTGTGTTAGTGAGCGTGAGTGTGATTGTATGTGTCCGCAAGTGTTAGGGCTAAACTAATGGCCTGTCAAGATGGCGGATTTATCTCTCCAGAATCTGATCTTTCCCCCTTCTCAATCATGAAACTCACGGGGTTATTCGTAAGGGTAGGTTACAAAATACACTTGGGTACTAAAAGAATAATATTGGAAATTCATAGAAAAATAGGATATTTATATTCTCTTTGAGACAGAAGCACATAAACTAGCTAAAGGCACTCGTTCTGATACCATTTCTCTATCGATCTCCCGTTATTGTTTTAACAGGGGACGAAAATGGTGACACCGAGACCTAAAGTCGCATTAGAAGTGTTAAAAGCTAAGCAAAGTACTAAAAAAGTTCGTTCGAAACAAATAAAACGTTGCCGAACTGTTACGTCATACCAGTCTTCGCATACGACATTGAATACTCGACAATCTCTTCACAAATGAAGAAGAGACCTGAGGCAACAGGAATGTGGTTCTATAGAAGGATGCATATAGTCACTTATATGCTATGCGTGATACACGCTTAGGCGATTATGTATCTTTCGATACATGACTGACGAGGCAGATTTTATTTCCCGCAGTAGGTTGCCATTTCTTTCTGCGGTAAACCAGTTGCCATCCAAGCTGGAGAACCCGGTCTGTGCTGCTATTTACCCAAAGTCAGTCAAGTATGTGCCATGCGTGATACACGCTTAGGCGATTATGTATCTTTCGATACATGACTGACGAGGCAGATTTTTTTTCTGCAGTAGGTTGCCATTTATTTCTGCGGTAGGCCAGTTACCATCCAACGCTAGAGAACCTGGTCTATGCTGCTATTACCTATAGCTCGGGCGAGAGGATTCATGCCTTTCCCAAGGATATTAGTACGTAAGTGGATGCAATGGATTCGACTGGAATTCGAATTTTAAGCAAAAAGGAAGTTTTAAAAAGAATAGAAATAAAAGGACACTTATACTTACGATCAGAAATAGACAGTTCAGTGAGGAAAGAAGGCTTGGAGAATTTGCCACGCACAGAGTATATTGAAGGCAAGTGGGACAGAGGAAAACAGCGAGCAACCTTAAGAGGCTTGTGTAAATGGTTTTCAGAATATGGATTAGAAGGGATAGCAAAAGAAAAAAAAATCAAGCTTTATTAAGAGCCACAAAACTGGAAATTGTGGAGAGCCATGATCGCACTGAAGAGGCATATAGAAGAAGAAGAAAACCAACAACGTGAGAATAAAACTTGTCTTAATGAAATTGTCATAAATAAACTCTAATATCAAAGACTAAAGAATCATAGGAAATTGGTAGAAAAAATATCATTAAATATCATCACTATATTCTAGGAATTTTTTCATAAATATATATTGGTGTCGTAGTTTAGAATCTGTTTGGACTAATGTAAAAATTCATTGCTTTGATTTTGCTTTTGTCAAAAAAGAAAATAATGGTTATTTATTTAAGCGACTTGTCAAGGTTAGCGAAGGCCGCTGGCGTACTGGCATTTGTACCGCCCGGAACAGTCGTAGAATTTGCCAGCTTTTCTAAACAACAACTAGAAATTCTATAAAATATAAAGAAAGAACCATAACAAAAATATGATCATCGCCTTAACTTTTGTAGTCGTAGGGCAGATCCGAATGCAGAAGTCACACGAACTGTTTTTAAGAACGGTTTATCAACGGCAGTCATCAGCAATTCTGGTTCAGTCATACCTGTCCATTGTTTGACATTGTCCGACCAGTTTTTGCGTTGGCGTCTTCTACGTCCACCTTCAACGGTGCATGGTGGTCCTGCACAGTCTCTTGTGCCTAGTAATATGTCCAAACCACACCATTTTTCTCCGTTTGACAGCAGCAAGAAGTTCCCATAAAACTTTCAACCCTTTCCCGGACAAACGCCTTGGATATTTGTCCCCAATAGAAAATACCGAGCATGCATTTGTTCTGAAACGCTTGGATCATTTTCTCTGTATCTGCCAACAGTGCCCAGGTTTCACATCTATATAGGAGAATGGAGACTACCAGCGATTTGTACAGCCTGTACTTTGTTTGAAAGCTGATTTTGCTCCTTCATACCCCTCTGTAATTAAGCTTTGACAGTGACGAGTTATTCCTGGTGTCCCACAAACCTTTCAACACTTTTCCGCACAAACTCATTGATTTTTTTTTAAGTTCTCTAACATTAACTAACTTATAGTGTAACCCTCAAGTCTGGTGTATTACTTAACCATAAAGTGAATTTAGGTAGAAATGGTACAAATAAAATGAGAGTAGAAAAGGCACAATTAATTTTGTATACAACCTCAATATACTAATTGAACTAAATGTCGCATCCTAAAGCATTACCCCCCGGGAGGAATACACCTTCTGCACCGTCTAGGTTCGTCATTGGTTTATGGTAAGTAAAAACTCGATAGAAACCTTTTAATGTTAAACCGTTATGGAAAATATAGGGAACTCTTTTAATCGGATTCTGTTAAGGTGTAGGCAAACACAAATCCGAGTAAAGGGATGAAAGAAAAGAAACCACGTGACTTGTCCAATTTTTTCGTTTTAAAACCGGTAGCTTCGAATATTGAACTGCAAATCTTATCAATACATCCAGTAGAAACGGCAAGAATAGAAATCCACCCGCTATAAAATAAAAGGGAAAGATCCAAATCAAGCCATTGAATTTCTAAAAGGAAGATCAATAAACATCCAAATGGTAAGAGTGCTTCTGTTGACGCCATACATCTGATTTACACAAGCCAATATAGATGACCAGGCTGTTTAGCAGGTCATCAGCAGCTGCTTGTTTTTCAAACTTGGATGGTAGCCAACTTTGGATTCGGCTATTTGCTGATGGGGAATGACCTTTGGGAACATCGACGCTATTTTCAAACCGTCCACAGATACACACCTTACCCTGCAGGGATCCCATGCAAGAAAAATTCGAAATGTAACACATGAGTCTGGCTTGCTAAAATGCATGTATTCACATGAGTATGCATATCTTCACACAAATACATACACGATCCGAAACATAGCGAAACGTAGACGATAGCGATTGACATTACATTTAAGATTTTTCAGATTAAAGTTTGGCAAGTATGAAGCCAGAAGTGAGTGCCACAAGTACAAGACAAGAAACTGTTAGCAAAGAATTTACGGTTACATCTAGTTGGATCAACCGTAAATTGATGAGATCTTGGCGCTAGTCTAGTACTCAGCTTAAATTCAACAAGTCAAGGTACCATAGCGAAGAACTTATTCGAACAGTTACCATGAAAATATTTATAGAAAAGACGCAGGGAGTCAGATTTACGGCCGTGGGCAAGTGAATGAGAGATATCAGATTGCAGTTTTTCTTTTATACAACTGTTGTTATGGATTCTTTCAAATTATTTAACCAAACCTGTTTGTGTGTGTGTATATATATATATATGATTTAAAGAAAAACAGACCACTTTAAGGCTCCATTGTAATAGTGTGTTTCAACATGGACTTTTAACTGTCCAAGGATGTTCAGACATCATTATATATATATATATATATATATATATATATATATATATATATAAAACAACTGAAAAGTTGCAAATTAAAAAGAAAATTGAATGTTTTTTGTGAAAGTATTTATTTATATTTATATATATATATTTGAAATATCAAATATATATATATATATAAAAATATAAATAAATACTTTCACAAAAAAACATTCAATTTTTTTTAATTTGCAACTTTTCAGTTGTTTTTTCTATATATAGATATTAAGAAAGTATACGTGGCTTCTCATTATGCTATATATTTTGTTTGTGGAACTCAAGACATTGATACATTAAATCGGTTAACTTAACGGAAGATATATATTGATATGTAAGGGGGAGAGGAGAAAAAGGCATAAAGAGAAAAAGAGAGAAAAAGTCATGAGAGAAAGTGTCACTAACTTTTATTAGCTCTGATTTACATTGAGCTCTCTGGATTTTATCCTCCTTAGGTCTACCCATACGGATTACCTAGATTTTCGTAAACTAAATATATATATATATATATATATATATATATATATATATATATATATATATATATATATATATATATATATGATGAAAAAATATGGAAAAGACAAAGGAAAATACGAATATGTAAGTTTACTGTTTTAATTTTTTTTTAACTGTTTAATGTTTTCTTGTGAACACGTTTTCGCAGCATCGCCGGCGCGACGCCAACGTGACCGAATCCTCCAAAAAAGGGAACGCTGACTTTAGAATTTCAGTTTTTCTGTTTCTGACTAGTCTTGAGTCTATCGTCTCTTCATGTTAACCTGAAAATGGTCTACTAGACCGAAACATCTGACGTCGACAGCAAAACAAAATTAAAACAGTGAACTTACATATTCGGGTTTTCCTTTGTCTTTTCCATATTATTTAATCATACCGTAGGATCTACATCCACATATTTGCTTACACACACATATATATATATATATATATATATATATATATATATATATATAGACACACACACACACACATATATATATATATATATATATATAGATAGATAGATAGATAGATAGATAGACAGAGAGAGAGAGACAGTGGGGAGGAAGAGAGCATATTGTTATAACTCACTTTAAAATTTTATTACAAAACATAAAAGGATTCGACGATTGGATTCAAAACCCCAGTTTGCAAATCTGGATTCGTTTATTATCTACATTCCATATTATGTGAGTCAAATCTATGGAAACTGTTATTAAGCACTAAAGGCCCAATAAAAGGATTGCATCTGCATCTTTGACTTCTGTGATATATATATATATATATATATATATATATATATATATGCACATTTTATTAAAAAGGACAGACAAAGCGCCTTTATTTAGTTTTTTATACAATTTCTCATTCGATCTAATAATGTTGTCTTTTCGGATGATAAATTATATAAAAACTGTTAAAATTAGAAACAGTTTGTGGTATGTATGTTTTATAAAATGTTTTTATTTTTTTTGCTTCAAAACACAGTCATTTATTATTTCTAATTTTAACAGTTAAAATATAATCCTTGTAAATGGCTAAATGTATAGCCGAAATCTCTCGGACAAAAAGAACATTCGGACAGTTTTTATATAATTTATCACCCGAAAAGAAAATCTTTTTTAGCTCGCATGAGAAATTGTATAAAAAAAAACTAAATAAAAGCACCTTGTCAATCGTTTTTAATGAAATGTGCATGAAAGAAGGATTGCTGCCTAAATACTCTCTCTCTCTCTCTCACAGACACACACAGACACACACACACACACACACACACACACACACACACATATATATATATATATATATATATATATATATATATATATATATATATATCGTAGCAAAACGCCGTTACAGTACAGGCGCAAGATTGATCGTATGTTTAAAAATCGGGACGTTAACCGCTCTCTGAGATATTTTCATGTGCCACATACGATGACCAAAATGCCAAACCACCTCACTGTACACCCATACCAGGACAGCAAATATGGCAGAAGAATAGGTGATTGTAGCTAGACGTAAAATAATTTGGAATGGCTACAAGACTGGAAGAAAATATACGCTTTGTATTATTAAGGAAATCGATTGGTTTTGTCTTAGAATACGATGCCAAGAATATGACGTTCGCTGCACATTTTGTGTAAAGCATAGATTGGCTGAGAAATGTATCATCTTATAATTAATAAACATATTTACATCCTTTCATGCATATATGTATATCGTGTGTTCACGCGCGTGCCGTTATAATGATAGATGGAGTAACAATTATTTTATTATCGTGTAAGAAGCTTGAAAATATAGGCATTCTCATATAAATAATGTAGAATATATTGAAAGCAAATTATTTATATTTGCTTTGGAACATCATTAACTCATCATTTTTGTATTACTGCGTCAGTGAAATACTGTATCGCTAGCCTACCACGCACATAACATTCTCCAAAAGAAAATACAGTAGGCATTTATCCGCACAAGAATGTGACACAAGTCGAGGTTTAATGAGGGAAACCGTTCAAAAAATTGCACTAGCCCTCGCGGGATTTCCCCTCTTTTGGGGGCACTACGGTTAAAGGTTACTGACTCTTTTCCTGAAGGAGACTGTTGTAGGGCAGGCCCCTTTTACACGAGATGGGCTCGTCCAAAGTATACTTATATTGACAGAGAGAATACCTGCAGGTTGAGATACGTTGAATCAGGGTGAGAGATACGGAGACAGTACAGAGGGTGTTCACAGAGAGAGAGAGAGAGAGAGAGAGAGAGAGAGAGAGAGAGAGGGAGAGAAAGAGAGAGAGAGAGAGAGAATTACGGCTTCACTTACAGAGACTTGTACATATACTTTCTACTAACCCGCATTCCTGGACTACTAATCTTCACTTCAAGTCTGTATTCTTACGTTCAATACACTTATTTTTCTATCTCAATGACTGGCGTTGTTTATTTATTTGTGCAGGATTTCATTCCCGGAATCCACAACACAGACATATACAGGGTGTCCATAAAGTTCGTGTGCACTTTAAAAAAATTATAACTTTATTTGTATTTGCGATAGAAATAACTGTAAAAATGTTATGAAGTTTAATGTACCTAATTTTAAGTATAGCTAAAATAACTAATGTTATTTCAGGCATTACTGTAAATCAGTTCGCAAATGTTTTCCGTGAACTGCAAAATCGCATTACCCTTTGTATTGCTAATGATGCAGGACATGTGGAAATAAAATTTCAATAAAACCTTAAAATATATAGATTTACTTCTTTCTAATCCTTTTTACAAATTATTTCTATCGCAAATACAAATAAAGTTATAAATCTTTTAAAGTGGACACGAACTTTATGGACACCCTGTATAAAAAGTTAATAAATAAATAACATTTTCTTGTGATTCACTTTTTATCTTGGCGTCAAAGAGAAAATGAAGAACCTTCAGAAATTGCTAAAGAGCATGCATAGATGAAAAAAACATTAAATTAGTGTTGTGGATTCCGGGAATGGAATCCTGCACAAATAAATAAACAACGCCAGTAATTGAGATAGAAAAATAAGTGTATTAAACATAAGAATACAGACTTGAAGTGAAGATTAGTAGTCCAGGAATGCGGGTTAGTAGAACGTATACAAGTCTCTGTAAGTGAAGACGTAATTATCTCTCTCTCTGGACTTTCGTATAACTCTCTGTGAACACCCTGTGTCTGTCTCCGTATATCCCACCCTGACTCAACGTATCTCACCCCTGACCCAACGTATCTCAACCCTGACTCAACGTATCTCAACCTGCAGGTATTCTCTCTGTCAATATAAGTTTACTTTGTACGAGTCCATCTTGTGTACAAGGGTCTGCCCCACAACAATTAGTTTGGAGTACAATCGTTTTATTGTGGAGTAGAAATGTAATGTGAGGTCTGACAAGTCATAACACAAAGCTAGTCGCAATGGTCAAAACACTATGAAAGTATAATAGATTTTTATAATAAAATTACCATTAATATATTTTTTAAGAAAAAAAAATATTACCAGCTTTTGTGATATCAACGAACACTCGTTGCCACTTTTGTAATGTCAAAGAATACTCGTTGTCACTTTCGTAATGCTCGTTGTAGCAAAGACTTTGTAATCGCAGATACAACTATAGTAACGCCGTTGAACAATACTGATGCCAGACGCCTTCGAATATCACTCGCACTATGAGTACTTGATCGATAATACTCGCTCGAAAAGTAACCACCGAATAATGATCCGAATAGTAATCCATACAGTGATCAGTATAGAGAAATAGTATACTGAATAGTATAGAGAATAGCGATCCGTATAGTAATAGAGGATAGTGTAGAAATAGTGATTTGTTTAGTAATAGAGGATAGAATAGAAATAGTGATCAATTAGACGCCACGCTAATTCCTATACATAAATTTCCTTTACTATCACGTGATCTACTTATTCAAAATAGGAACGCCTGTTTTTGCTTTCTGGTGAACCGTGTTCAAACTCCAGTTTCAACAGTAACGCTTTATTCCTATATAACACCAGAAATACATTTGACTCTTGACAAAAAACTTCTTTATAAAATATGTCAATGAAACTTGATCTACAAACTGATTTCTTCCAAAGAATGCATTCTACTCATACGAATCCATTGTAAAAATCTTGTCGGCATTAAATAACACGTTGAGATTGATATACCATAAAACAAAATAAACCAAACGAAACCCGCAAAAGAAACAAGAATATTCAAATATATCAAAGAGTATAAAGAGTGGAGTTTAGAATAATCTAAAAGGATATGGAATAACAAATTGAAATTCAAGATTTCTGCTTCTAATTGGCAATGTGCTGCGATGTGGGGTCTGGAAAACACAGCACTTAACTTGATAGAATCATTCGTGATAATATTCACTACTCAGCTAGACATGTCACAGTGATAGTATTATCTTCTTCCCTTTTCTAGACAATTACCCAGGACTACTTATCATGAATGGATCAGTCCATTCATGATGGTAAGGAGGGTAACTGGCTCTTACCACAACAGTTTGTATATACTAATTACCTTATTCTGACTATTGTACGCTCCGTCCTTCTTCAGGTGGTTTGAATGTCGAACTGAACCCTTTATTTCACTCACTGGAGTAGACTGTTCTAGTTCCACGTGACATGTTTAATGGATTTCATTTATCAGTTATGTCCTGTTAATTTCCCTAACTCAAACTCTTCGGCTCCTGTCACTGGATCTAACCAACGCCTTTATCCACTGTGCCATGTGTCCTTGAGGACATTTCTGTATGAATTTCTGGGTATTATAAATTTAATGTCTTCAGCAACCATTTTTACCAGTGCTCATATTGCAATTTTTGCTGTTATCATTACATGTTTTTACCAGAGCTCATATTGCAATTTTTATTGTTATTATCGCTTTTCTCCGGTACTCTTTATTACTAGAACAGTCTACCCCAGTGAGCGAAATAAAGGGTTCAGTTCGACATTCCAACCACCTGAAGAATGCCGGAGCATACAACGGCCAAAACGTTGTAATAAATATGTCGACAAAGATGAGGACAACAGTCCGAATAATGTAAATAGTGTACATAATACCTCATCTGAGAAATATAGACAGATACTGAAAGGGCGAAACGTTGTAATAAATATAACGACAAAGATGAGGACACTAGTCTGAATAATGTAAATAATGTACATAATACCTCATCTCAGAAATATAGACAGATACAGTTTGTATATGAATAAAACTTTCAATGGTAGATCATTAACGATCATTATAATGTCTAGTTCTCATTTTAAATTGGTATCAGGGAAGGTCCCACCTGCCGTCTTTGGCGTTATTTAGAGTCGCTGCATTTTGCCGCGTTCTACTTGCACGCAGTGTCCTGCCTCCCAAAAGAAATTATCGATCGATATTTGGCCTGATATATCCACTCAAATATACAAAGCGGGGCACAATGGCTACCGGACTCCTGCGTCGTGTTTATTCTATTTATAATGTATGGTAAGATTGTCTGTCTCTTTATGTCTTGGCGAAAACATCACAACGGGTGGGAACTTGACCGAGAAAAACAGAGAGACATTTAACTAAAGGACGTGATTATCAAAGACAGCGAAACTGGAGGTTAAGTGTTTTAACCTTGGTCTGGGAGATATGATTAGGTTTATAAAACGAGTCGGAATGGTAGCAATATTGGGTGTTATTGTAGAGGTGGGGGTGGCTGAATATATTACTCTCATCACCTTGATTGTTGGATAAATAATAAAATCTGAGCCTCGAAATGTCCAGCATTACTAAATATTTACAAAGGTCGGCAATTAAGGTATTTCTCTTCGACCACACACACACACACACACACACACACACACACACACACACACACACACACACACATATATATATATATATATATATATATATATATATATATATATATAGTCAAACCTAATTAGGTTTGACAAGGTTTGCTCTACGTTTGTATCGAGCTCTTTAGTTAGTTGTTTACTCGTATGGTGTTTTTTTCTTTGGGCCTTGAACCTGTATCTGTGGGATTATTTTCGACAGACTTTCATGGTCCTGGCTCTTTCTTTTTTAAAACCTTTTTTTCCCTTCGAGATTGATTTGGCTATTGTTAAATCAAGAATTCGAAGTTTTTTTCGACACGAGTATAGTTACCTACATTTTTATATATATATATATATATATATATATATATATATATATATATATATATATATATATATATATATGTATATATATATATACCGGATTTAACAGCAAAATTGTTCAAGTCGCATAACTTTATAATTGTCCATTACAAAAAATGTTTGATATCTAAAAAAAAAAAAAAAAACACTAACTAATTGAGTTTCCTTTTCCAGGTTTTCAGATAAGACGGTTAACCATCTTAACACCATTTGTAGTAAGAATCAATGAAAAACCCTTTACATTATTCAGTGAGAAAGAGAGCAGTTTGAAATTGTTTGGTGTTGGACTAACTATTTTCCCAACTGAACAATAGTGAGAGGAAAATGATCATTCAGGCCTTCACTAATCGTACAAATATTCATACTCTAGTTTCCATCTTCAAGGTCTATTCAAGAACCATTGAGAGAACGGTTAATAAATTTTAAAAAGAGAGAACAGTAGAGAGAAAAACTGGATCTGGAGGTCACAACATCAAGGGGGATCATCATTTCAACTTAGAGCTAAAAACATTCCTATTGCTCAAAGTAGAATCCAATAGTGTTATAAAATTCTCGGGGAATTCCAGTAAGGTATCTTTAATCATTTCTAAGTTACAACGATTCAAAGCTTAATCTGACAATTGGACAATATATATATATAAATATAAAAGTGAACATAGAAGCGACATTCTGTTTCATGCTAGATGCAATCATCAGGCCACGAGTGCTGTTATTTTTCTCGGCTATTTATATATACGGGTCAGTGGTGCATTGTGGGTAGTCTATTTTAGTGGTTATTTTACCGGAAGTCGTTTATTTGTTTATTTATTTATTTGGGTCAAATTATTTTGCTTGTTTTTATTTATTTTTATTTTTTATCTTATATATTTATTTATTTTTTATTTTGATCTGTGTTTTTATTAACGTAATTTTTCTCCTTATTTTCCTCTATTTCTCTTATCTTCTGAACTTTAAGATTATATCGTCTATTGTGTGTGTATGTCACCAAGAAATGTATACACTTTTCCGGTGTATCTTTGGACATTTAAAAATATGCATATTTTTCTCACTTAAACCGTCTTTCACCGCCTCCCCACTCTTTAAAACTTCTCTCTGTTAAATCTTAGTCCCCCTTCATCTTTAGACCTTCCTGTTTTTCTCGCGTCTGTTACCCCTCCATATAGATCTCATTTGCTCTAACGTTCGTCCCACAATCTCATACATACACTCTCACTAAATTTTATTTACTTTTTATTTTCCCCCGGAGTTGTTTTTTATGTTTTCTTTTTGAATTTGTAGGTCTGATGAATTGGATCGTTTTCACGATTCCAATGGAATAAATTATGACCATGGAACATTAGTGTCTTTTCATTATATTCATTATATATATATATATATATATATATATATATATATATATATATATATATATATATATATATATATATATATATATATATACCCAATATAGATTGAGGTATACAGAATAAATTCCAATATCCAACAAATGCTATTCTTAAATTTCGATATACACCTGATGAAGGTCGGAGGGTACAACGGTCAAAACGTTGTGATAACAACAGCAAAGATGAGGACAATAGTCTGAATATAAATAGTGTAAATAAATCTAACCATATTTACATTATTCGCACTATTGTCCTCATCTATGTTGCCATATTTATCACATTTCGGCCGTTGTACGCTCTAGCCTTCTTCAGGTGTTTGGAATGTCGAACTGAACCCTTTATTTCGCTCGCTCGGGTAGACTATTCTAGTTCCACGTGCCATGTCTAATGAATGTCAGTTATCAGTTATCTCCTGTTAATTCCCCTTTCCAAGACAGATACTGAAATTTAACCATTTCTGCATATTTTTATTTATCGAAAGGTTGATTTGAATATTGGAGAGTAAAGAATTGAATGTATCGCCATGAACGGGCGTAAACATTCATCAATGTATCGGTCCTGGAGTTTTTAGGCGGACCATCGAACACAACAACATTATGGTACCAAGAGCAGCATGTAAGGTACCTGGATACGAAGTGAGGTCCTCAGCTTCGTAGGATCAGAGTCACACCCGAACCATACCATTAGTAAACGGGAGTAAAGAATTCAAGGCTTCCCCAATTTTATAGATATTTTGTGGTGAAATGTTGATGGAGTAAATTTCTGGGAATACTGGATAACCTACACGGAATTCTGAACTGAACCCTCTTTTTAATCAACAGGGGTAGACTGTTCTCATTCCACTTCCCATATCTAGGGATATCTCATCTAGTTATTATTTTTTAGAACTGTTCAGTTATTGTTCGTTCTGTTTTCTCTGAGTCCAAGTACACACTGCCCAATGTAGGGATTGAACTCACAATTACTATGTCACCCAAATTCATGAACCAAAGCTATTTTCTTGTAGCCTAATGTATCAAAATTTAGATACAGTGTAACCTGGATATAAGATACCCGGATATAAGAGAAACCCGGATATAAGAGAGATTTTATATGGTCCCAAATTAGAGCCTGTGTTAATGTATATAAATAGACCAAACCCGGATATAAGAGAAACCCGGATATAAGAGACTTCTTCTCCAGTTTTTTCTTCCGGGTTACACTGTATATAAATAAAGTTCTATATACACATAATGACGGTCGTAACGAGCGATAACAACAACAAGGATGAGGACAATAGTCTGAATATAAATGGTATAAATAAATTTAACCATTTCTGCATTCTTTTCCTTTTATCGAAAGGTTGATTTGATTATGGGAGTGTCAAGAATTGAATATATCCCCGTGAACGGGAGTAACAAATTTACATGTATCGGTGAATGTTGTTTTTAGGCGGACTATCGAACACAACAACATTAGGGTACCAAGAACAGCATGTAAGGTACCTGGATGAGAAGTGAGGTCCTCAGCTTCGTAGGATCGGAGTCACACCCGAACCATGTCATCAAAGAATTCAATGTTTCCCCCAATTTTATAGATCTTTTCTGGTGATAAATATGTTTTTTAAACTTCGTTGTGTTTCTCAGATATAAAACTTGACTCTCCGATTCCTCAATCTGAGCCGCTATCCATTACTCCACCGTTCCTCTTTATTTTCAGTACTGCTCAGTTATTATTCGCCCTGTTTTCTCTGAGTCCAAGTACACACTTCCCGATGTAGGGATTGAACTCACAATTACTATGGCACCCAAATTCATGAACCAACTCTATATAAGTTTTGCCTTTAAACACGTGACTGCAACACTAACTAATGAACGTGATTAGCTTTTACATTTGTCTTGAGTATTTCAGGTATTACCCAACGGTCGTCTAATTTGCGTCAACTTTTGAGCGTATCATTTCACAATTTGACAAAGGTATATCCGACTTAACAGAAAGAATCCTTCCTGAGACTACAACAACTTATTATATAGGGTGAGCCAAAAAAAGGGAACTTTTTAACAATCCAATAAAACCAAGAGTGATGGAATAAAAATATTTAATTCATAGTAATTGAAACCTTAAAACATGTCATTTAAGAAACAATGATGAAATTTTCATTTTTTTTAAATTACTATCCTGTAGATGGCGTCCTCCTGTACGAATGCATTCTTGAAATCTGCTGTTGAGACCCCTATTTACTGATGCAACATCTCAGCTGGGATACTGTGAATTTCATTCTCGTTACTAAAATGGCGAAATGTTTACTTGCTCAAGGTCACTGTCTCGCAGTGTTGTCACTTGCTCATGTCTGGCAATACGCACTTCAAAAATTCCCGTTCTTTTGGCGGTCACCCTGTACTTTAAAAAAAGAGTAAAAAAATTAACTGATGTCTACCGTTCGGCTATGAATCGCTAAGCCATTTCTTTGAAATTGTTTAACTTTATCAAATTGTTGTGTTACCTTGCGTATCCAGTAGAGATGTAGATCAGCGACTAGAAGTCCACAATGTTTTCTTTACTCCTTGCTTCGTCATCCATAGGATCCAGCGTTTCTTCTTTGCCGCCATTGTAAAACAATGTTTATTGCCGAATGCATTCACACCTTATGAGATTATGTTTCTTTTCCAGTATTAGTCTATTCTTAAAATTACATAATTACCTCAGACTCAAAACGGCGGCCTACTTCAAGTGCCTAGAAGAAATAGTGCTGCCCTGGGTTCAATGGGGTGGCTGTTGGAAGACGCTGTGTCTGGCAACAGGACTCTGCACCATACCACACAAACAGAAGAACCCAGTCATGGCTGTCACATCATTCCTTACATCTGGCCACCTAACTCTCCAGACTGCACCCTCTTGTTTATTATGTGTGGGGCGCAACTGAGCGAGAGATCAACAAAACACTTTGTAACACCAAATATGAACTGAAGGCAAGGATTATGACAGCATTCACCAACTTAAACAAGCAGACCGTGCAGAAGAGTTGCAGGAGATTCCGAAATCGCCTGGAGGTCGTGGTTGAAGCCAATGTTGATTATATTAAATGTATTTACTCTTTCGTATTTAAAGATATTTTTGGTAATTTGGTTAATATAGGTATCTGTTAAAAAGGGGTGTCAGTGTCATTTTCAATTTTGGCGTCATTTAGACGATATTTTGTCCATCACACCTTGTATCTCTGTTAAATGAGATGTCAGTGCCATTTTCAATTTTGGCGTCATTTAGACGACAATTTACCCATCGCACCCTGTATCTCTGTTAAAATGAGACGCCATGTTATTTTCATTTTTGCGTAATTTAGACAACAATTTTGTCCTTGTTGGCTGCCGGGACGTGCAATTTTAATAAGGAACACAATATTAGCACATTCCGGAGAAACTTCGTTGAAAAACAACAATAATCAATGAGAAGAGTCAGCGTCTTAAAACCGAAATTCAAAATCATACGGGGATCTTCCAAAATGAATACTAGAAAAACTCAATAAAATTTCATGAAATCTTCCTTGTCTGTAATATTCAATGAAACATACAGTTCCAGTTAAATTTATTTGGCAACCCTCAAGATTTTTTATTTCTCATCCTAAAAGAGTTTTTTTTAATGAAACAAGTTAAGCACCACATTGGTTTTATTTATTATACTAAATACAAGTCTTCTTCAGTAATTATGACCTTAGTATAACCAGATATCTTTTGAAAAATTGATTTGAAGTCGTTTTTCTTCTTCTGTACTGAGCATGAATAAAACGTCTTGCGAAAGTTACATTCTACCACTACTTGAACTCACATTAGACTATATTATGTTGAATTAATGCCTGCTTTCTGTCTTAAGCAGAAGGAGGGTCTGTTATAGTGAGGGTGTTGCTTTTGCCAATTGCAAAGTCGGGGATTTGCAGCAGTTGAACGGCAAATTAAATCAAACCGGCTATCACAGCATATTTCAACATCACATGATCCCATCTGGAAAGCGGCTTGTTGGCCAAGGATTTGTACTTATGCAAGATAATGACCCAAAGCATAAACTCTGCCAGAAGTACATTAAAAGCAAAGAGGAACAGCACGTCCTTCAATCGATGTCATGGACGGCGCAATCAGCAGGCTTAAATCCCATTGAACTGGTGTGGGACGAATTTGACCGGAGAGTCAGAGCTAAACAACCCGCAAGTCCACCTCAGCTCTGGCAACTCTTGTAGGAAAGAACTGCAGAACTATCTTTCGTCTACCCCCAGTCTTTGATTGAAAAAAATGTCGAGAATCTGTGACACAGAGATAGCGGCCAAAAAGGGTCATTTTGATGAATCAAAAGTTTCAGAAGGTTTTTTGTATTTTTTTGTTTAATTTGTATTTATGTGGCTCACAAAGAATTGTATTTAGTATAATAAATAAAACCATTGTAGCGTTTCACTTGTTTCATTTAATATAACATTTTTAGGATGAGAAATAAACATTTTTAAGGCTGTCCAAATACTTTTGACTGGTAGTATATATGTAACAGCGTTTCCCCTAGCAAGGGATGTTTGAATGATTTGAACCTTTTAAAACCCTTTATTCTACATTCAACATCATCACTTGATAAGACACCAGAAGTGTTGAAATAAAATGGCTATTTTTGTAGTGATTTTATAACATATTTATGTTATAATTTTCGAAAAAAATAATTATATTCGCTTTACTCTGCATCATTGAGCAAAGATGAGGACAATAGTTCGAGTGTAAATAATTTTATACAACATACGCTATTCTACATCAAGTTCTTTTTCGTTTTATTATATTGTTAATTGTCAAAAATTCTTGAGAAAGATAGTGGGGTAGTTTCGTGTTGCAGCAGCCATAGTGTTTTTTTTTTAAATTCAGAGTTGTTCTTCTACGTTGACTGTTACTTAAGGAAACAGAACCCAGACTATCCTAATATTTAACCAATAGCTGAGGTCGGATATTTCTAGCGACTCTTATGAATTAAACATTATTGGAAATAATTATTTTTACATTGTGCTTTTCGTGGCTGTAGATTGATTCTTTCCCCAGGTAGAGAAAAAATATCTTATTTGGCAAAATCGAGATTCTAATTCAGTAAACTAGGGACAGTGCCATAATCTCGAATCATCAAGACAGTTTAGAAGCAGTATCATTATTTATCGATTCTGTTCTCGATATAAATGGCTTTTTCACTCGATATTCTGTAATTGCATATATTTTTTACAAAGCCGTTGTCGGGAAATCAGAATGAGGCTTCTTTAGAAAATGATAATATTTTAATTCAATTAATTAAATTGTCGCTCTGCATGCATTAGAATATTGGGGTACCTGAATTTCTTACAAGAATCGAACATAAGCCAACAAGTTTCAGATTTAAAACTGTAAGTTCATTTCTAAAAATCTATTCTTTACATTTTGAATAGGTTACCCGCACTAAAGAGATAACAACATCTATATTGATCATATACTGAAGGTTTATTATATTTTGCAAAATAGGAATAACTTAACAAGATAATAATTTTGTGTAAGGACTAAAAATTAACAATTAAATTATCGTTATTAATAAATTCCATAAACATGCTTCTCCCAGTTAAATTCGGTGATGCCTTCAGTTCCATATTTAATAGCTGGTCGGTTACACTGCCTGCTGTTCATTTCAATCGCATAAGAAGCCACTGAGAAAATATATTCCGAAATCGATGTTTTCTGTTTAGTAAGCGATATAAACTGTAATTTGAATTTCAGTCTTTTCAAAGTGGGGGTGAGGTAGTACATTCGAAAGTTTAAGAGACTCATAAATACTATATTTTCGAAAGATCTATAAACGATGTTCTGTTGCGTTGTGTCGTCTCAGGATCCCTTCCATACTACATAAAATAGTATCAACGGAAAGGGGTAGTTTTATATTCATTTTATTAAGAGTAAGAGTTTTGATTCTAAGAGGCAGTAGGAGGAATGGTGTAACAGGAAAGCATGTTGCACGTTAGCTCAGCGTCCCTTCGCGGGTGGTATTAGCCGGTCGCGAACTTTGGTGTGGGAGGCATATCGACGCTTCAGAATTCTTGAGACCCTCTGTTGAATTCGCGCCGTTTTGCACTTATATTCAAATCCCTGGCCAATCCCTGACTGTTATTGCCCTAGCCTTTGTATTCTGTAACAGTTCCACTTACAAATATGGCATTCACGGTCCAATCTGCAGCTCAGTTTTTCCTCAAGATTGTTTATTTATGTGCATATAAGTATATTTGTTTCTTAAGGATTTGAAAATGACATTGTATCCAGGATAATTTTATTGAAGTAACTCGAGTAGTAAATCACTTCAGACGGACATTCAAGTAAACAAAAGCTTGCTTCTTTGAAGCATATTACACTGACATTTTCGACGTGAAAAGAAACAGAAATTGCTAAAAAATATTATGCGTGCTTTCTTTGAACAAAGTAAAGGATAATCAAAGTAAAAAATAGTCATGCAACTCAAAAAAAAAAGGGTAGGATTCTTTTCATCAATGGAAACGTGTAAATGCTTTATTGTAGATGCTGTAAAAAGATATATTTCGGGATCACTGGAGCCAGGTGACTGCGTCTTTGTTTTTGTAAAAGATTCAAAGAACCTGTTGTGTAGAATTTAGCCAAACTGAATTCATACATCGATTGTCTTAATTTCTATTTGTATTTTATTAGATAAGCATAATTAAAGACAAGCAGGTTTACAGGCATATTTGGTTGTTGGTCGGTTGATTTTGTTTAACACCAAAGTTATTTAATGCCAAAATTGAAATATTTTGAACACAATTTTATGATGATAGATAGTTTGCTTCTACGGAATATCGACACTTTTTGGGGTCATTTAATGCCGGAAAATGTACAATAAGCAAATTTTTGATGGGTAGGTTATCACATTATGTTGATACATAAATTGGAAATTCTTAGTTTGAGTCTGTTTATTTGAAATCCAAAGTGACGAGTCTGTATAGTTTTAATTTGTAGATAGCGTTTTTTAAATGTTTTATTTTTTAAAAATAAATATATATGAAGTTGTTTTATATTTTATGTCATAGGTTCACTACCTTCAGAAAGGCTAGAATGTTATTTATATCGACACTCTCAAAGAGTTCTCTCATATTTTTTTCCTTGTAGAAAATTTGTCTGGTCAAAGCAAAGTCAGCACATTCAATTAGAATATTACGGTTTCAACATTAGTTGGTCCTTTTCCTAAGAAATGTGAAGGCAATACTTCCTTAAGAATGTATTGTTGGTAATTTTACTATAAATATGGATCGTTGATTACTTTTTACATAAAAATGTGTTGCTGGTATTTTTACTATAAAAATGTATTTTTATACTTTCATAGCCTTTTGTTTTTACATCGGGATTCACGGTTTGCCAATAGCTGGGACCCTAACCATTCTTAATCAGGTGTGGACCTGGCAATAACGGCATTTAAGAGGTGGTTCTAGGCTGCTCCAAATCTCCAATCTATCAATCAGAGGTCTTGCTTCCGGATATAGTTTATCGTCAAATGAAGGACTCCAGATTTGATCTATTGTATAAATGCGATAGACTAAATATGTAGACAGGATTCTATTATCATGTTAGACTTTGGATTCAACTATGTCGAGTCCATGATATTGTCTTGCTTCCATTGAATTGATCGATTTGACTTTTACGGCTTATCAACCCATTGTGCGTTATTTAAAGCTGAAATATTTTTACGGCTTATCAACCCTTTGTGCGTTATTTAAAGCTGAAATATTTTTTACGGCTTATCAACCCATCGTGCGTTATTTAAAGCTGACATATTTTTTACGGCTTATCAACCCTTTTTGCGTTATTTAAAGCTGAAATATTTTCACGGCTTATCAACCCTTTGTGCGTTATTTAAATCTGAGATATTTTTACGGCTTATCAATCCTTTTTGCGTTATTTAAAGCTGAAATATCTTTGACGGCTTATCAACCCTTTGTGCGTTATTTAAAGCTGAAATATTGTTACGGCTTATCAACCCTTTTTGCTTTATTTAAATCTGAGATATTTTTTGATTGCAAAATTAATGTTTTTACGAGTGAATATTGCATTAACAATGTTTTGAGAACAACAGTGATCACTGCAAATACGAGTCCTATTATTTAACCCATAGCAGGGAGGGGAGGAGATGGATTCATATCTTTCTCAAGGGTATTTGGGCACACGCGAATGTAATGAGCCTGGCTGCAATTTGAACTTGGCTCTCCGATTTTTAATTCGGAGCCACTATCCAATACAAAACATACACATCCTTTTTTTGAAAACATATCATCTCACCACTTTGGCCGTATTTTTTCTAGTTTTATATAACTTTTGACCTTAAATTTGCATATTTTTTTTACAGAGTAGCCATTTCAAATATCAATGGGAGTTCACTTTTTCAACTTCACAGATAAACAAGTTTTAGAAGCTTTTTTATTTTATTTGACAATTTAATTCTATTAAAGTAAATAGTTTCTAGAAACCTTGCACTCTGAATCATATAGCATGATTAAATGGATGTCTTCTTATATAAAAGGTAACCAAAAAAGTTCTGTCCGTTTTTTGATTAGTCATTGAATGAAGTGGAAATATATGCAAAATGAGTGTAGCAATTGTTTTCAAATTCGGCCGGCCGGAAGTAGGAACATCAGACGTTATAAAAAAACACGCGCACCCTGCCCGGCCATCAGTTATAAGTCGGACAGCTGTGAGAAGGATGGAAGTGTCTAGAGATTCTAGTTCAGGGCTGTTTGCTTTACGACTTCAAAGTGGGCTTATCAGCAGCTGCATCAAGTCGCCGCATATCTCAAGCGTTTGGGGATAGTGATGTGGATGAACGTACTGCAAGGCGTTGGTTTCGAAAATTCAAGTCGGGAGATTTGTCTCTCCATGATGAGCCTCGCAGTGGACGACCACAGGTCTTGAATGACGGAGTCCTGAAGGCGGCCATTGAAGAGGACAGTAGTCTAACGTGTGGTAAACTTGCAAGACAGTTCAACGTTTCCGATGAAACAGTTAGACTTCACCTGCACCGCCTAGGTAAGACGTACAACCTGAGCAAGTGGGTTCCGCAAACGCTGTTGGAGGTCCACAAGGTACAACGTATCACTGCTTTCTCGTCACCGTACCGCATACTTATTCAATCGAGTACTTACCAGTGATGAAAAGTGGGTTCTGTACTAAACTCCCAAGCGTTCCAGACATTGATTGTCTCCTCAGGTTGCTGTCCCTCACACCGGCTATGCACCCACGCAAGATTATGCTTTGTGTCTGGTGGAAAGGTCGTCAAGTGGTTCATTATGAACTGCTACCAACGGGCCAGACGGTCACTGGAGACCTATACTCGCAGCAATTGAAACGTGTCAACATGCATTGCGCCAGAAGGATCCAGCACTGGTGAATCGCAAAGGTGTACTTTTCCTCCATGACAACGCCAGGCCGCATGTCGCGCGAGTGGTCAGGGATACCATACAGCAACTTGGGTGGGAGACTTTGTGCCATCCACCTTATTCACCTGACCTTGCGCCATCCGATTACCACCTCTTCTTCTTCCTGGATAATCATCTTCGTGGGAAATCCTTCACCGATGAAGCAGACTTGCGCAAAGCCCTCACGGACTTCTTTGCGTCAAACTCCTCTCGAGTTCTACCGCAAGGGCATTGAACAGCTGGAGACAATTTGGCAGAAGGTGCTGGATGCCAATGGCGATTACTTCCAAGACTAAATATGAGTTACACATACTGTGAACCGTTTTCTTTTTTCCTTTAAAAACGGACAGAACTTTTTTGGTTATCTTGTAGAATGACATAAAGTTTAGTTCTTTTTGTGTAATAGGTTCGAGGACACATAACAGTTTCTTTAAATACTGTTTTTTTTGCGTGTGTGTATACGTGTAACATGCTTAGAGAGTACACAGGTGCTACATTTTGTTCCTCGGCTACAAAAAATTATCCATTTGATATAATGAATGCAAGCACACTTCTTCCTCTTTTCTATGTGCCGTGTCCTTTCAGGACGTAGGCTATCAGGGCTCTCCACAACTTCCAGTCTTTTGTAGCTCTGAGTAAGTTTGACCTTTAGCTATCCATCCCTTTCTATCAATCATTTACCCAAACATGTTCGATACGTTATGAACTGATTTCCTCTGACCTCCCACTCCCTTGACCTCAAGGTCTTAGGGGGTCAAATTCTCTAAGCTTTCTTTCCTCATTATTATCTTAGGAATTTCGATAGTTTTTTCCGATTCTATTTTTAATTGTCCTTTTTCTTTCTATTTTCCTTAACATTTCATCGTTACTCCCATGATCAGTCCATGGTATTCTCAGCATCCTTCTGTAGAACCACTTTTCTGTTTAAGCAAAAGAAATGTGGTTTTAGAGAAGAATGATGTCTCTTCTTCATCAGTGAGGAGATTATTTACATTATTCGGACTATGGTCCTCATCTTTGTTGCCATATTTATTACAAGATTTCGGCCGTTGTACGCTCCGGCCTACTTCAGGTGGTTGGAATGTCGAACTGAACCTTTTATTTTGGTCACTGAAATAGACTGTTCTAGTTCCACGTGATCTCCTGTTAATTCCTCTCTCCAATTTCTCCACTGCCTTAACCGGGTATTGAACTCACACAGTTTGAATCCTGTCACTGGATCTAACCAACGCCTTTATCGACTGTGCCATGGCACGTGGAACTAGAACAGTCTACCCCAGTGAGTGAAATACAGGGTTCAGTTCGACATTACAATCACCTGAAGAAGGCAGGAGCGTACAACTGACGAAACGTTGTAATAAATATGGCGACAAATATGAGAACAATGGTCCGAATAATGTAAATAGTGAACATAATACCTCATCTCAGAAATATAGACAGATACTGGGAGGAGATTGTTCAGTATTCATTGCCATATACGAAGACCAATATTACACACCAGTTTTGTTTTGTTTGTTTAACGGCATACCAATATCCTGATGGGTCATTTAATGCCGAAATTTAATTTCCTTAGGAGCATTAGTAATTTCTTTTACAAAATGTATTGTTGGTAATATTTATTTTTCTTACAAAAACGTATTTCTGGTAATTTTTACTGTGAAAATGTATTTCTGGTACCTTCAATATAAAAATGTATTTCTGCACTTTGATAGTGTTTTGACCCCAGTTTAGAGATCCACTATTTGCTCATAGCTGGGACCCTAACAGGCGCTACCACCCCGGGTTAGGGTAGACTTTGAAACTACAACAATTAAGTGGTGGCTCCACGATCCTGAATACCTCCAATCTCCTGATCAGAGACCTTGCTGCCGGATGTAGTTTATCGTATGACGACTAGTTCAGTAGACTTTTCTTTGTTGCTAACGAAATTTTTCTTAATACTTTGCTTAGCTTTCAGAACTCATCTTTTTTTTTATTCCAATGCGCCTTTGGTTTCCGGCGTTAAATTTTCCATTTTCTGTTAAAACACTTCCTAGATATTTAAATGTTTGTACTTGCTTGATTCTGACGATATCCAGTTCTTAGTTCGCAACTTATGCTGTTCCTCTTTGCTGACAGCTATTCGTGGCGTCTTCTTTTCGCTAATGAACAATACACTGTAGATGATGTCCTAAATGAATAAATATGTCAGAATTCTTCAAAGAATGGCTGTCATACATAAAATGATGGTGAGAAATCAAACGAAATGTAATAAAATAATTTTGGACGTGAATAATCGATTCTAAACATTACTGAATAGCAATCAATACTCGGATTTAAATAATACGAAATTACTTATTTGTTTTTGCTCAGACATTACATTTATGTTGTTTGGTTTTCAGCAAATAATCTATGAACGTATCTATGGTCTTTTATTGCAGTAATTAAATGGCAAATATTGTGAGTAAAAGATAATTAGAAACTTTTCATCATGGATACACTCTACATGCGTACTAATGTTCAATATACAGGGTGACCCCCAAAAAACGGGAATTTTTGAAGTGCGTATTGCCAGACATGAGCAAGTGGCAACACTGCGAGACAATGACCTTGAGCAAGTAAACATTTCGCCATTTTAGTAACGAGAATGAAATTCACAGTATCCCAGCTGAGATGTTGCAGCAGTCAATGAGGAATCTCAACAGCAGATTTCAAGAATGCATTCATACAGGAGGACGCCATCTACAGGAGGTAAGTTTTAAAAAAATGAAAATTCCATCATTGTTTCTTAAATGGCATGTTTTAAGGTTTCAATTACTATGAATTAAATATTTTTCTTCCATCACTCTTGGTTTTATTGGATTCTTAAAAAGTTCCCGTTTTTTGGGGTCACCCTATATATATATATATATATATATATATATATATATATATATATATATATATATATGAATCAACCATTCACCCTTGCATGGAGTATTGCTGCCATATATAGTCTGGAACCCCTGCTGTTTGCCTCAGGGTTCTTGATAAGATCCAGAGACGGATATGCAATGTAATTGGCCATGATCTGTCATCTCGTCTGCAGTCGCTCTCTCACAGACGCGCCGTTGCCTCGCTCTGTCTTTTTTACAAATACTTTCACGGTAATCGCTCCGATGAGCTGTTTTCGCTGGTTCCCAGGCCTCATGAATTTAAGCCTCCTACGAGGCTGACATCCTGTTCCCACCCCTTCACTGTTGAAACTGTTACATGTAGACGTCTCTTCTACTCCAATAGCTTCATGTCTCGCACATCTCGCCTGTGCAACTCCCTTCCTTATTCCTGTTTCCCTGACAAATGTAATCTCCAACTATTTAAGTGTAACGTCAATCGACATCTCCAGTTGCCTTGATCTATCCACTTCCCTTCTCCACATCCTTTACCTTTTCATTCCTATCTGCTCTCGCTCCAAATCTTCTGTAACCCCCTTGCCTTGATCGATCCACTATCTTTCTCCACATCCTCTCCTTTACCACTCCTATCTGCTCTTCCTCCAAACCTTCTGTAACCCCTTGCGTGTTAGTGGCTTCCAGCCTTGCTTGGGGTGAAAAGCTTAAATATATATATATATATATATATATATATATATATATATATATATATATATATATATATATATATTTAAAGACATTATTATGTATTAATTTAACATTTATGTATTAAATAACATTTACCGGCCTGAATGTCCGAGAAATCTTTCATAGAAAATTTAGACTTTCAAGTCGGTAAATGTTATTTAATACTGTTTATTATAAACAGAGCATTTACTTAAATACTTACTTGTATCTATAAAAAGAATGTTAAACATAAAGATATCTTAAAATAATTGTCGGACTTTGTCCATTTCATAATATATATATCTACTATCTATATTTCTCATGTTGTCTGTCTGTCTGTCCTGAGCGTTGTTACCTCGCCCAGGTCGCATTTCTCATCCGATTTCGATGCGCTTTTCTCCACAAGTTTGGATGACAATGGCTGCCCTAAGGACATGACGGAGCCCGATTTTTGAGTTCGGACTCAGGTTCCGAAAAAATCGATAATCGTTAAAATCTGCTTACAGAAGGAATGATTGCATTTCAACCAAATTTGAGTCTACCATTAGAAGTGTTGTCCAGAAGTTTCATGACCACGGATCCCTAAACAGCGCGGAAAATCGATAAAATATCAAAGCAGATACGCCCAGATTGCGCCTGAACCGCATGTCGGTTTTTAGCAAAAACCGACCGGATTTGTGAGGAGGCCATTGGGAGACACCATGTGAAGTTTCAACTCTGAGTGCTCCCCCAAACAGAGTGCAAATCGACAATCGGTCAACCCATAAAAATGTTTTTTTCCGGTTTTGGGTATTTCCTAAATGCAGATTAATTTATGGTCACGCTATGCGCGGGAAGAAACAGGTCAGTGCGTGCAGTGGAGTGGAAGAAAACATTTGACCTCAAATTGTGGAATGGATGCAGGGCCATTGAAATTCGGCTTTTCTATCCCTGCGACCAGGTCTGATTTTGAGCCACAAATGACATTCGACTTTGTCAACACTTTTGCTTTAATCGTCGCATCTTACCAAAATAAGCACTTCCTTTATTAAGTGAATGTAATGAACTCGACTGGAATTTGAACTCGACTCCCCGATTATCTCAATCCAAGCCCTATCCATTACTCTACTGTACCTCCTACAAATGTATTAGATCATAGAAAGGTCGTGCCAGATTCGAAAAATTAAGAGCAAAATTTTACATACTCACACACACAGAAACACAAGCACACACACACACACACACACACACACACACACACACACGAAAGAATAACTTTTATTAGTAAAGTACATAGTGTCCATCGTTTTTAACAACTGTCTCCCATGTATGACGATGAACTATATCTGCGTCCAGGGTAAGACGATAAACTACGTCCAACAGCAAGGCGTCTGATCAGGAGGTTTTGAGGAGTGTAGAACCACCTCGTAATTGCTGTTGTTCCCAGGTCCATCCTGAACCGGGGTGGTAGCACTTGTTAGGTTCCCAGCTATGGGCAAATAATTAACCCCGAAACTGAGATAAAAAGCCTTATGAAAGTGTAAAAGTTGGTTTTAATACCAGAAACACTTTGTAAAATATTATTACCAGAAATAAATTTTTGAAGAAAAAAAAACTATTACTAGCAATATATTTTTGAAAAATTATTACCAGCAATACGTTTTTGAAATAAAAATACCAACAATGCATTTTTTTAAATAATATTACCAGCTATACATTTTTTATGAAAAAAATATTACCAGAAATAGATTTTTGACAAAACAAAATATTACCAGGAAAAAAAAAGTTGTCGGCTTTAAATAACCCATTGAGGTTGATACGCTGTAAAACAAAACAAACCAAACCAAATTTTCGGTTTATTTTCCATCAGCTCGATCGATTTGGCATCAGTCAGAGATTCTACCCCTAAATCATGGGTGCACAGCAGAAAATGGGAAATGTTTAACGTATTATATACGTGATGTAGACAAACGCCAGTAGCCAATAGTGATTAATTCATCACTGAAGAGCGATGCGTTAATAACAGGAACAGCCGCTGTTTTTTTTAGTTACCCTTTATCAAGAGTGCTCAATCTAGAATTGAGAGCATAAATAGTCATCCACATAGAGGCCTGTTTCACTGTATCACAGCTCATCAGTGTGCCTCGACATCCGATTGCTTGAAGCCAGGATCGAAACGCGACCGATTAGGCATCAGTCAGAGATTCTAGGTATATTTGTGTATGTTGTTAGAACGTTAGCTTTCCGACGATAAAACCCGAGGTTGGAATTACACTACTGTCATATTTTCAGGATGGTAACTTCTTGATGCTATTGTCCCGGGGAACTAATCTCACCGTATGGCGCCTTTGGAAATTACTTGGACAGTGTTGAAAAACCATGCCACAGGCTGGCCTGTGAGTGAAATTGGGTAGGTGGAATTGTTCGAAAGACACTGATGGTTGTGCGAGCTCAATATCACAAGTCATCGTGGCCGAGGGTTTGAGAGTATTGGCAGTGTTCAAACTGCTGGTCATACCAGATTTTGCATTGTCAACCAGAACTGTAACTAAAATCTAGATCCTCTCAGCGTAGTTGAAGTTTAAAAAACAGTTGAGCTATGTGGGTGCTGAACAAATAGAAATATTTCTGAGCTGTTGTCTGTTACAGGGATTGGTTACCCGCCCTAGCAGACGGGTGTACTCGGAAAACGCGTGGCAGGCCATTACATATGGTGAGTAATTGAATGACAAAATGGAAAAATTCTATGTTAACCGTTTCGTTATGAGGAAGGTGGGGGGGTACTGAAGAGGTAGGGACGCTCAACTTCAAATTTAAACGTTACATTTCTGTTTCGCGATGTGTCTAGATGAACTAATCCAGCCTTCTGTCACTTCTGCTTTTGTTTTTAATTATGTTCTTTCTATTCCCCTGGTGTATGTATATGTATATATATATATATATATATATATATATATATATATATATATATATATATATATATATAATAAATTAACTGATTTAAAATATGTTTTTTTCGCTACACAGTAATAATCATGTTTCAAAATGGAAGCTAAAAGCTTCGAATTTAATTTTGTTATTAAATTAAAGACATTAGTTGCATTTCCTCTTCAAACATGGTTATTACTGTGTAGCGAAAAAACATATTTTAAATCAGTTAATTTATAATATTAATGCTCTGTAAATTTACATTGACTAATTTTGTGTAAAAATAAAAATATCTATAAGAACACCGGATTATATATCTTACTGTTCTTTCGTTTTATATATATATATATATATATATATATATATATATATATATATATATATATATATGTGAACATTTCTCAGAGTTAACCTGTAGAAAAGACAATATTTATAAATATAAATGACAATAGGAAAACATTTTTTTTGTTATTATTAGTTACTTTGTTCAAATAAATTCATTTCGTTTTTTTTTGCCTTGAGAAAGTCCACATTGGACGAAATGCCTCGGCATCTACTACAGTTTTCCTATTGTCATATATATATATATATATATATATATATATATATATATATATATATATATATATATATATATATGTGTGTGTGTGTGTGTGTGTATATATATATACATGTTACTAGCAATAAAAAAACATTTGGTCTGAAGAAGTCCTTTCGATGGATGAAATATGTAACATGGGATTTTTCCAAATTTGTCACTCAATTACCCACCTATTAATCTGATATTTATAATGTTAAAATGCTACCAAAGTTCAATGAGGTCATCAGATTTTCGTTTATTGTCACAAATATTTTATTCCTAAATTGGGAAACTTGATAACGTTAAACGGTGTAGTGGTTAGGGGAGAAAGCAGCGTTTAACTGGTTTGAATGAATTCGGTGCTAAAATTCAACCACAATTATTCCTTCTTGTATTTTTCTGCAACACTATTATCAGACTGGTTTATTTTGTGTTACAGCATAACAACATCAATGGTCTATTTAATACCGACAAGATTTTTAGGATAGGCCCGTTACGAGGTTCTAAAAGGGGTAAGAGTTTTATAATCCTGTAAATTAATTTGAATAGCATTGTCAAAAAATTTTATTTGATTCTATCTCTATTTTTCACTATCAGCTACTTCTTTCTCTGCCTTACTTCCTCTCTCTCTCTCTCTCTCTCTATATATATATATATATCTATATATATATATATATATATATATATATATATATATATATATATATATATATATATATATATATATATATATATATGCATGTGTTTGTGTGTATTTATGTATGCATATATATCGAGGTGCACGTGTGTGGACTTATAACTGAAATTCATCTGTCCACATGCATTCCATTCTCCAAACAGTTATATCTCAAACAATATCCAAATTTATTTCCTCACAATCTATCTATCTATCTATCTATCTATCTATCTATCTATCTATCTATCTATCTATCTATCTATGTTTGTGTGTGTGTCTGTGTATGTTTGCGCAAATAAATACATATATATGTGTGTATACATATATATATATATACGTGTACATATATATGTACATATAAATAGATCTACCTTAGCCTGTTCATCTCTCTCTCCCTCTCTCTCTCCCTATCTATCTATCTATCTATCTATCTATCTATCTATCTATCTATCTATCTTTCCAGTTATCCCAGTTTGTCTTCTTCTATCAAAGCTTGTCTTTATTCAAATCTGTGTTTCCCTTTGTTTTAACTTTTTTTCTTTTCTTTTCTTGATTTCTTTCATTTCCTCTTTGATCAGCTCTTTGATGTCAACATTTTCGCTTGCCATTGACTCATTAAGTCAACTCTTTGCAAGAAAAAGATCGAGGTGAGGCTTCTTTCTTTTTTTTTTTTTGAGCAATTTTGTCAATCTCCGTTGTTGGTCTGACACGAAATTAAGCTTCCAAGGCCAAGTTGTTACTCTGTGAGGAGATGTGCGTCATTTGCTTGGATCAAAGAAATTGTAAAAAAACAAAAGTTCCCGATGTAAAAGTGACTGGATCTCTTTAATAAATTCTACTGGAATTATGGTCTGATACAAAAATAGATCGCACTCAGGAAAATAAAAAAATCGTATAAGTATATGCATAATAATTTATACATAACTACACCCGCATATATATATATATATATATATATATATATATATATATATATATATATATATATATATATATATATATGTATTTCAATGAATCATTCATACAAAAAGTAGATTAGTAAAGTTAATGATATAAAATGGTGAAATCCTTTCGCAAACAAAAATATTAAGTTGCATTAACCTACAATTCACTCGATGAATGTTATGATCCTTGTTTTCAAAAATTATAAACTGTATAAGGTCTTTCTTTAATACTCAAGTACTTTCAACTGTACATTCAGTCATCCTCAGGCATGCAAATTAATTTGCTTTTGCTAAAATTCAGGTAGCATCCGAGATGAAAATGCCAATCGAAATAGGTTTTGTTTGCGAAAAGAGTTCGCGATTTTATATCATTAACTTTTTGTACGAATGATTCATATAAATTGAACTGAACCACATATTTGAAATGATGGTAATAAATGTTTATTACTATGATTGTTAACTACCTGATGAGACGTGTTAAAAGTCGAAACAAAATATGCAATTTTGTAGTAGTAACCTACATGTTCTAATGTAACAGTTTATAATACACACCCACACACACACACACACACACACATACATATATATATATATATATATATATATATATATATATATATATATAATTTTACCGTAAGATTAACCCTGTACAAGGTCCAGGGGCCACTCGAGGTATAGGGTTACGATAAAGGGTAGTTTATATGGATAGGAGGGGACTCTAGACTTGAACAGGTTACGATTGCAGCAATTGTGGAAGTCTGTTCCATGGGAGAGTGGTTCGTGGGAAGAAGCTGTTTGATTGGGACTTACGTCTTGCCGATGAAATACGGAAGGAAAGTTGGTGGTTTGCTACTATGTAAGTGTCATGGCGGGTCCTAGTCGTGAATGTCAGATCTGGGGGAAGAAGGAGATACAGTTCCTCTGAGCACTTCTCCCAGAAAGACTCGGAGACGATTTTGAACTCTATATCAAGACTGGAATGTGAGGTCTGGGCAGCTCCTGCCTAAATATTGCAACAGTACTCCATTTTTGGCCTGATCTGTCTCCTGTAAATATATATATATATACAATGTCCCTTTCTTAGATCATAATAATAATATATATATACAATGTGATGGTGTCTCTATGGGTTCAGTACTGGGTCCGACATTTAGCAATTTCTATATGTCGAACCTGGAAAATAAGATATTTACAGACTTTAAAAAACCATCCATGTAAGATACGTTGATGATATTCTTATGTTAGTTGAAAATACAGATGAAATACTTCAACTACAAAAATGTTTCCAAAATAATTCTGTCCTCAAATTCACGTATGAACTCAATACTAATAATAAAATTCCTTTCCTTGACATATTGATAAACACAAATAATAACAAATTTACTATTTCGCCATATAAAAAACCTACTAGCATAAATTCATGTACACTTAACTACAAGAGCGAATGCCCATATTACTACCAAATAACAATTATAAAAAATCTAATACACCGTGCAGAAACTAATTCATCCACAAAACAGATTTTTTACAGTGAACTAAAGAATATAAAACAAACACTTGTTAATAATAGTTTTCCAAACTATATAATTGATGAACAAATAAGATGCTTTCTTAGAAATCTCAATACTAAGCAAATAGTACATAATACTGCTTCTACTAATCTCAAATATATTAATCTCCTATATCGTAATCAAATGCATACTAATTATAAACAAGATGAAAATATACTAAAAAAATTAGTAAATACTAACATATCCACAACAGATCCTAGCAAAAGAATTAAGTTAATTATATACTACACTAAATCTAAAATATCCAACTCAATTATTCGAAATGATTCTTCTCCCCCGGTTAGCGATTTGAAAAAAACCAACATAGTTTACAAATTCAGGTGCCCTTTGGGAGATTGTATCTCCAACGAACTAAATAATATCTATGTTGGTCACACCACAAACTCGCTTTCACGACGCTTGACACTACATTTGAATGATAACTCTAACATTTTTAGACATTTAAAACAACATGCCTGGCCGCATACACAATTCCGGAAAATCCTCGTCGAAAACACAATTATACTTAAACATGAAAACAATAAACAAAAACTAAAAATTCTTGAAGCTATATACATAAAACAGTTGAAACCTAACCTGAACAAAATAAACTATGAAATCTCCAAAAATATCCTTAAATGCCTATAATTAGTAACAGAAGTCATTGGTTCATACCAACGGCTTTCCATACTCAATACTCATCGGATTCACTCTCGCGTGGTCATGTGTGACGTCATGAGCTGTCGTGCGATTTTCGCTTTCAGCGTTTTATATGCACGTGTTTATCGTTGCTTGGAAATCATCCATGTAAACAAATAATACTATCATCAATTTCTTGTTCGTGTATTGCATAAATATATTGTGTAATTGTCATATTTGATAATGGCTTATGTAAGCCGAAAGCTCAGATCGGATTAAATAAAAAAAAGTATGTATCAATATTGTGATTTTCTTTCATTATTTAATGATAATGTTATTAAGATTATCAGACTATATGAAAAAAACTTGCATAAAATATATAGACAACGCTTATCTATATTATTTAATGAGACATGTATTAATGAAAAAATGCTGCCTAAATACACACAATATATATATATATATATATATATATATATATATATATATATATATATATATATATATATATATATAATATGGAGAAAACAACTGAAAAGTTGCAAATTAAAAGAAAAAAAATGAATATTTTTTTGTGAAAGTATTTATTTATATTTTTTTTATATATTTGATATTTCAGATCGGCCCGATCTTTCGTCAGAAATTAATTAAATAACTGTATTCAGAAGTTTGTTTTCAAGTAGCGTCCGTCGCGAGACGCAGACATCACGTGATGTCGAATGCAACTGTGTTTGAATATTTCTAACGTAAATCTAACGATAATATTTTAGATGTTTAAAAGTTTTTTGTTAACTATATCTAAAGAAATTTTTTAATTATTGAAATATTTATACTGATTTAAAATTCCCAAGTCTTTGTTTAATCCTAGTTTATATGTGTCTAATTTTAAAATCCAGTATTTCTTTTTTTTTCTGCGTGTGTATGTTGAACTAAAATCAGAATCTATCAATAAACATTTACAGTTGTCTAATGAGTGTCTTGATTGATTAACGTATTCAGCTATGGGGGAATAAGGATTGTTTTGACGTATGGATAGTTTATGATTTTTGAAACAAAATCTAAAATTAATTCCAGATTCGCCAATATATCCACTATTGGGACATATTGTGCAGAATAGATAGTAGATTATGTTATGGCTATCACAGGTGAGGCGAGGTGGATGTATTTTGATATTGGTGTTGGGTACAGAAAATACACTATCGGTTATTAAGTGTTTGCAAACTAGACAACGAGTTTTATTACATTTGTAATTTCCTGATTGGTTTGTATTATTTAGATATTTGGTAGAGGTGAGGAGAGCTGATAGGTTAGGTGTTTGTTTCTTTGCATTAATGGGTGGTTTAGCGAAAATGTCTTTTATCTTTTTGTTTAACTGGAGGTTCTTGTAATCATTTTTTAAATTGTGAATAAGTGTGTGGGAATATTGTGGTTAAAAACCATGGGAATCCGATTGTTGTTTTTACGTTTCTTGTAAGTGAGAAGTATGTTACGATTTATATGGATAGTTTTATTTAGTGCTTCTTTTATTATATTTATTGGGTATTTACATTTTAGGAATTGTTTTGTTAAGTTATTAATGCTGTGTAGAAAATCTAGATGGTCTGAGCATATGCGTTTGATTCTTAGAAATGAGCTGTATACGATAGATTTTTTTAATTTAAGGGGATGACAGCTGTTGAAGTGTAGGAATTTATGCTGGTTTGTGGGTTTGTTGTATAGACTGGTAGAAAGTGTATGTTTGTTTAATTTTATCATAACGTCTAAGAAAGGGACGGATGTGTATGAATGCTCCATGGTAAATTTAATTGTATCGTGGAAGTTGTTGCAGAAAGTAAAAAAGTTTTTTAATTTTTCTGATCCATGAGTCCAATATAAGAAAATGTCATCAATATATCTAAAATAATGTAATGGTTTAAATTCTGAATTGTCTAGTATCTTCCTTTCTAGAATGTGCATAAAGATATTAGCATAGCTAGGTACCATTTTCGTGCCCATTGCTGTGCCACTAATCTGTAAATAGTGTTTGTTGTTGAATTTTAAATTATTATGTGTTAGAATTAAATTTATTAATTTACATATATCTGTAATTTGGTTGTTGGGTAATTTTTTACTAAGGAACTCATGGCAAGCTGATACTCCTTCAGTATGTGGAATGTTCGTGTAAAGGGACGAAACATCCATCGTTACTAGGATTGTATCCTAGTGGACTGAGTTAATGTTTTGTAATTTGTTGAGAAAGTCAGTAGTATCTCTAATATAACTAGGTATGTCAGGCAGTAAAGCATTTAGGATGTTGTTTATGTACCCAGATATAAGTTCTGTGAGGGTACCTATGCCTGATATTATGGGTCTACCAGGTGGTATGATTTTAAGGGATTTTGACATTTCATAGATGTTCTCTACATTATTTGATTGTGTAATTTGATGTTGGTTGGATGAAAAGGTGTTAGAGTGTTTTTCTGAAATGATTTTTGGGAGTTTATGTAGTTTTGGGATAGTGTAGAATGTTGCTGTTTTAGGGTTCTCAGGAATAAGAGATTTTATGGTATTCCTTATGTTCTGGTTCAGGTTCTGAGTGAGAGATGATAATTCTGTTTTGAATGTGCTAGTTGGGTCTAGAGGTAAGGGTACATAGAATCTGTTATTTTGATGTTGTGATTCTGCTTCTTTTATATAGTTTTTAGTGTCTAAGATGGTTATAGCTCCGCCCTTGTCGGCTGGCACGATAATTGTCTTGGTTGTTTTTAAGAGTATAGATGGCTTGGTGTTCTATTTTGGATAAGTTGTATTTTTTTATCTGGTGTCCTTTGTTTTTTAAGATGTTATCCATGTGTTGTCTGGCTTTGATGGCATATTGGTCCAAGTGTTGGTTACGTCCGCTTGGTGGAGTCCATAGAGTGTTATTCTTCGTAGGAGGAAGTTTGGAGCATGATTGTTTAGCGGTGTTGTCTGTATTAGAAGTAGATTTTTGTCTGAGAAATATTCTTTTAGTCTCAGTCTACGAATGTATTTTTCCATATCATAGCAGAGGTTTAGAGGTTTTAGTGGTTGTGAGGGGCAGAATGATAATCCTTTATTTAATAAAGAGGTTTCTTCTTGGGTGAGAGTATATTTGGATAGGTTGACGATGTGGTTGTCAGCAGAGGTGGTATGGGTGTAGTGGGCATAATGAGATCTTCGTGGAGTCTGTTGTATTAAATAGTTATTCAGGTATGGTGTTGTAAGATTGGGTCCTCAGAAATTAGTTTATTGAGTTTTTGGTTTTTCAAAAATATACACTCTGTCAGTTTTTTTTTTGGTACAGGAAATTGAGTGTTTTTTTTACTTGAAAGTATTGAGAAGGAGAAAGTGTTAGGTAGAGCGAATAACTGATTTTTTAGATAAGTTCATGTAAAAAGATTTCTTAATTTCTTAGTGTTGTGCGCAATATTTTTTAATTGCGTGGAGGTTCTGTTGTATATATGTTGGGCTTTTTCTTTATGCAGTGTAATAAAACTATGTTGGAAATTTTATTTAAATCTGAATCCTTTTGGTATTAAGTCCATTTTTTGCAAAGTCCGAGAAATATAATATCCGAGTGTATCTGTGCCAGTTTGTAGAAAGTTTTTTCTAGTTTTCTTCTATCGTGGAGTTTGTTGCCTTCTAAGTAGGGTCCAAATACGTGGCTTCTCATTATGCTATATATATATATATATATATATATATATATATATATATATATATATATAAAAATGAACATAGAAGTCAACACTTAGAGGCGACAGTCTGTTTTATGCTGGTGGCCTGACGATTGCATCTAGCATGAAACAGACTGTCGCCTCTAAGTGTTGACTTCTATGTTCACTTTTATATTTACACAAGCTCTATCTCTGATATTGAGCACTTTATCCCATAAATATAGCACATCTTAAGACTATATTTCTTCATATATATATATATATATATATATATATATAAATATATATATATATGTATATATATATATATATATATATATATTCAGTTGTATTGATATTTGTTTGTAACTCTGGGTTTCACGCTTTTGCAATCACCAGACAAACAATATCCATACAACTAAATATGTTATCCCAGATACTGAGCACTTTCCCAAAGAAAAGGCATATCAATATATATATATATATATATATATATATATATATATATATATATATATATATATATATATATATATATATATATATTGGCTCCTGAAAAATTAATCTCGGTTAAGCTTTTTGGTTTGAGGTGTGAGTTTGTAAACAGTGACTATTTAAGCTAATATAGCATGACTCTTCGGCAGAATTGAGTCACTGTCAGTCACTGTGTGTTTATCTAAATCTAAAAATAAGCACGCTAAAATTCACCTTCATCCCTGCCGTGAGCTGACGGCTTAGTGGTAGAAGTTCCGACTGACGCCAATTAAGTCGGGTTTCGATCCTATCTAGAGGCAACCGGACGTCTAGCCACACTGATGAGCTGCGAGACAGTCTGTCTGTGGATGACACATATATATATATATATATATATATCCGCCATAGACAACGTTTATTTTTAATATTAACACATGATAACGATTAGAAGAAAAAAAAGTGAAGAACGAGCTTGCTAACCTGTTTCGAACCGCGATCAACAGATCTAAATCGAGGTTAAAAAATAGGTATACATGAGCAATTTGCTGAATGTAGAATATGTCTTTAAAAATGATTTACATGGGAATCTATTGGAGACAAAGGATAATTTTTTTTCTGCTCGCAAAGGGAAGGTTTCATCACTAGCTCGTTTATCATTTTTTTCTTTTAATTGCTATCATTTGTGCTTATATTAAAAATATATTTTGACTATTTATGGCGGTTATTAAGTTTTCTACAATCAATAAAGTTTTCAAATACTTTAAGACTAGGTACAAACCTGATTTTCGCTGGTTCCCAGGCCTCATGAATTTAAACGTCCTACGAGGCTGGCATCCCGTTCCCACCCCTTCACCGTTGAAACTGTTAGATGTAGACCTCTCTTCTACTCCAATAGCTTCATGTCTCGCACATCTCGCCTGTGGAACTCCCTTCCTTATTCCTGTTTCCCTGACAAATATAATCTCCAACTATTTATGTGTAACGTCAATCGACATCACCAGTTGCCTTGATCTATCCACTTCCTATCTCCACATCTTTTCACCTTTCATTCCTATCTGCTCTCGCTCCAAATCTTCTGTAACCCCCTTGCCTTGATCGATCCATTATCTTTCTCCACATCCTTTCCTCTACCACTCCTATCTGCTCTTCCTCCAAAACTTCTGTAACCCCTTGCGTGCTAGTGGCTTCCAGCCTTGCTTGGGGTGATAAGCTTTAAAAAAAATTATTTTAGGATTAAAAAGGGCAATTTACATTCCGGGCACAAACTAGAAGAGACATTTATTTCCAACTTTCTATCTAAGTTCTCTTATGGTCTGGCACGACTATATAGAAAATATTATCAATTATGGAATAATACTATTTATTTACTTTCATTTTTTGATAGGATACGTTTTTCTCTTATCCTGCACTTATCCATCAACGCAGTCGTTCTCGGCTTGCCTCAAAACATCAGAATGAGCTGCACTTTATGTGCAATTTATACATATATATATATATATATATATATATATATATATATATGTTCAAGTAAGTTTGGTTAAATAATTTGGATGTATTATGCCTATTTATTTTAGTTTTAATCCCTTCAAGTCCTCGAATTAATTTCTTGGTGGCTGTATTTTCATTAAGAAAAATACCAAAATTTTCTTTCAAATAATTTTTATTTTCCCAAGTATCTTCAATCCCATCTGTGACTATCTTCAGGGGGTTAAGATATCTGAGGAAATTCAAAATATTTTTTATTGTTCGTTTACAGCGTTTCAAATTGCAATTTTTTTTCCAGTTATGGAAGGTGGGCAAATTTTGTAATTCTTTTAAAAAAAGGAAAATATATTTTAATTATAATATTTTAATTTAGTATTTTTATATAAAATTTTGCTGTTACAAACATTTATGAATATAATTGACTTTATTTATTTTTGGTGATTATTATTTTGATGAAGTACTAATTTATTTTCGACTAATATCCATCTAAACTGTAAATGTGGATATGAATCTTCCTTTAAATGTTCTGAGATTGAAAGATATATATGTATAAACCTATCTATATCCAAACACACATACACAGACTATCTATCTATCTATCTATCTATCTATCTATCTATCTCTCTGTATATGCATTTATACTTATATATCAATTTCATTTATGCATGCATGTGTATGTGTGGCGTGGAGTGTTTTTTGGGGGAGGGGTCGCTTCTTGCAGCGGTGGTGGAAGTGTTTGCGAATTGTGTTAGGAGGAGGAGCTGACCATGGCGGCGTGTCTCGGTCGAGGGCGTTTATTGAACGAGGGGTCAGAGGTCATGTCTAAATGAAGACATGTAAATAAATATATTTTGGGCCAGTGCAAGCTCGGATGAGAGCGCATTCAACAATAAATAATTTTTCTCCTTTTTAGCATTACTCTTGGCATACCCCTCCCCTTCTGTTAAACTTCCTGGTATGGTGTTAGTTATATAAAAGGTGAATGGAGCGTTAAAATATAATTTGGCAATACCAACTGAAGAAACCTTATAGTTGAAACCGGGGTCGTGTAACCGGTA
>OZ038498.1:8640635-8668135 GCA_964036315.1 Acanthosepion esculentum | reverse complement strand
AGAACTCTTCAGAATGGTCATTAGTGAGGCAAATCTATGAGATGATGAATATATAAAGATATGTGTACAGGTGCATGAACAGTTTTGCTACGAATATAAATACTGAATTGAAATTCATACACACACATTTAGAATCAACCCGATGGAATTAAAAATTTGAAAAATAAAAGATTAAATTTCATTTCAAGCAAAACATGACAATGAAAAGCGGAATAAAAATGAGCAAAACAATAAAATGGCGTTGAAACGCATGCGCAGTATGTGCATATTATGTTTTTTTAAAATTTTCTTTAAGTCAATAAGAGAGAGAGAGAGAGAGAGTTTTTAATATTTCAATTTTTATTTCATTTAGCTCTTAGGCATTTTTTAATTCCTTGATTACTCGCAGCGTTCCTTGCTGCTTTTAGTGTATGGCGTCTTGTGTTTTTTGTTTATTGTCATAAAATTGTGGAAAAAAAAGAGGATTAAAATGTGTTTGTTTTCATTCTTTCTCCTATGTTTCAAAACAAATAATGTTTTTTCTTAGAAAATCCAAATATATTTGAAAGAAAATGAGTTCTTCTGTAGTTGAGCTCGTTGCTTTTCTTCCGATTACGGACTTAATGGATAAAACTGGAATATATCTGTAACAAAACGTTAATGAACATTTGGTGCAATAGCAATTATTGAAAGCGTTGGGGAAAACAATGATATATAGATAGATAGATAGATAGATAAGGAACAGAATGTGATAGATAAGGAACAGATTGCGATATATATATATATATATATATATATATATATATATATATATATATATATATATAAGTTATATATAAGTTATATATATAAGTTAAACCTAAAGAGCCAGACAAACCTACCACGGTTTCACCTAAGCGGATCGTATCGGTTTTTTTGTACTCTGACCTTGGATGCTAGACGATTGTTTTCGGCTGACGGACATGTACTTTGTTCTTTCTTTTTTTGTACCATGTTTCTCCTTTGGTATTCGTTTGTTTATTCACAAATCAAGGCATCTAAGGTTTTCCGGACGAGTATAATTTCTTATATTTATAAGATTACAACTAGTATCTATCTATCTATCTATCTATCTATCTATCTATCTATATTTCGGCTTGTGATTGAACAAATGCATGCCCAAGGAAAAATGAGGAATAAAAAAAGAAAGAACGAAGAACATGAAATTGAGGCGAAAACAATCGTCCAGAGTTCAAGTTCAGAGTCCAAAGAAAAAAACCTCCAAAACGAGTAAAAATAACTACGTAAAGTGCTCAATACACGAAGTAGAGCAAACCTAATATAAACCTAAAGAGCCAGGTAAACCTACCTAGGTTTCACCTAAACGGATCATCAGGGTATACTGGCCAAAAAGGTAAAAAAAAAAATGAACGGAATATATATATATATATATTGACGATTGCACTAGCATGAAACAGACTGTCGCCTCTAAGTGCTGACTTCCATGTCCACTTTTATATTTACACACGCTCTATCTCTGATATTGAGCACTTTATCCCATAAATATAGCACACTTTAAGACTATATTTCTTCATATATATATATATATATATATATATATATATATTTATTTATATATGGAGAGAGAGAGAGAGAGAGAGAGAGAGAGAGAGAGAGAGAGAGAGAGAGAGAGAAGGAACAGAATGTGATAGATAAGGAACGGATTGCGATAGATAGATAGATATGAACAGTGTGAGATAGATATATAGTGATATATATATATATATATTTATATATATATATTTATATATAATATATTATAATATTTTTAAAAAATTATCAAGGGATCTCGCTTTTGAAATATGTAGCGTAGGAATCATACTTTAAAAAAAATATTATAATATAAGCTCTACTTCTGTATGGAGCACTGTCTTTTTAAAAATAAAAGCAAAAATACTAAAGAACTCCGGATTATTTACCTAACATGTTCTTTCCTTTTTTTCTGCATACCTGAAATATATATATATATACATATATATATATTTATATATATATATATGGTGAGAGAGAGATAGATAGAGAGGGAGAGAGAGAGTGTGTGTAAGAACAGAAAGGGTAGAAATATAGAATAAATTTGGGAATTTGTGTTTTAAAAGAACTGAAGATGCAGTGATCTTTTCTGAGGAAAAGCTCTTGAATTGTACAATGAAAAAAAAAGTAAAAAAAAAAACGGTTAGTTAGGGCGTCACTATCAAAAAATAAAAGTAAAAACTCATATTAACAAAGTAACATTAATTTTAAAATACGTGCAATTTATCTTTTTCTTTAATCATTTCTATTTGTTTATAGTTCTTCGTTTAAACTTGCCCCACGCTAGTCGTATATTCAATAAGACGTGTTCGAGTTCAAGAAAATATCAGGATATATAACTTAGACTTTAACATTAATCCGCACGGATGGACATGACTCCTCTTAATATAACTTATCAGGCAGCATAATTGTAAAATCAGCAGTATTTCATGTCTATCATTTTGTATTCTCCACATGCAAACACAAATATATATATATATATATATATATATATATATATATATATATATATATATATATATATATATATATGTAAATAAATAAAAAGAAAGAAAAGTGTGATATATGATCCGGTTGTCTTATTGATATTTTTCATTTTTATTTTTACAAAATAGTGCTCAATGTAAATTTACAGTGCATAAATATTATAAATTAACTGATATAAAATATAGTTTTTTCGCTACATAGTAATAACAATGTTTCAAAAATGGTAGCTAAAAACTTTAAATTTAATTATATAATTAAATTAAACGCATTAGTTCTGTTTCATCTTCAAGCGAATTTTGGAATAACAAATTTTTAAATTTACTGAGTTTTAAACGCACATATAAATTCATAATTTCCTGTTTCCAAGGATACAGAGAAATCCAATCATTCAGACAGGGGCGGTAGCGTGTTCATTTTTATAAACTATTGTTGTATCAATTATGAGTTACTTTCGAAAAAGAGGTTAAGTTTAGAGAGGCTAGGGGTGTATTTTTCAACGAATTCTGACATCCGTTAAATGCATGTCGTCTGGGGATTTTTTTTATTAACAGTAAAAGTTTTTCGACATTTTTTTCTTACTTGTATACTAAAAGATTCTTTTTAGTAAATTCTGAATTTATATATGCGTTTAAAACTCAGTAAATTTAAAATAATATACGTTGTGAGTTGTCTTTAAACGACCATTTCTTTCAAAGAACACTACATCTGATTATTGTGAAGAAAGGTAACAAACACTGTGTAATAACAAAAAAAAAATAAAGAGCAAGAGTAGGCTTAAGGAAACTTTATTCTGCTTAGAATAATAGATATCAGCGTCCTCTACAATCGAAAGAGTTCTCCAAAGGGAGGTAATCAAGGGAGATTAATCCCGATTATTTTATCACGTTCGCTCCATCATCCAGGCGTTTTGCGAGTTCTGTTGGAACGGCTTGTCATTCTGATTTTTTGATGCTATGGGACCCTTGAAATCCATGTTTAACCTCTCAAATGGTTTATGAGCGTCCCGGTTTAAAGCCTGAAGAACTGCAGTTCACAAGGACACATAGCACAGTGGAAAATGCCTTTGTTAGATCCAGTGACAGCAGCGGAGAACTTGGAGAGGGGAATTAATAGGAGATAACTGATAACTGACATCCATTAGACATGGCACGTGGAACTAGAACAGTCCACCCCAGTGAGCGAAATAAAGGGTTAATTTCGACATTCCAACCACTCGAAAAAGGCCGGAGTGTACAACGACAGAAACGTTGTAATAAATATGGCAAAAAAGATGAGGACAGTAGTCCGAATAATGTAAATAGCGAGCAAATTCTATTTATGGATAATGGAATTAGATTCAAGTGTTGTATGCCACCCCCTTGTTCTGGGGAGGTCTTGGGCGAGGCCCCAAATAAGCAAAATGTTGTATACCCCTTTCGTTCTGGAGTTGTCTTTTGGTTGACGCGGTCAATTTCACAACAAAGCTGCTCTCTCTCTCTCTCTCTCTCTCTTTCTCTCTCTTTCTCGGCCGTCTTTTCGTTAGTTACTTTGTTTGGAGGTGAACAAAAGGTATTTTTAACGTATCTATTTTATTAACTAGCCAGTGGGTGGGGACGCTCTATCACCCCCACTGAGGAGTAGGTTACTCACACGAAAATAACACGGCTGCATTCTTCGACGTGCAAAACCTAACTCACTGCAAACACTTACTATCTTTCTAACATTCTCACGTTCAGTTCAGCCGATCAGAATCGACATTCCTATTTAGTATGCCATCTGACCTTAAAGTTCAGTCTCAGAACGTCTGAGCCAAAATACACTGCCAGTAAAAAATAGTAGTCTGAAACTATTATTTAACACAAGCAGAAAGAAGTATAAAAATGGGAAAATAGCGTAGAATAACCAGGGATATTTTGGAAATTGTTGTCGTGTGTTTCCTTTAATGAGGCTATTGTTTACTCTTCCACTTACTATAAAGTAGTAGGAAAGTAAGCCTCGGGTAACAGTTCTGTAGACTGTTCTTCCGAGGCTGTGACTGTTCGCAGCTCCCTCCGGGTTCCTCTCTGCCCAAGGAAGAGAGGAACCCGGACAAGGCTGTGCCGAAGGGCAGAGTCTCGTTCAGGAGGTAGACAGACCCAAACCCGTTTATGCGGGTTCTACGGGGATTTTTTGGCCGAGCCTACGAGCTCGGATGACCCACGTTAAACTCGGCCTTGTGCTACATATAACCCTCGTAGAGGGCTGTTAAATATAACAGTGATATAGACTGTTCTACAGCTCCCGTCGAACTCTCTGCATTGGGCAGAGAGGAACCCGGACGAGGCTGTGCCGAAGGGAAGAGTATCATTTGGGAGGTAGACAGTCCCCAACCCGCGGGTTCTACGGGGACTTTTTGTCCGAGCCTACGGGCTCGAATGTTCTACCGAGTCTGTGACTGTTAGCATCTCCTGTCGAACTCTATGCCTTGGGCAGAGAGGAACCCGGACGAGGCCGTGCCGAAAAGCATAGTTTTGTCTGGGGATGTAGTCAGACCCGAACCAGTTTATGAGGGTTCTCCGGGGATTTTTGTCCGAGCCTACGGGCTTGGAAGACCTGCGTTAAACTCGGCCTTGTGCCACATGTACCCTCGTGGGGGGCACTAAATATCAAAAGTGATATAGACTGAACGCTGGTCAACCGACACAGAATCCCAAGTCGTGTAACACACTTCTGTTGTATTTACTGTTCGATACACGATTCATCTGCAACCTCTTGTTTTGTTATTTCTTGACCATTATTTGGTCACAACAGAAACAATATTAAAGAGTAGAATGATGATTAGATGGGTAAATAGATGAAAACACTAGGGAAGAAACTGGAGATTAAAGAAAGGGTTAATGTAGTCATCGTAACGGAAGAGTTGATTTCAATATGGTTAGTGGTGGGGGTGCATATGTTGTTATTTAATCCCCAGCAATTACGACGAGACAGCTGTTATGATTATGCAAATGCATGAAAAAATATCAAAGTAGGCAACTAAAATGGATTAAACAGACTTAGGGTTTTCAAAGAGGAAGAAATTTACACCTGCAGCTGGGCTTTTAGGATTTTGTATTGCTTTGTGTGCGTTTCACGTTGACTTCCTGGCAAATTAATTGTCTCAAAACATCTGTGTCCACGCGAACTGGAAGACTAGCATCTGTCGATGCGGGTTCCAATTGATCCGTTCAACGTACAGGTGGCTTCACAAGAAAATACTCAGCAGAGTAATGGATAGTCCGCAGGAAAATCTCCCACAAATAATTCTGTTTTTTCTTATATATATATATATATATATATATATATATATGTAACAGAAACTTTATTTATAAACTAATAAACGAACAAATATTTAAGTAGGCACCTATGCACGTGTTTGGACATGTCCATGTGTACATGCACATACAGAATCACATAACAAATGTACATAAATTAGATAAAACATTTACACACCTAACCCCCGCCCCATAATTAATGCCTTAATAACACCAAGGCAAAAACAAATAAACTACTAAATATTAAATAAAAATAAAAATGAAACATTTAATAAGCGATAGCACATGATGTAAGCATGCACTTATTTTAATTACATATACACTATTTAACAAGTGCATATACATGGGTCTGTGCAGCACATGCGTAAGTGTGCGAGGGTATGTAATATATATATATATATATATATATATATATATATATATATATATATACGTGTGGGTGTAAAAATGATATTTAAAAATCAAATAACTTCACAATTTATCCTCTTGTTTATTACTAACAAACATACGCAAATATATATATATATATATATATATATATATATATATATATATATATATATATATATATATTAACATAATATATATATCTATATATATTTGATAGTTGTATAGTTTCTTTACAGGACAATGGGTGTGTAAGAACTGTCCAAATGTTTTATATTTCCGAGCGCTTTCGGCTATACCTTTAGCCATTATCAAGGATGATTCGATTTTTCAGCTTAATTGAGTGTGTGCATTATGTGTATGTCTTAGTGTGTAGTAGTGGTGTTTTAATTTCCAAATACGGTTAGCACGTTGAGGCCTTGTTCGTAGTTAATATTGTTAAAGGTTGGCTTTTCCTTTTTTATTATTAGAGCCTCCATTATTTTTAATCTTTTTTTGCAGGTGGATGCAGTTAATATATTTGTGTTTTAACTCCATCCACCTGCAAAAAAAGATTAAAAATAATGGAGGCTTTAATAATAAAAAAGAAAAAGCCAACTCTTAACAATATTAACTACGAACAAAGTCACAATGTGCTAACAGTATTCGGAAATTAATAACACCCCTACTACACACTAAGACATACACATAAGGCACACACTCAATTAAGCATTTGACGGTCTCTGTCCAGTTTTAGCTCTCCAATATTATTCTGGGGTGCTTTGAATTTTTTACTTGAGGTTGTTAAAGAAATATCAATTCAATTTTCTTGACCCCTCCGCTGACCTGTTGTCCATGTTTTTGCATTTTTTGACACTGTAACAAGGACACGATATCGTTGGTCGAGATGGTTTTAGTGTCAATCTTTTCGCAAAGGAAGTTTGACACTCTTCGTCATGTTTTCTTTCTTCGAAGCTATTTTGCATATAATACCCCTGTAAAAAGGCCTTGAATTAACAGCTGACTGCATATTCTTTGGTCTGCATTTGGTTTCGTATCATTTGGTCTTGTGGTTGGTGTGAAATTTAGGTTGAAATGTTACTGCAGGTTTGCTTCCCGTCATCTATCTATCTATAAAATCAGGTCAGTTGAATCCACTACCCTGCTTTCAACCTTACGGTCTCCCCAGGCGATTTTACGACCTCTTAACGCTTTATTTTTTTAAAGAAACCTAATGAACGCTATTATTATTTTCAAAAATAATAAAAATAAATAAAAAAACGCACGACGTTGTGTGTAATAGAAAGGAAGGAGGAGGAGGATTTGAAAAAGGAAGAAGAAGGAGAAGGGAAAGAGATGAAAAGCAAGGGTATTGTAAATATATCGGTAGGTGGTTTATGGAAATGTACATACTTTTTTTTATCTAGACTCATATGTGCTTAAGAGGAATTTTCTAATATGTAATCAACGACTTAAGACTTCGGATTTCTGGTTCAAAAGATCATTCACTCATATATATTTACACAAAAATGATGTTTATAATATTTTGTTCTTCTTTATACGTATTATTTATAGTTTTCGATTTGGCTCTCTCGCTGTATAATAAAAAAAATATACAGCCTCAAAGAAACAACATAGTAGATAAAAAAGAACGAATAAATCGAAGGCTGTCTAAAAGAAAATAGACGGAAATCTGTGTCTAAGGAAGCAGGAAGTCAGGTGAAAACAGGAGCAAATGTGGAAACCAAGTAGAATCAAATGAGTAAAAGGAAAGAAAACAAAAACTATTGAATTGTTGAAGAAATACGACTGAAAAAAAATGGAAGGAAATCTAGAACAGAAAGGAAAACAAAGCAAAAGAAAGAGGAAATGGAACACGACGTAGGAAAACATTCTGAAGAATTTGATTCGGCAACTTTTGATTTCTCCGCCGGGTCTTTGTGTAAACTTAACAGTTTTTCGTGTGACTCGCTATTAAATGTGTTTTATGAGGGCGACAAAGAAGCTTTCCTTTTCGTCATTTATTAAAATATTTTTTTCTTTTAACCACCACCACCACCTCCGCCGCCTCCGTCAGTTTCTTTCTTTTTCGTCTTTCTGCTTTCGTTTGATTTCATCTTCGGTTGTTGCCATCGACAAAAAGTTTGTTTTCGCAGTTAATTCTTAATTTCATCTTCAAAATAACAATGTCAGGAGAATACAAATTTAATAATAAAACACCACTGCAGAATCACGCGATTTTTAACAGCATCTCTTTGGCGATTTTCTTGCTATCACTGTCTGCAATGACACTGACTTCGTTATCCGCTTGTATTATATTATAAAACTATAAAAGAACCAAAATATCACAAATCTCTTTTAATTACGATAGAAAAGCTTTTTTGTCATCCATCATCATGACTGATGCTAAACTCGAGGAGAGTAACACATTTCGCTTACTAGGTCTAACGTTTTCCATTGCCATGAATATTGAATTAATTGCGAAGACTGTTGTTAAGAATTTTGGTTCACTTTGTCGTGCTAGAGAATTTTGTACTTCTTCCTTTTTTAAAATAAGTCGACCATCTGCTGAATTATTATGGACCTGTAATTACATTTTACATTCTTAACTGATATTTCTGTATCTTCATTAAAGATTCATGCAAAGGAGAAAATGAAGGTATCATCATCTATATATTTGTTGAACAACTCAACAAAAACAACGCCTTGAGCGAATAACAGTATAGATTTCGCTCCTCTAAGTCCACTGCTGATGTCTTAACTCATAGAATCAATAAAGCGCTTGATAACATATCTTGAGAATTGTTACCTTAGATATATCGAGTTAACAAGGTGTAGAATAAGGGACTGATACAGCGATGGAATAACTGTAAGAATATGCTCGATTATCAAGCCTTTCCTATCAGGTAGGTCTAGTAAGGTTAACGGGCAGTACCCGGAGACGCATAAGATCAATGATGGCGTGCCATGAGGCCCCCTATACAATCTTTCTGCTTTATATTAACTATCTGAGGTAACATATTCAGATACTTAACAAGCTTCTTAACCATTACATCGCATCGAAATATTCCTTCTTCAAAGCAAGAACAGTAAACAACAATAATTTTAAATGGATGTTTTAATTCGAAATTATTTTTTAGTGGAGACACATGTTTTATTTATTAACATTTTTTATTTTCTTAAATAATTAAATAAAAAACAACCGACCGAGATCGATTAATTAAAAATACAAAACAAAACAAACAAAAAATGTTTATAGTAATAAGAAATAAAGTATTGAAAAATCCATCAATATATACATATACCTATTTATTAACCTCGATTTAGCTCTGTTGAGCGAGGTTCGAAACCAGTTAGCTTTGTTAGATAGTTTTGTTTTTGTTTGGCAAGATAAGGCTATTTGTTGAATTTTGGGGTTGAACACAAAAATTAAATAAGCTATATAAACACATTTTATTACGTTAATAAAAATACCGATCAAAATAAAAATAATAAATAAATAAATATATAAGATAAAAATAAAAATAAAAATAAATAAAAACAAGCAAAATAAATTGACCCATATAAATAAACAAATAAACGACTTCCGATAAAATAGCCGCCATAATAGACTACCCACAATACGCTATATAAACAAATTTTTACTACGTTAATAAAAACACCGATGAAAATAAAAAATAAAAAGTAAAATAAATATAACGGATAAAACACAAAAATAAATTAAATAAAAACAAGCAAAATAATTTGATACAAATAAACAAATAAACGACTTCCGGTAAAATATCTGCCAAAATAGACTACCCACAATGCACCACTGACCCGTATGTATAAATAGCCGAGAAACATATATATCATATGTCATCGTCTGATGAAACTTTAATAAAAGCGAAACATGTGAGATTTATATACGTTACTTTGTCCTATCATTATGTCGGAATCAAATCCATATTTGAACGCAATATATATGTTTGTGTTTTCTCCATATAGATGTAAATAGTATAGAATACGATTAAATGCATATTAAATCGTCTGTATCTTTAATTAAAGGTATTTGTTATGAATGCACTCCAACAAGTACGCAGAATCGCCTCATCAGTGATGTTACTGACTTGGGGTCATGACAAGTTTCGGGTCTTTCAACATCATAACTGTTCACCCAAGAGACCCTACCGGAACAATACCTATTCCGGCATGCAATCTTGAAGCGAATATCCACTAATCACACAACAACGGTCATATAAATAACTGCCTATTTTGAAATAGCAAGCGACCAATCACAAACGCCCTACGTCACTTAATAATATTTAAAAATCAAAATAGTACTTCTATTTTATTATGTTTTTTTTTTATTTCAGTTTTCTTTTCGTAAGAAGCGGAAGGATAAATGCTCTCTAGGAATTCACTTATGTTGTTTTCAGAATAAATGGATATCATTTTACGTGACCTGCTACAACCCCCTCACCCACAAAAAAAACCCACCGTATTACTCTCTGAGAATAAGCAAATGAAACTATTTTAACCAATCTCTAATTATATAGACGAGGCAGATTATGTTCACACTGATTTCTCGTTCAGAAATAGTCACAGACTTTTCATATCTTGTTTACCCCCCCAAAAAAAAACAAACAAACAAAAATATAAACCAATGATTCAACGATTTATGGTCACAATTACCTGCTTTTTCCCAACATTAACACTCAAGCCGAATGATAAATTAACATAAAACAGATAACTTCTCAATTTGCTGGATTCTTTCCTTTTCCAAACCTTTCGCCACTCGATGACGCTTGTGTAAGAAGCTAATTTTCTGACTAAATCCTAACATATCCGAATTGCATACAAACGATCAATGTCTGCAGCATAGCACTGAGATAGCGCATTGGTGATATTAAGAGAAAAATACTGTTTGAACGCTGCCGCCATTACTGTCACTGAGGCGGGAAAATTTCTCCTACGATCCCCGTCTTTAGTTGTTTTGTTTTTTTTTCCTTTTTTACTACTCGAAAATATAAATTTTCATCCACATCCTAGCATCTAACATACTTTCATCAGATTTGAACGTGTTTATAACGGATTTTTCTGAAAACGTTGCACATTTAATCCAGTGAGTAATATTGAAGCTAATGGAATTTTTTTTTATCTTTTTCTTTATGAAAATGTGACAGTCACACCATTTTTTTTCGAATCTGGCAAACATGTACGTATCCAATATTTGTGGAATTGCGTCATTTTAGATACAAAGACTTATAGTGTGTGCCGAAGAAATATCTTACTGTCAACAGTTATTAAGAAGTGCATATAAACGGCTGATGACTAAAAAGTTCTATAACTAAACCTATTTTTATGTCCGGAGTAGAAGGGTAGCCTTGAATAAAAGGGTAGGATGGAAAATTCATTCAAAATTAATTTGCTTTTGGAATAAAGGAAAATGGAGGAAGACTTTATTGAAATAAAGAGAGCGGTTGGAAAATTGTAAAAAACGAAATAACCCGCGGAATAAGAGTGGGTAGTTGGAAAACAAAATCAAATTTTGAATAAACACGAATACAGTTGCAAAAAACGCAGAGTGTAAAACAGTTTTACATACTAAGAGCACGTATTTCATTTCACTGGCTAAACATATTATCAATGATGGCTTTTTTCTTTTGTCAATCATGAATTATTCTTTTCTTTTCATACCCCACATATTCACGGTTTATCTTTTTTTTAAAAAAGCTCTCCGCGTGTTCTCTTTCTTTTCCCTCACACTTTTGATCTTTCATTTCATCATTTATAAACGAACACGTTTTCCTTTTCTTCCTTTTGTTTTTCTTTTTCAATATTCCTACTCTTTCTCTCCCTCTTTCTCTCTTTCAGGTACAAAAAATCCTTTTCACTTGCATGGACATATTTCCCTATGATTGTCCCCCTATCACTTTATATCTTTCTCCTTCATACTTTCCCTCTTCCTTTCTTTCTTTCTTTCTTTCTTTCTTTCTTTCTTTCTTTCTTTCTTTCTTTCTTTCTTTCTTTCTTTTTCTCTCTCCTATTTTCACACCTATACATAAATCAAAAGTTCTATCTCCCCCAGACACACGCGCAAATATAAATGCGTATTGCAAATAAATAGCATAAGCTTCGATTGAAATTTTTACGTCAATGAAATAACGTACAATATATAAAGATTTCTTTTTTTTCTAGAAGAGCTGAATTATTCTTTTGAAACCAGATTTGGAACCAATCAATTTCTTTACTGATACTGTTCGTACTTATTCTTTGATTATAATTACGGTAAATTCGTTAGCCATTGGGGATACCATTGATTGAACCATTGATTGAACCATTGATTTAAACAGTGATTGAACTTCGCAAAGAGCCGTTTGATTATAGAACAAGACAAAAGACGTCCGTCTACAGTTCTTAGAAAAGGTATAAATCATGCTATAAATATTTAATTTATTCCACCAAAATCGCACCACGATGCTTCCTATCACAGACTCGAAGACCAATTCACTAGTATAAGAGAACATCCTCAACTTCATTGCCATATTCACAATGTTTCGACCACTATATCTCTGAGATGACGTATGATGATTACTTGCATTATTTACATTATTCGGACTGTTATCTTCATCTTCATTGCCATATTCACAACGTTTCGGCTTCTATATCTCTGAGATGAGGTATTATGATTACTTGCATTATTTACATTAATCGGACTGTTATCCTCATCTTCATTGCCATTTTCACAATGCTTCGACCTCTATATCTCTGAGATGAGGTATGATGATTACTTGCATTATTTACATTATTCGGACTGTTATCCTCATCTTCATTGCCATATTCACAATAAGCACTGGTAAAAAATGGTTGCTGATACATTAGGTTTATAAGTCCCCCAAAATCATATGTTTTCAAGGACACATAGCCCGATAGATAAAGACGTTGTTCAAATCCAGTGCCTAGACCCAAACAGTTGTGAGTTCAAACGCCAAAATTTGGAGAGTTGAGGTAAAGGGAAATAACTGAGACATCCGGAAGAGGAATGGCACGTGAAACTAGAAAAAATCTACCCCGATGGACGAAATAAATAGTTCGGTTCGAAATTCCAGAAGAAGGCCGGAGCGTACAAATGCCGAAACGTCGTGAATATAGCAAAATGAGGATAACAGTCCACATAATTTAAATAATGCATATGTTTTAGTTCTCCAGTAAGTGCTTCATTAATGGGATCTTTTGCCCGAATAAAAGAAGTTTTGTAAAGAAAATATCGATATTTTTTTATCAACCTTCAACCATTTTAAAACGATATATTTGCTTACATTCTCTATAAGCTATTTGCATTATTTATATTATTTGGACTGTTATCCTCATCTTCATTGCCATAATCACAACGTTTCGGCCTCTATATCTCTGAGATGAGGTATTATGATTACTTGCATTATTTGCATAAATCGGCCTGTTATCCTCATATTCATTGCGGTATTCAGAACGTTTCAGCCTTCGTATCTTTGAGATGAGGTTTATGATTACTTGCATTATTTGCATAAATCGGCCTGTTATCCTCATATTCATTGCGATATTCAGAACGTTTCAGCCTTCGTATCTCTGAGTTGAGGTTTATGATTATTTACATTATTCGGACTGTTATCCTCATCTTCATTGCCATATTCACAACGTTTCGGCCTCTATATCTCTGAGATGAGGTATTATCATTACTTGCATTATTTACATTATTCAGACTGTTATCCTCATCTTCATTACCATATTCACAACGTTTCGACCTCTATATCTCTGAGATGAGGTATTATGATTACTTGCATTATTTGCATAAATCGGCCTGTTATCCTCATATTCATTGCGATATTCAGAACGTTTCGGCCTTTGTATCTCTGAGATGAGGTTTATGATTATTTACATTATTCGGACTGTTATCCTCATCTTCATTACCATATTCACAACGTTTCGGCCTCTATATCTCTGAGATGAGGTATTATGATTTCTTGCATTATTTACATTATGCGTACTGTTATCCTCATCTTCATTGCCATATGCTGCCTCCTATCGACAAACTAAAAAAACAATTCACTAGTATAAGAGATTAGATCCTCAGTAAGTGCCACATTAATGGGATGTTTTGCCCGAATAAAAGACGTCTAGTAAAGGAAATATCGAGGTTTTCTTATCCACCTAAAACAGTTTAAAACGAATCCTTTGGTTACATTCCCGATAAGCTATTTGCACTTTGTAATCTAAGAGAACTTTAACCGTCTCTTCCATTCAATGAGCACTAAATGATAAATTAACTTATTATGTCTGGTTTGCATTAGAATCTTGTTAAGTAATCACGAAAGGCAAATGCTTCAAGCTGAACGGAAAATGAAAGAAAGACAATTCAAAGTCAGGGATTTAATTGAAAAAGAACCGGGGGCGGAATGACAATGTCCGGAATAGCATTATGTAGGAAAAAAAGAAAGAAAGAAAACAGAAAAGAAAAAAATATGAAAAATCGAAACTAGGGGATTGATAGAAGCATATTTAATTCTTGTCATTAATTATTATCCATTTCTATTATGCTTTACATTTTAATTTCAGTTACTTTGCATTGCAACTACCATTTGCATCATGGGTAATCATTATAGAATAAGCTTTTACTGCAGTTCAAATTTTTATCATTTCTACTTGAAATCCGGCCTTTTCGGAGCAGCTGCTTAATCGATTAAATTATGAAGGCAGACCAAACAGATTCCAATACAGCCTTTATACTGTCCTTGCACTGAACGCCTGATACGCCATCATTATGATTGTTTACATACATGGGTTTGTATTATTTGTAAAATCTGAATTCAGTTGACTGGTTTTGTAATTCATTTTCAGAGTCACGCTGGAGGCTTATTAGTTTATTTTTTTTGGTTCATCAGTATTTCAAAAGCTTAGCAAAGTAATAAGAATCAGTCCAATGTCGTTAGAAACAAAGAAAAAACTACAGAACTGTTATGTAATATCGGTTTTCCTATATGAAAGTGAATGCTGGAGAAATCTTACCACAGATAAAGACGATACAACAGAAGGATCCTGAGAATCCCATGGACTGAGCATGTGGACGTTTTGGAGAAGACAGAAACAAAAATGACATCTATATGTAGCAGGAGAAAGGAGACATTTGAAATTTCTTGTGCACATAATGAGGAAGGAAGGCCTACAGAATTTGACAGGTCATATCGGCAGCAACGAATAGCCTACTTAAAAAAAGATTGCATAAATGGTTGTCAGAACAAGGATTAGGGGAGATTGCAAAAAGACAAACTTCAGTAAGAGCTACAAAGGACCGGGATTTGTGTCGGGCCATGATCACCCACATTCTGAAGCCTCGGGTCACATTGAAGAAGAAGAAGATAAAGAAGAAGAAGAAGACGAAGAAGAAAACGAAGAAGACAAAGAAGTAAACGAAGAAGAAGAAGAAGACGAAGAAGAAGACGAAGAAGAAAACGAAGAAGAAGAACCACAATCACCACCACCACCACCACAACAACAACAACAAAAACAACTCTGAGCACAGGACAGATATTAAGTTAGAAATTAAAACTTTTGTACCATTATACTATTGAGATTTTCATATTATTTTGTTTTCGATATTTCAACGAAGTAGTTTCATTTTTTTAAAAAGAAATTTTTACGATTTTTTTTTATCAAAGTGAGATAAAAAAAAGTGTTGGGCATTTTAGCGTATTGGACAACAAGCCAGAGTCGAGTTCGTTACATTCATTTACAGGCAAATATCCTTGGGGGAGGAATGAATATATCTCTTATTATATCGGCAGCTATGTATTGAATCGCAGGACAGACTGGGTCCTATCGACATGGCTGGCAAGCAGTTTACCGCAGAAAAAAATGGCAACCGACTGCGGGAAAATTTTTTGCCTAGTCAGTCATGAATTGAAAGAAACAGGATCTCCCAAACGTGTATAAGAAAAAAAACATATATTATTTTTCCCAAAGGATGACGATATCTGAACCGTAAGGACTTAATGATACGCGCTTTTAAGTAAGAGTTATAAACTATTTTTATTCAAACATTTTTTATGTTTATACGTTTTTTTTATAGATACAAATATTTAAGTAAATGCTCTGTTTATAATAAACAGTATTAAACAACATTTACTGGCCTGAATGTCCAAGAAATATTGATAATACTGTTTATTATAAACAGAACATTTACTTAAATATTTATATCTATAAAAAGAATGTATAAACATAAAAAATGTCTTAATGAAATAATTGCCGGACGTTGTCCATTTCATAATGCGTGACGTCATTTGTTTATATTTGGATACGCATTGATCAGATATGAATGTACGAGAGAAAATCATTGAGAATTGTGTTTAAAAACAGTAAAATAGACCTTGCTTCCCGAACGTTCCACTGTGGCCCACTCGGTTAAGGCACGTCAGGCTTTATGACGGTTCCGTATAGGATACAGGTTCGATTCCTGTCAGAGGACGCATATTTTCTATGGAAATTTCCCGGACATTCAGGCTGGTCAATGTTGTTTATGCTGTTTATTATAAACAGAGCATTTGCTTAAACATTTGACTCTAAAAAAGAACGTCTACACATAAAAAGTGTCTTAATAAAATAATTGTCGGACTTTGTCCATTTTATATTTTTATTTTATAAAAACTGTATATCTTACAATCAGAATACGGGTTGTATCTGAATTCTTAATGTATTCCGAGGCTATCAAATCGTGATCTGAAACTGATGGGTCGATAGACGTTAAGGACAGTAACAAGATGCCACAAGGATCCGATTACTTTTCAGTTTGATGGGCATCCGATCTCCAATATGCAATCTTTGCTCAGTTGAGATTGCTTTTCCTATTAACGAGAGTTTTTTCGCTGTCGAATTTGAACCAATCGTGTCTATTTCCTTCGTCTCCCTATCAATATTCTGATATGTCCTTGCGATTATGTAAACGGCTTGTCCATCGAAATGAAAGTCTTCTCTTTACAATTAACGTGTCAAAATGTTATGTACATCCTGTACTTTAAAAGAAAAAAGTTCAACATCTTGCAGTGAAATAACAACTTCAAGTCTTTTTTTTCTGGAAGCTGCCTTGATTTACAAAGAAAAATATATTAAGAGTACCATTATTTTTTGCTACAGATTAAAACCTTTACAGCTGGGCATCTACGTCAACAGGTTTGAAACACTTCCATTTTCTACTTATTCCAATGGTAAGAAGCAAGTTTCACTCAGATAGATTATTCCATACGTTTACATTGTGGAACAGACTCCAACTGGGATGCTTCCCCGAACACTTCTTCTTCTGTCATTGTATATCCTGCATAGCCTCATAATATTCAATTCCTATTTTCCTCCTTTTAACTTCATATCACACATCTCATTCAATATTCCTCTAACCTTGAGTGGCTCTTGAACCTTGTATTTGGGGAAAAATAGTAAAAACAATGTTATTAGGTGTGCATATAATTCACTGTCCATATGGAAGTTTTTCAAATCTAAACTGAACTTGAAATTATTAACATCACACACACACACACACACACACACACACACACACACACACACACACACATATATATATATTTATATATATATATATGAAATTAACGTAATAAATCCGTTGGTATATAATCCAAGTAGATCATAGTGATATCAAATATTAAAACTGATCCACAAAAAGAGGTCAAAGTATTTATTATTACAGAGTAAAAATTAATACACAATAAAATACAAAGTCATTTCATATGGGGAATAAACATAATTCGACCGACGAAAATATCCAGATGGATTAATCCCGTGAGAACTCAATCCATATGGATTAATCCCGTGAGAACTCAATCCATATGGATTAATCCCGTGAGAACTCAATCCAGATGGATTAATCCCGTGAGAACTCAATCCAGATGGATTAATCCCGTGAGAACTCAATCCAGATGGATTAATCCCGTGAGAACTCAATCCAGATGGATTTTATCCATCTGAATATTTTCGTCGGTCGAATTAAGTTTATTCCACATATTAGATGACTTTGTATTTTATTGTGCATTAACATATGTACAATTTGTCTGATGACCGCAAAAGCGTCACAGCCGTCGTGACAAACTAATTCCCATGCAACTGAATATATATATATATATATATATATATATATATATATATATATATATATATATATATATATATATATATATATTAGTTTAAACGAAATTTTTTGTTGTTACACATTTTTGAGTAGATATATTGTTTATTAATAGTCTAAATTATATCTAAAAGCATGTACATTAGAGAGAAAATGTACCATCCGATATTACATTAAGACTGGGCTTTAAAATTAATTTAGGCCATTAAAGAATTCAGTTTGTTTACTCAGACAATTGACTCGGATAATAATAATAATAATAATAATAATAATAATAATAATAATAATAATAATCTTCTCATAATAATAAAAGCTAATGTCGAATTAAAAATGAAACATTAATTCATCAAAAAATTACTATATATATATATATATATATATATATATATATATTGAAGCATGTTTCATTAAATAATAGTTTTGTCTATTTATTTTAAGTAAGGTCTTTTCATATTGTCTGATAATCTTAATAACATTATCATTGAAAGACGAAAGGAAATCACCATATTGATACATGTTTCGTCTTTCGATGATAATGTTATTAAGCTTATCAGACAATATGAAAGGAACTTACTTAAAATAAATAGACAAAACTTGTCTATATTATTTTATGAATGAAAAATTGCTACCTAAATATACACAATATATATATATATATATATATATATATATATATATATATATATATATATATATATGAAGAAATATAGTCTTCAGATGTGCTATATTTGAGAGATAAAGTGCTCAATATCAGAGACAGAGCGTGTGTAAATATAAAAGTGAACATAGAAGTCAACACTTAGAGGCGACAGTCAGTTTCATGCTAGATGCAATCGTCAGGCCACGTGTTTACTTATATATATATATGTATATTTATATATATATATATACATATATATATATGTATATTTATATATATATATATATATATATATATATATATATATATATATATGAAGAAATATAGTCTTAAAGCGTGCTATATTTATGGGATAAAGTGCTCAATCTCAGAGATAGAGCGTGTGTAAATATAAAAGTGAACATAGAAGTGAACACTTAGAGGCGACAGTCAGTTTCATGCTAGATGCAATCGTCAGGTCTATTTCATGCTAGATACAATCGTCGTGCCTGACGATTGCATCTAGCATGAAACAGACTGTCGCCTCTAAGTGTTGACTTCTATGTTCACTTTTATATATATATATATATATATATATATATATATATATAAAGAGAGAGAGAGAGAGAGAGAGCAGAGGAGCTAAATTTACTGTTAACACATCAATAAGTGTTATTAACATATCAATAATAATATGAATTATTTCTCTCAGCGTCGTCACAATCATCAATAATGCACAAGCATTCAGCGTTGAACATAGAAAAATAAAGCATCATCATCAGCATGCCCACAGGCAGGACCCTACTTAACCAAAGTTGTGGTTAAATACCCAGACCAATATGTGTCTATGTGCGCATCTACATGTATGTATGTATGTGTGAGGAAGTGTAAGTTTGTGTGACAGCGCAGGTGTCCGATCTGAAAAGCGTCAAGTACACCCAAAACTGCGCCATGTTGAAAAACCACCGCTACATATATGAACGCTACAGTCTCGACACCGAAATAGAATGACAATTGCGAATATATGTATCCTCGAACGCATGGATGTGCATCTATATATATATATATATATATATATATATATATATATATATATATATATATATATATATATATTATATATATATATATATAGTTTTAAGGTATGCTATATTTATGGGTTAAAGTGCTCAATATCAGGGATAGATCATATGTAATTATATAAGCGGAAACTGAAGTCAACGCCCAGAGGCGACAGTCTGTTTCTTGCTAAACATAATCGTCAGACCATAACGATTTGCGTTTACCCCCCACCTCGTGCGTTGACTTCAGTGTTCACTTTCATATATATATATATATATATATATATATATATATATATATATATATATATATATATATATATATATATAAGCCCATTATTTTTATTTTGGAATAAGCAGAATTTAAGTTATTGAGATAAAAATGAAAAAGTGTCTTTTCCAGCCATGTTGGCGTCTAATGCAAGTTGCATAACAAAGAAAAATTTAGTCTTGGACAAGTTTATTTGGAATCAGAGACAAATTCGATTCAGTCCTAGTTGGATTTCAAACATTTATTGTTTATTAAACTGAAACGGAGTAGATAATGTCTGCTCCAGTTACTGCTACGTAGTAACTACTTATTGAAGACATTGCATACTGAGAACGACAATATTCGGGAAATGGAAAATTGGACCTAGTCTGAACTGTAACATCAGCAAAAACAAACAACAGCTGATATGTTTGGAGACAGAATGCAAACATTATGGAAAAAGATTTGTTTTCAACAGTAAATAGTGTAATAATGTACATCGATGTTGGATATTATCAGACCGTGTGTCTGTAATACAGCTCACTGTTCAAGAAAAGCATCCAAATATAAGCAAACAGAATGGATCCAGAATACACAGCTAACAAAGTCATGGAGTTTTACTTTGAAAAGACTGATTTTAAAAAGTTCAGATTTTATCCAGGAACCACTATAGTCACAACGCTGAACGGAGACATTCAAAAAAGAAGGTAGAAAGATCCCACTTTTCCTTTGGAGAATTTTACAATCAAGGAAGATCTGCAACGAATCCGCAAACTCGCAGAGGACAGAGAAGGCTGGCAAAATATTGTCGAATCAGTAGACAATGTCACTGAAGATGAGAGAACATGTTAATTCATGACCTCAAATCGAAACAGTTGTGGTGATGATGATTATGATTAGATTTTCAATGTCGGGTTAAGATTTGAAATTGTACTGAAAAATTTCGAACCTCCGGGTGATTCTGTCTTTAGATTCACGTTGTATTTTTTATTTTTTGTAATTCCATTTTTTTCCTTTTGCACACAAAAGTAAACTTAATTTGCCTAATAGCCAGAGATTCTCGAGACAAGACATTATTAATTGATATGCGTCTCGTGTTCTCGTTAAAAAAACAATAAAATTATAAAAAAAAGAACGTGAAACGAATGAACCATTTTATTATTGTTGTTGCTATTAATCGTAGTGATGATGCTTATTTTTGTTCATTTTTTTTACTTCTTCAATTGTTTAATTTCATCATCATCATCATCATCATTTAGATTCTTTCTTTCCTTTTTTCTCTTTCTTTTCAACGCCATTTCTTTGTTTACTGGAATTTAGCTTATTTTTCACTCTCTTTTCACCCATTTTTCACTCTCTTTTCACCCATTTTTCACTCTCCTTTTACCTATTTTTCACCCATTTTTCACTCTTTTCACCCATTTTTCACCATCTTTTCACCCATTTTTCACTCTCTTTTCACCCATTTTTCACTCTCATTTTACCCATTTTTCACTCTCTTTTCACCCATTTTTCACCTATTTTTCACTCTCTTTTCACCCATTTTTCACTCTCTTTTCACACATTTTTCACTCTCTTTTCACTTATTTTTCACTCTCTTTTCACCCATTTTTCACCTATTTTTCACTCTCCTTTTACCTATTTTTCACCCATTTGTCATTCTCTTTTCACCCATTTTCATTCTCTTTTCACTTATTTTTCACTCTCTTTTCACCCATTTTTCACTCTCTTTTCACTTATTTTTCACTCTCTTTTCACCCATTTTTCACCTATTTTTCACTCTCTTTTTACCTATTTTTCACCCATTTTTCACTCTTTTCACCCATTTTTCACTCTCTTTTCACCCATTTTTCACTCTCATTTTACCCATTTTTCACTGTCTTTTCACCCATTTTTCACCCTCTTTTCACTCTCTTTTCACCCATTTTTCACTCTCTTTTCACCCATTTTTCACTCTCTTTTCACCTGCTCGCTATTGACTACATTTATACGAACTTCTTTTTCTTCTCCAGCATTACAACAACAACAGCAATAATAATAATTACTATTATTGAACAAACAATTACTATTATAATTACAATGCAGAACAGTTTAATGAGCACGGCGAGTAATGGCATTGCTGACCACGGCCACCGCACCACCCGAAATAGCAATCAGTTATCTCTTATTTAAATTAATAAGAATAATATAGAATTTGCCAGAAAAGTGGGTAATGCTGATTGTACGCAAATGGAATCAAACTATTGTCCAATAAAGTAATTAGAAAATTGAACGCTATAAATATTTTAGGATATTAGATTTTGACATTAAAAAGAATTTGAAACGTTAGAGGCAGATTTCACAAGAGAAACCTCATGGATGCTATCCACGGCTAAGTATTTCGATCGATTTCTAAACTGAACGAAACATGAACTGAAATTGCCGATGACCTGAACTCAAAGTAAATGTCTAAAAGCGAGAGATGGTGGGCATAGTTTTGGATGCAACAAAGTAAAAACGCGGTTTCCTTCGCACCGGAAATCCTGTTGGCGTCTGCAATGCAAAGGCCTGACAACAGACACCACAGAAAAAGAATGGTGACAGAAACGATAACTATTCAACAATATGGTTACTATCTGAGCTTCTCGAATGAAGAGTCCTTATTTGCATCATTTACGCTCGACTAATATCCTCATCGTTATTATTGTTATCACGACATTTCGGCTGTTATATGCTCCGGCCTTCTTCAGTTGTCAGTCGATCTGGGTAACCTTCAGGGAATTCTTCCACATACTCCATACTAACTAGATTAGCCCCGATAGATTTTTATTTATTTTAACATTTCCAAAAAGAAGTTGAAAACAGTCTTATAAACTTTTTCTTTTGGGGTCGGATGATTTCTTGAAAGGCGGATTCGAAAAATAATATACGAATAAATCCAACTTATATTTGTTTTTAATTTCTGGCAAAAGGCTATTTTTCCAAACACGCTAATATTAAGGAGAGCATTACAAGATGAGTGAAGTCATCAAGGATAATGAGGAATGGAATAGTTACAAAACAGTAGAAGCGACTCGCAGTCACTTGATGGAAGGCTCCACTATATACTATTGGTTTGAATAGAAAATCCATATAACATTCACATAAATAATAATCGATCAAAAACGTGAAGTAGAATTCAAAATAAAAATTGAATAAGTTGTCCCAGATTAAATGCTTGAAGAATTAACATTTTATAAAGTATTTCAATTATAATTTTTCATAATTCTAATGAATAGTTTTATGGAAACAGGTTATTAGTAATCATAATATTGACGTTTTTCTTTGAAATAAAAAACGTTGTTATTGTTACTATTTGAGGTCAAATAACATCTGTTACCATATCCTGGCTTTTAAAGAATTTGGAAGGGCTGACAAACACATGGACCCATCAGATTATGATAATATCCTATCTGTTTTAGTATTCACTATTCGAATTATCCTTTTTTAGTAATTATATTAACCTCAACCCATTGTTAGTACCGTGGAGTGTTTGAATACCGAACAAAATGTTTATTCTTAATAATTAGCAAATAGCAAAGTAAATTATCATGATTTTACAAGTAGCTTTCTGAATAACAAGTAACTATGAGGAAGTCTCTGGCTTCAGCTATGATATTTATGCGAGTTACAAGATTTGTTTACTGAAAATATTTTTTTTTTTACAGTAAGGTTCATCCTGCACAAGGCCCGGCGGGTAATGGAGTTAGAGGGTTAAAATAATACGAAACATATTTTTTCATATTTCTACTTTCGAAAATTAGAAATTTTTTTTTTTTAATATTTAACAGTTGGATTTACCCAATAAAACATTTTTTTTTATCTTTTATACGCCAGAAACAATGCTTAAGTTTGGGAATATATAACAAGAACATTAAGAGGGAAATCACACACACACACACACACGCACACACACACACACACATACACACACACACACATATATATATATATATTTATATATATATATATATATATATATATATATATATGTACACACGTAGATCCAGTTTAATTTTTAATACTAACTCAGTTTAGTATTTAGTGTATGTTACGGTTTAATATATGTTATAGTTTATTATATACCTGTTGTGGTAGGATCCACCTAATCTGCATAGGTGACTACCAACTATATAAATACTGGTTGGTACCGGAAGACGAAGAGGAGGAATCACGAGATCCAACTAGAGACTCTGATCGACTGCGACTAGTCAACACATTCTCCAGAAACGTCTTCCCAGAAATATACAGAAATACTATATGTACTTATTGTGTACACTTTCTTGTTATAATACATTCTTGTTCTAAGTACATTTTGTGTTGCATTATTATTCCATGCAATAGGCGAGATTCAACAATGAGTCAAGACTCAACAATACCGTAATTCCATATTTATAATACGCCTTCATCCATAATACGCACTCCTAAAATTGTGCTGAAAGTGTGGGAAAATTCTTCTACTCACGCATAATACGCACTCCTTGTTTGGTAATCAGACCCTATAAATTGTACCTCTCCAATTTCATTACGGGTAGCGTTTCCTACTCTAATAAAAGTAGTTTTAAACATAGAATAATATTATTCTAATTTAGTTTTATGATAATTCTTATTTTATCTTACATTTTTAAGTATTGTTAGGTTCATATGATTGTATTTGACATCCTTATGGGGTCACACTCGCCGAATGTTAGTGTCAAATTGCTGTATGTTTGGGGTTCGCAATTGAAATCGACTTATGAAATGGCAATTCTTTGAAAGATTTTTTTGTAGCTGTACATAATACGCACCCCTGATTTTTCTTCTTATTTTTTTTTAGAAAAGATGCGTATTATACATGGGGAATTACGGTATTATTATTTAATTCATTGTTAATAATTACTGTTTAATTTTATTTTACATGTTACTATTTTTTTAAATAAAATTAGGTAAGGAGCCTCTAATTAAATATTTAATGATCTATTACGCTAAAATAAAATAAAATAATAATTATAAATATACATTATTTACATTATTCTGACTATCTTTGTCGCCATATTTATTACAACGTTTCGGCCGTTGTACGCTCCGGCCTTCTTCAGGTGGTTTGAATGTCGAACTGAACCCTTTATTTCGCTCACTGGGGTAAAACACCTTGTCTGTCGTATTCAATATATATATATATATATATATATATATATATATATATATATATATATATATATATATATACATTTAAAAACTTTCTTGCTATACTAGTAGATGACTTTGTTTATTTTGGTCGCAATTTTCTTATATAAAGGGACGCCATAATTTTAAGTTTTTGCTTATTATTATCTTGACGAAGCAATGATGTATTTTCAACTAATATCTCTTACAAACTGTGAATGTAGACATGAGTGTCTCTTTAAATGTTCTGAAATTGAACTATGATTTTCTAAAGACTTCTCGTTATCGTCGTCGTTGTAAAACCAACATAGGCATCAACATTTTAATCAGAGATGCAATCTCTCAAAGGACATTTAAATTGAAATAAGATGTTGGTACTTTGTAAGACGCTAGTTGACGAAGAAGTATTGTTTTGGGCAACAAGGTTGGTTGTATTAAATTTAGTATAGTATATTTAATTTTATTTTTTTTACTTGGCATAGTGGGGGGATATGTTAGTGTTTATGATTCTTTCATGAATTTCCTACTCCTCCTTATACTTAGAATGCATTTGATTACGCTATAGTAGTTTGATATATTTAGAGTTATTTGAGGATATATTAATTTATTTATTTTAATATTACCAATAGCTCATCTAATTTGTTCATGAACGATGTAATTAGGAAAGCCATTATTACGTCGAAATTCAGTATATGTCTATATTTCTGAAATGAGGTATTATGCAAATTATTTACATTATTCGGACTATTGTCTTCAACTTTGTCGCCAAATTTATTACAACGTTTCGGCCGTTGTACGCTCCGGCCTTCTTCAGGTGGTTGGAATGTTGAACTGAACCCTTTATTTCGCTCACTGGGGTAGACTGTTTTAGTTACACGTGCCATGTTTAATGGATGTCAGTTATCAGTTATCTCCTGTTAATTTCCACTGCATTAACCAGGTATTGAACTCACACTTTTTGGGTCCTGTCACTAGATCTAACTAACGCCTTTATCCAATGTGCCATGTGTCCTTGAGGATAAAGGCGTTAGTTAGATCCAGTGACAGGACACTAAATTATAAACCAAATTATTTAACCAAACATGCTTGAATGAAAACATGCTGCCTATATATATATATATATATATATATATATATATATATATATATATATATATATATATATATATATATCAGGTCATCCTATAAGTTCTGTCCGAATTTTGAATAAAGAAAACAAGTGACCAAATGCTACATTTAATTACAGATTCAATCAACAATGTATTTTCCCTGATTATCTATGACTTCCTTCCATCTATTAACAAGCTTACTAATTCCATTACTGTAAAATTATTTTGGCTTTGATTCGAAGAACTCACAAATGTTAGTTTTAATCTCTTCCTGTGTTACAAAAGCTGTTTCTTCCAAATGATTCTGTAAGCTACGAAACAAATGGTAGTCTGAAGGAGCAAGGTCGGGAGAATATGGTGGATGAGGAATTTTCTCCCAACCAAGTTCTTCGATTATTGCTGTGTGTGGTCGCGCATTGTCCTGATGAAACATCACCCGTTTTCGATTCACTAGAGCAGGTCTTTTTTTCCTCAAAGCTTGGTTCAAACGCTCTAATTGCTGACAGTGTATTTGAGCATTAATTGTTGCATTAGGTGGTAAGAATTCAAAGTGGATTATTCCTTGGCAATCCCACCAGATTGAAAGAGGAACCTTTTGCCCATGAAGTTCCATTCTCGGCCGTGGCTGGGGTCCTTCCCCTTTAACAAGCCACTGTCTACGACGCTTAAAATTTCGATAAAAGATCCATTTTTCGTCGCCAGTCACAAGTCTATCCAAAAGAGGTGAAACAAGTTGGCGAGAATGGAGAGAAGAGCAGATGTCAACTCGGAATTTGAGGTTGTTTTCAGACAATTCATGAGGCATCCATTTTCCAAGTTTAGGAAATTTTCCAAGTTTTTGAAGATGACGATGAAGAATTTTATGGTTTGAACTGAGAACCACTGCCAATTCCTCAACTGATAAAGCAGGATTTTCTTCAAGGGCTGCTTCAAGAAGCTTTTCATCAAACTCAACTGGATGTCCGGTTCGATCTTCATCT
>OZ038498.1:8623135-8638135 GCA_964036315.1 Acanthosepion esculentum | reverse complement strand
TTTTTTTGTGAAAGTATTTATTTATATTTTTATATATATATATATTTGATATTTCAGATCGGCCCCGATCTTTCATCAGAAATGACTGTTTTCAGAAGTTTCTTTACATTAAGTAGCGTCCGTATATATAAATAAATACTTTCACATAAAAAAACATTCAATTTTTTTTTAATTTGCAACTTTTCCGTTGTTTTTTCGATATTATATGCATATTAAGAAAGTATACGTGGCTTCTCATTATGCTATATATATATTAATGTTTTTTATTGTTCAAAACATATATATATATATATATATATATATATATATATATATATATATATATATATATATGTATGTATGTATGTATGTATTGAAGTCAACAACCAGAGGCAACAGTTTGTTTCATGCTAAACATTGGGGGCCTCAGTCCTCTCTTGATTTCAGTCTCCTTTATTTTCTTCCCGTCTTCTCTGTTGTTGAAGGATTTCATTTTTTCATTTTGTCTTTCTTTTTCTTTTTTCCTTCATTTCTTCGTCATTTCCTTCGTTTACTTCTCCACACATATTCGCGTACCCAATGAACTTTTACATGTCTTGTTTGCTTAATTCTTTTTCAAACAATGTTTAATCTCTTTTTAATCACTGCAAACATTTTATTTCTCGCTTTTATTTTTTCAAATTTCGTCTCAAACGTTTCTAACTACATTTTCCAATTTTTTGTTTCACTTTCATTTCTCTCTTTTTCTTTCAGTCTTTCATTTATTTTATTTTATATTCGTGTTCGTCTACTTTTTTTTAACTTCTTTTCTTTCTTTTTGCTTTCTCTCAATGTTTTTTTTAATATACATTTTTTTTTCATTTTTCAATTACTTTTATTCTTATTTTTCTTTTTTCAATTACTTTTATTCTTATTATTTTTCACATACCTTTTAGATTCTTGCATTTACTTTTTTTCTTAGAGTTATTTTCTTTTTTACATTTTTCTTAGCTTGTTCTTTGTATTTCTTCCACTTTTTGTCATATTTACTAAACTTAAAAAGGTACGAAGATATACGAAAAAAGGAGTAGGAAGATTGTTTTCTTTTCTTTTCTATTAATCTCCGTCTACTTTCATTTTTTTAAATTTCTTTTCTTTCTTTTTTGTTTCGCTCAATATTTTTTTATATATATTCTTTTTTAATTCATTTTTCGATTACTTTTACTCTTATTATTTTTCGCATCCTTTTTAAATTCTCGCATTTACTTTTTTCTTAGATTTATTTTCTCTTTTACATTTTTTCTCAGCTTCTTCTTTCTATTTTCTTTCTCTTTTTTAAAACATTTACTAAACTTAAAAAGGTACAAAGATGTACGAAAAAAGGCGTAAGAAGAATGTTTTGCGCCAAGCATGTATGTAGATAGAACGTGTCTATCTTAAAAATCAGCATTCCTAATTCTGACATTTCATTTGATGTCGAACAATGACCACCAGTATCAGTATCTCAGCCATCAGACAGGCATTTTATTTTTTATCCATTTTCCTTTCTTTTCTTTTTTTCTAACTTTAAACAAAAAAATTTTCTTGTGTTTTTTCCTTTTAGGCTTTCTTTGTCATTTAATTACACATCATCTTCCTCATTTTCCTTCTTCTCTTTTCCTTTTTATTTCTTTAGTGTCTTTTTTAGTTAGTCTTCTTTTGCTTCTGTCTTCTACAATTTTTACACTTTCTTAAAATGAAGAATTTCCTTTTTCTTTTCGATTATTATTGATGACTCACTTAAAAATCTTATTAGCGCGCGTTTTCATTTCTTCCACTGAACGTTTCCCGTTGCTTCTGGCATCAATCGTCAAGCGATTACGTCAATAAAAAAAGTCTAAACTACGTAATTTCGTATTTAAGCGACTAGCTTGAAAATGTGTACGAACGTCTGTGTATATAGGAAGAGATGCTCTTCCTACCACCAAAAGTTTTTTTTCATGCCTTTTTTTTATTCATTCACTGCGAGTGTTCATCTCAGATAAATGTAACGCGTCTCTCTTTGCAAATAGAAAGACACTTCTATGAAATCATGGCCCATCTCATATGATAAACTATTGCTTAAATTGATCAGTTTCAGTCATACTGGAACCTTTAATCTAAACTGATTTCCTTACTTTTTTTTCTTGTTTAACACTATTCTATCGTGTTGTTTTGCGACACGTAATCAGTAATAACCTTTTTTTTCCCAATCTCTTTATTTTATTTCTTTTATGACCGACATATGCAAATAGGTAAACTTTTATTTGCCAAGCCCATTACACCACGCTGAACTGAAGAGTTTTAAATGCCTTTCTTTGTTTTTGAACATCTTTCCTTCTTTCCCACTTGAAACTTATGTCCTGTTCTTTTTTATGAAGATCTTGGCCTCATCTCATCTTCTTCCGTATCTGAGCCAGTCCAGCTCACTCGTCTTCTATTACATTATCCTAATCTGAGGAACTCATCTTTTCTTCTTGGTCAAGATCTTCTTGCATCACAACAAACACAATATTTCAACTGATTAAAAGGACTGTAGTTACAGAAGAAAAATATTAGAGAGCTATCCACCAAACCTAAATATAAAGAATTTTACTAGTAAATATTCAGTTTCTAGTGGAAATTCTCATATCTAGTTATAAATGTGGATCCACCAGAAGTGGACGATTTTCAAACTGAAAACCTTTTAATATTTATCGGTAATTCTTACCTACTCTCTTTCGGTTTTATATTAACGATAATCCAAGGAACATTCTCTGATTATTAATAAGCAACTATGCAGATGATACCATGATTTATGGATGAACTTTCAAAAATCTTGCTAGGGCTTGCTGATGGAGAGGCTATGTACTGGCAGGGGAAGACTTTACGCACTCGGCTCCCCTTTTCGCATTGATGCTAGCCAGCGGCGGTAGCTGAAAGCGAGAAGCGACAACGAGTATTTATTTATATATACGGACGCTATTTAATGTAAACAAAAATCTGAAAACAGTCATTTCTGCTGGAAGATCGGGGCTGATCTGAAATATCAAATATATATATAAAAAAATATAAATAAATACTTTCAATTTTTTAAAATTTGCAACTATTCAGTTGTTTTTTCTATATTATATATATATATATATATATATATATATATATATATATATATATATATATATATATATATATATTGCATATTGTATATTCATATGTTCCACTGAATGTAAATAATACAAGAAAAACTGTAAAAACTGTACCATTACAGACTACCACACTAGACGCATCACAACAACCGTTGAGACACACCTTGTAACATTAAGTAGCCACAAAACCGATCCAAATTGAAATTCTTATGTATGATCAACTGCTAAAGATGCTAGTCGGTCCTTTGTACCGAATCAGAAAGTAGCTGTAAAGTAGAAATTTACAAAGGTCAGACCAGATCACGAATGGAGTTCTTTCGCCATATCAGGTTAGGGGCAACTCTATTCTTACCTTCCAAAAATTCAATTTACACAGACTGGTGGACGATGAGTTATTTTCCAACCTATATCCCCTTTTACCACAGGTAAAACGTGGTAATCCTCACGTTACTCTATCGCTATTTCCATGAAACGTGTTCGGATGAGCCATATTCCTTAGTTCCATAAGTTCAGACATTTGATGATAAAATCTGCCAAGCCGCGTACACTTACTTGTATCGATTATCACTGGGTGCCTTATTCTTTCGGCTTTTGTTCCACGTCGAAACTACGCTCAGAAAAGAGTCACTTCGTGGCGGTGTCATGATTAAAAAATAGTAAGAAAAAAAACAAAACAATTTCCTCTTCTTCCCCGATGAATTGTTTCTGCAAATTATTTTATTAATTATAATCTCTGATACATTGAAAATGGATTAGCTCATACAAATGTCTGAATGAAAATGCTAGTTCAAGAATAACAGTATAATCATTTTTTTCCAAGCAAAACGAGTAAATAATTCTGTAGTTGCGTCAACCCTTTCGACCTAATGAGTAGAAAACGCTCAAGATTTTTCTTTTGTCCGGAACTATGGCTAACAGTGGATTGAGTGTTGATTAATACCTTTAGTTTCTGATTTGAAACCCCAGAAAGATTATCGGCTGACCAAGATGTGATCAACAAATCAAGGGCTGATTATTTTTGCGGGCCCAACCATAGTCATCCAGTCGGATTATGAAGAAATAATCAAAATGATGCTGATTGGTCAACCAAGTCACGTGTTCAATGTAGTATTTTATGCTTCATTCAAAAGGATGTTTTTTCATTGGACATATTCAAGAAAAAATTAATGTGAAATTTACAATTGCCTGATAGAAAAGACAAAAAATGAGTTATTTTACTTAAAAAAATTATTAAGGAAATTACTTAATCAGATAATGTTATTATTTTGATGCTATAATAAATTTAATATCTTCCATATTTTTGTGTCCGTTTAATGTATTGAGAAAATTGCTAAACATAGAAATAAAAAATACGTCTTTGACTTCAATTTGTCGAGGTATTTGTAATTCTAACTGAGCGATTTTAAGAAAGGACATCAGCAGCTCGGAAAGATTTCAGAGAATTCTTTCTTGTATATCTCAGTACATGTAAACGTAGCAGTCGATTATAAAAACAAGGCATTTGATCCAATCCTCATATTATGACATTGCATCGGGAGGCCTAAGGTCAGAATTAAAAATATACTTGTGGATTAAGAATTTTTTTCAATTCTGACCATTGGCCCCTCCCACCTTTTTAACTTTCAAAAGAGGTAATATTTTTTCCAAATTTCCCAAATGAATCATTTTTATCAGATGTTACTACCATCGCTCAAAGAGGTACCATTATAATTCCGAAATATGAAAGATTTTTTGTAGCTATGTAAAATGGTATTATTGTAATCTATTATAATATATATATATATATATATATATATATATATATATATATATATATATATATATATATATATATACATATATATATATATATATATATATATATATATATACATACATATATATATATATATATACATACATATATATATATATATATATATATATATATATATATATATATATATATATACATACATATATATATATATATATATATATATTTATTTATATTAACGGAAATAGATTGCAACACGAGGAAAGAACGATGCCAACTTTGACCTGATTATATATATATATATATATATATATATATATATATATATATATATATATATATATATATATGTATGTATATATATATATATATATATATATATATATATATATATATATATATATATATATATATATATATAACATTATAATAATGTTTACCATGTACAAGGCCCAGAAGTAGTAAATATGGCGACAAAAATGAGGGCAATAGTCAGAATAATGTAAATAATGAACGATTTTGTGTACCGATGTGATTTATTTGAAAATTAAAAAGGTTGGGGCGAAGGGCTATGGGCAGAATTAAAAAATATACCCGAACCATTATAGTTCCGAAATATTAAAGTTTTTGTATAGCGATGTAAAATGTTTTTATTTAATTTTTTATAATAAAAATATTATAATATTTTGGTCTACTTTGTATTGAGCTCATTTTTAAAAAAGTAAATGCTAAGAAATTTGGATTCTTACTCCATCTGTTATTTCTCTTATCTATGATATATATATATATATATATATATATATATATATATATATATATATATATATATATTAATTATAAACTGTTACATTGGAACATGCAAGTTACCACGACAAAAATGCATATTTGTTTCGACGTCATCAAGTGGTGAATGATATGAGATGTCTTTAGACGTAGAAACAAATATGCATTTTTCTCGTGGTAACTTGCATGTTCCAATGTAACAGTTTATAATTAATATTTATTACTCTACTCTTGTATTGAACCCCTTTTTTAAATTAATGTTATGACCGTTTGAATTTGTATTCTTTTCGTTCTTTTACATTTGTGTGTATATATATATATATATATATATATATATATATATATATATATATATATATATATGGGGGATAGAAAAAGGGCAACAGTATCAGTCAAGATGATCCTGTGTAGAAAAACAAATAAATAATGCAGTGGGTAGCATATTCATCATTGGTGTTAATTAGCTTGTTTGGGCAGATGTTCCCGCTGTTGATCACGTGATCATCGGTAGGAAATCTGCCCAAAGAAGTTAATTAACCCTGTAGAATGGAGTATTTCTTTCCGTAAAAAAAAAAAATTAGAAAGATTGAAATTGAAACATGCGAAAATATGTCGGTGTAATCTTGAATGAAAACAATTCGATTAATAAGAATGAAGCGGACTATTGATTATTTATAAGCTTCGAACATCAATCAATGGATTAGCTAAGAAAGGATACCGGTGTGAGGATCGAAGAACTAATGAGTATGATGAGAAGGAGGAAAAAAAACAGTCAGCTGAGTTTGTGCTCGGTCGAAACAGAAACAAGAATAAGCCCCAAAAGTCTCCATAAAAGTAGATTGTTGATTGGACAGGAATGTTTTTGTCTATTCTGATTAGTCAGAAAATGTTACAATCAAATATGATTTTCTTAGGGATATTTGTTTTGACTTTCTATATTTTTTCTCAGTTGTTTGGCCGTGTATTCTCCAGCCATTTTAATGTGTCATGTGTTTTTGATTTCTACTTTGGGGGTAAATTTGTGTCTTTCTGTTCACATGCCGCATTCAATTTTTGCGTTCTTGTTTCCATTGTTCATCTTTCACTGACTTCCGGTAGTGTCCTAATGGATGCCCCTTGAGCTTCCTACGCTTCCAGGTAGTTCCAAATTCATTGACTCAATCTCATTATTAATGGCATGCACACACTACTAATGTCGATACGGGATTTGTTTCGTGAGATATACGAGTACACTATGCGGCGAGATTCATTCACTTGATTCAACTGATTAAAAGGACTGTAGTTACAGAAAAATGCTATCCACCAAACCTGAAAATAAAGAATTTATTACTAGTAAATATTCAGTTGCTAGTGGAAATTCTCATATCCAGTTCTTAAATGTTTATTTATCTTATTTTGACCAAATTCCACAAAGGTCTGTATGCTACCGTCTCTCTCAACGTATGATTAATTAAATCAGGTTTTAAAGTGTCTCTGCCTTATACAACTTCCCAGAGTTCCTCAAGTCTTATTTTGTGAGAACGTTCAGTTTCACAACTGTATCGTATATTATATAAGCATTCCTTGTTCTTACTTTCTTCTAGTGGGGTATTTTATCTTGTTGATGCCTCTTTTTAGCGGGACACCGCTTTTAAATAGGCATGATGTCATTGCGATCAAATTTCACTGGATTTTCTTGGTTACGATTGTGATGTCTGGTTGAGTGGTCGTCTCTGGTTTTATGCGTTTGTTGAGCTTGTTCCTCCGTTAGTTTTCTTCTGTTCACTGAGTAGTCATTGTAATGGGTTGAAACGTCGAAAAATAACAAATAATTAACTATACGGAGAAGGAAATTAGTCCGAAAATTAAACGCTGTTTCAAGTTGATTAGGAAAAAAATATCAGGTGGAGTTCAAATACTTACAGATATTATTCTTTATTGCCATATTAATTATAATCCATTATATTGCGTCAACCTTTATTGAGTCCATTCTTAAAGAATCTAACGTATGTGTATCTAAAACAAACGGTAAGTACGTAAAAAACTTTTCCAAATCAACATGCGAAAAACAAGCAAACATAACGTCTACCAGACACACATACACTTACGAATCTACATCATCATCCGATTCCCGTATATAAAAACTTAAATTATTATACGGTTACATACATCAAGCAAGATTTACGGGTTTTCAGTTAGGCTTGGAATCCGTTAATTTATTGGAAAGTCGAAGGGACGTATCGTCTCTCCTTGAATTCGGAACGCCATAACTAATACTAACGTTTTTTTAACAAGCCGAATTCATGTGCAACCTGCTTAACCAATGGAAATCAAACAGCACAAAAATACCAGAATTTCTTTAGACTTTTTTTCCATATCTCATTCCCTGATAAAGATTGGATAAAATTTTTCTGTTTCCTCAATCCTCACTATTCTATGTTTTCTCGTTCGCTTTCACTCCCTGTAAGCCCCCACCGCGTACTAGTGGCATTTTCGCCTTGTGAAATGAATAAATGAATAAATACATAATTCCTGGGAATCTGTTTCCAAGCAGTACTTCCCCATTACACTAGAAAAAAAGGACACGCTTTGACGCCCTTGGCGTCATAATGATGAGACTAGTCAATTTTTGTCTCTAACACACCCAATTGGAATAATTTAATCTCATGGGTCTAGAATATTGCTACTGGACGAACACAAATTGACGGCAAACAACCTGATGACATTATTTTCCCTTTTGAGAAGAGACGTAGAATCAATCTTGAAGAGAAAAGGTAATGCCATAAAATTGGAATCATTTAGAAGAAATTCATTTTCTTTACTTCTCACCTGTCATACGCCGCCGGTGGTGTAGAATATACCATATTGGATGTTCAGCCGTCAGTTGACCAAACTTGCGACGCATTCGAGGTCAAAACTAACAATAAAGTTTTTAAAGTAGGTGCATAATTCTCGGGTAGAAGCTTTAGTCGAATAAAAGTTACGCCTTTTTATAGCGGTTGGCCAAGGCACCCAGACAGGTCGGCCAATTTTTTTACGCTCTGTCATTGAGTAAGCGGTGACTATGAAAAGTAGAAACTGTATTTAGCCAAACGGCCTAGGAATGTGAAACATCGATTGGAGAAAGCGCCAAGCACTAATGTCAGGGTAAAATGTCAACTTCCTGGAGTCGTCGACAGTTTAAGAGATGGCAGAGATCAATTCGAACAACGTACGAAGGATGATATCAGATTGAACGGACATATTGCCAGCAATGTAATTCTTCACCGGTAGCGATATTGGGGAAAAATGGTGAAGCTTTTAAATTGATAAAGAGGCCTGAAAGATCGTTCCCAAGCCAAATTAGCCGAACAGAAAGGATGAAATTGAACAGGTCGAGAGATCATAAGTACAGTATATATATATAAGATCATAAGTACAGTATATATATATATATATATATATATATATATATATATATATATATATATATGTATATATATATATTACAATGAATCATGCATACAGAAAGTAAATTAGTAAAGTTAATGACATAAAATGGTGAAATCCCTTCGCTAACTAAATTTTAAAGTTGCATTAGCCCACGAATCAATCGATGAATGTTATGATCCTTGTTTTTTTATTTAATTATCAACTGTATTAGGTCTTCCTCAAATACGCAAGTACTTTCGACGGTGCGAAATTTCAACATTTTCATATCATTAACTTTACTAATTTACATTTTGTGTGAATGATTCATTGTAATATAAAGTCAACTGCACCATTTTTTGTTTACATACGCGCTACTCCTGATATTGAGCACTTTTACCTGTAGGTATAACACACCTTTTACCTGTAGGTATGACACACCTTTTACCTGTAGTTATAACACACCTTTATCTGTAGGTATAACACACCTTTTACCTGTAGGTATAACACACCTTTTACCTGTAGGTATAACACACATTTTACCTGTAGGTATATCACACCTTTACCTGTAAGTATAACACACCTTTTACCTGTAGGTATAACACACCTTAAATAATTAAAATTATTAAAGTTACGAAAGCCAAAAAATAGTTTTTTGCTTCAATAACAAGGTAATAAAATCATCCACAATTGATCAACACCTATAATACAAATATATATTTGATGATAAGTCTTTGAATAGTACATCAAATATATGTTTTTGAATCATTTACATCTTAATATCGTGACCCTTCTAAATAACACCCAGGGGTCTATTATCAATTGATTTTGTGTCTATATTTCTGAGATGAGGTATTGTAATTATTTACATTATTTACATTGTTCAGACAGTTGTCTTTATTTTTATTGCCATATTCACGTTGTTTCGGCCGTTGTACGCTCCGAACTTCTTCAAGCAATTGGAATCAAGGGTTCAGTTCGAAATTCGATTGATTTTATTATTTTACTTACCAGGTTCAATTTCCGACCTAGTGGTTTTAATTGCTTCTCATAGGCTGGATTTGCTGTCATATTGTTTGCCAACATTTCTTTTTACAATTGATCGTTGATTTTCGATCGGGTTCAGGTCGGAAATTAATGATGGCCATTCCATTATCTTTTCTCTTGTAAACCCTTTACGCTAAAAAATTTACGGGTAACACGAGATACAATGGAAGAAACATTGTCATGTATAAATACACATTCCACTTTGAAACCTGGTTGGGACTTGTATGATTCAAAGACAATCTTGTCCATGAAATCGCAGTATTTAGCATTGTTCAGTTTAACTCGTTTATTGAATGATCAAATAATGGTTTGGTCGACAATTCCAGCACATATCATCCCATTTCCGCCCCCTTTCTTCTCTATAACCACAAATACATCTGCATCGAATGAAATTCAACCTTTGACGCATCCATCGAGTGTCATTTGAGATTCATCTGTGAAAATTACTTTAGATTGGTTTGGTTTGTTTTGTTTTACGGCATATCAACCCCAATGGGTTATATAATGTCAACAAGATTTTTATTGCTGGTAATATTTGTTCAAGAATGTATTGCCGGTATTAAAACCTATTTTTATACTTTTATTGTGTTTTGACACCTTTTGGTGGGGTTAACTATTTGCCCATGACAAGTGCTACCACTCCGAGTCAGGGATGACCTGGTAACACCAGAAATTAAGAGGTAGTTCGATGCACATCAGAGCTTCCTGATTAAAGGCCTTGTTGTTGGATGTAGTTTATCATTTTACCCAGGACGCGGATGTAGTTTATCGCCTTACCCAAGACGCATTAGTTTAGAAATGCATGTTTTCATGTATTTCTTGTCCCAATTCTTAGGTTTTATTGAATGGAGTTTGCTAAATCTTTTTAAGCGTTTCACCCCAAGTATGTCGGGAAGCCACTAGCACGCAAGGGATTACAGAGAGTTGGACCGTAGCAAAGAGGAGTAATAGAGGAAAAGATGAAGAGAAGGATAGGGAATAGATCAAGGCATCTGGAGACGTCGATTGACATTACATTTGAATAATTGGAGATAATAGCTATCAGGGAAACAGGAAGAGGGGTGGGAGTTCCACAGGCGAGAGGTGAGAGACATGAAGCTATTGAAGTAGAAGAGACGGCTACATTTAACAGTCAAATGGTGAGAGCGAGATGCCAGCCTAGTTGAACGCTTAAATTAATGAAATCTTGGAACCAGCGAAAGCAGCTCATCGGAGCAGTTACCATGAAAGTATTTGTAAAAAAGATGGGCGACTGCGCGTCTGTGAGAGAGCGACTGCAAACGAGATGCCAGATCAGGGCCAATTACATTTCATATCCGTCTCTGTATTTCATTAAAGAACCTTGAGACAAACAGAAGGGGCTCCAGACCATATATGGCAGCAATACTCCATGCAAGGGCGAATGGTTGATTTGCAGCTTTGAAGGATCGACTCCGGCGCGGCACAGGGAGCCATCTTTCCTTGCGGTGGACGAAACTATTGACTCAATGTATTTGTTCAACCTCAGGTCAGCAGTCAATGTGAGGCCGAGCAGTCGCAAAGAGGTGATCTCGTGAAGTTGGGCATCAGACATTCTAATGGGGGGAAGGGATGGTTCCCTGTGGTGAGTAATAGAGAGCAATTTTGTTTTTGAGGCGTTAAAGTTAACCAGCCAATTCCTGCCCCAGTCCACAACCGATTGGAGGTCCTTTTCGAGACGAACGGCCAGGTTAGTTTTGTCTTGATAGATACCAATTTGCGAAGTATTCTACAACTTTTGTCCGTCTTGACTCTTACAATTCTAGGCAAACATATGCGCACGGATGAAAAGGGATTGTTTCGCCAAGACTCTATTTCCCTATAACTTTAGTCTACGTTCCTCTCGAGGAGAAAAGTTCTTAAAACATTTTCCTTTGCTTTTAATTCTAATTTCAACAGCCCTATTTATTGATCAATGCTCTTTCCGAAGATGAATTCTCAAATGTGAACATTCCCTTACTTAATAACTTTGTTATTTTCTGTTTTTCAGCATTTCTTAGAACTTTTCTATTACTGATATTTCAACATATGGAAAAAAAGACTTTTTGTTAGATTTTCAGAGAACTTTTCTATTATCGATATTTCGACATATGGAAAAAAGACTTTTTGTTAGATTTTCAGAGGCTTTAAAAATAATATTAATTTAATCTGCATAATAAATTCAGTTTGCAGTTTTTAAAATAGATCCATAATATAAATATAATAATTGTAAATTAATCATTTAATATTAGACAAATATCCTTCAATGCATATTCGAGTTACTGTGGTTTATGTGGTTTGCGTAACTTCCGACTGACTGTATATAAATAATCAATAATAATAAAAAAGTTAACAGGTGCTACTATAAATAACCACAACAAACACGCCATCATCGGATAAAATCCATCATTTGCTCCCCGCCTCCATCAGGTTTATCGAGTGTTATCCAAGATTCGTCCGTGAAAATTACTTTAGAAAAATCAATTTTTATGTATCTCTTGGCCCAATTTTGACGCTTTAAAATATTTGATTTACCGAGAGGAGTTTGCCTAGATTCCTTGACAGATCCCAATTTGTGAGGGATTCTACACCTTTTGTCTTCTTTGACTCCCTTAATTCCAGCCTGTTTAAAGATCTGAGCATTGGTTCTTTCACTATAACTCATTTTAGTTTACATTCTTCACAAGGAGACACATTCTTAAAGCTTTTTTCTTTGCTTTTAGTAATTCTCAGCTTATATTTTCAACAGCCTTCTTTATCATTCGATGATCTCTGCTAAACGTCTTTGATATTTCCAATGTGGACATTCCCTCACTGAATAATTTTGTTATTTTCTGATTCTCAGCATTTGTTGGATCCTTTTTATTACCAATGTTTTTTTTTCAGTTTTCAAATGCCTTCAACTAATATCATCTTAATCTGCATAATAGCTTCAGACTGCAGATTTTGTAATAAATAAATGCCAGATCAGGGCCAATTACATTTCATATCCGTCTCTGGATTTTATCAAGGACCTTGAGACAAACAGAAGGGGCTCCAGACCATATATGGCAGCAATACTCCATGGAAGGGCGAATGGTTGATTTGCAGCTTTGAAGGATCGACTCCGGCGAGAAAAATTTACTGGCGCGGCACAGGGAGTCATTTTTCCTTGCGGTGGACGAAGCTATTGACTCAATTTATTTGTTCCATCTCAGGTCAGCAGTCAATGTGAGACCGAGCAGTAACACAAGGTAACAAAAATGGTTCTGTCCGTTTTTAAAGGAAAAAAAAGAAAACGCTTCACAGTATGTGTAACTTATATTTAGTCTTTGAAGTAATCGCCATCGGCATCCAGCACCTTCTGCCAACGTGTCTTCAGCTGTTTCATTGCCCTTGCGGTAGAACTCGGGGGTTTTGACGCAAAGAAGTCCGTGAGGGCTTTGCGCAAGTCTACTTCATTGGTGAAGGATTTCCCACGAAGATGATTATCCAGGGAGTGGAAGAGGTGGTAATCTGATGGCGCAAGGTCAGGTGAATAAGGTGGATCGCACAAAGTCTCCCACCCAAGTTGCTGTATGGTATCTCTGACCACTCGTGCGACATGCGGCCTGGCGTTGTCATGGAGGAAAAACACACCTTTGCAATTCACCAGTGCTGACTCCTTCTGGCGCAATGCCTGTTGCACACGTTTCAATTGCTGCGAGTATAGGTCTCCAGTGACCGTTTGGCCCGTTGGTAGCAGTTTATAATGAACCACTTGACGACCTGTCCACCAGACACAAAGCATAATATTGCGTGGGTGAATAGGCGGTCTTCCGGTGTCTGGAACGCTTGAGAGTTTCGTATAAAACCCACTTTTCATCACTGGTAAGCACTCGATTGAATAAGGATGCGGTACGGTGGCAAGAAAGCAGCAATACGCAGGCTGCCACTCGTTGTCCCTTGTGCACCTCCAACAGCGTTTGCGGAACCCACTTGTTCAGGTTGTACGTCTTACTTAGGCGGTGCAGGTGAAGTCTAACTGTTTCATCGGAAACGTTGAACTGTCTTGCAAGTTTACCACACGTAAGACTACTGTCCTCTTCAATGTCCGCCTTCAGGACTCCGTCATTCAAGACCTGTGGTCGTCCACTGCGAAGCTCATCATGGAGAGACAAATCTCCCGACTTGAATTTTCGAAACCAACGCCTTGCAGTACATTCATCCACAGCACTATCCCCAAACGCTTGACATATGCGGCGACTTGATGCAGCTGCTGATAAGCCCACTTTGAAGTCGTAAAGCAAACAGCCCCGAACGAGATCTCTAGACACTTCCATCCTTCTCACAGCTGTCCGGCTTATAACCGATGGCCGGGCACGGTGCGCGTGTTTTTTTATAAGGTCTGATGTTCCTACTTCCGGCTGTCCGAATTTGAAAACAATTGCTACAGGCTTCGTATATATTTCAACTTCATTCAATGACTAATAAAAAAACGGACAGAACTTTTTTGGTTACCTTGTAAGTGTAAATTAATCATTTAAATTTTGACAAAAAACTGTTCAAAGCAAATTTGAGATAGTGAGTTTTATGTGATTTCCCTGTTTTATATTTGATGAGCTCTACCGTTTGTAAAAATTATAGGTAGACGGGAGAGTCCATTATACATAAAATAGGGAGTTACTTTTCAATCACTATGCATATATATAGAATGCAATAGATGAGTTGTCGCTATTTGATATTTTTAATATCGCGCATGCGCGTTGTTTGTTTTTGATTTTGTCGACTGCACAGTATAGTAGGGTCAGTTGGGCACTGTCTGTGAGAAAAAAAGCACCATGCTGTGCTTGGATGTCAATCTGACGATAGTGCTGAGGATTCGGTAAGAGTTGGATGAGTCTAATGATGATTACGAAGGTACGACAGATCAGAAAAATCACTCTGATCGTTCTGATAAGAAAGGAACTC
>OZ038498.1:8578135-8618135 GCA_964036315.1 Acanthosepion esculentum | reverse complement strand
AAAAAAAACAGACTGTCAAAATTAACCCGAACACTCTGCACATGTTTTTGTTTTTACACAGCAGTAGCAGCATACATGGTGGATCAAAGATTCCTTTTCTTAACCCAGCTAATGGACGAATCGAATGTGCATTTATGTCACATAAGGTTATGGGAGTTAAAGCAAGAGAATAACACTATGAAATCATTTAGAAAAGATATTGTGCTTATGGTTAAAGAGTCATAAATGATAAATACGAAAATGGTTTGCAAAGATTAATTTTGGTGAATCGGCGTTGGAAGTTGATCACAGACTGGGGTATTCATGAGGCATTGATGATAAAGCTTTGAACTAATTAGTAGAAAATAATATCCTCGAAACATTGGGGGATTAACAAAGACATTAAATGCACATCTACCAGATGTCGACATTTTGAAAGTCACTTGGGTGTTTGGGTTTCACACGCTCTTAGAGAAAAGAACAAATCTCATCGTCGATAAGCAAAAACGAAAATTATTCCTAATATCACCATAAAATTTTCCTTTTTAGAAATGTTTCACCTGTTATTTATTTCCATTGAATGTCCCATAGCTTCCCAGTTTCAAGTTTAACCACAAAGGAAAAATGAGATTTATGCTAATATGTAATTATTAGAGTTCATTATACACACTCTCAATACGTAGATAAACTGTTAGGAACAATAAAAAAGATATTTCAGTGAGTATAAGAAAATTTATATAGACAGTAATACCATTGAAATACACAATGATGCCAAGAAAGTTCTCTCTATCTCCTTAAAAATCAAACCGTGCCAATAAATTTTATGAACGAGTGTCTGTTTATGAATAATAAAATAGACAGATCTAGTTGGATTGTGTTATGTTTTCCAGATATTTTTTACCAATTATGATTGATTTATTTCAGTAATTTCTTTTCTTTTCTGCTGTGCCACATTTTTTTAATCATTTCTCTCCCAGCAGAGCAATAAAGCCACTAAGACTCAAAGGGTTACTGAGCGTTAGAGAATATGAGGGAAAAAAGCACTATTAAGACGAGAAAACAATAAATGAAGAGGAATTAAGAAGACAGAAGTTGACAATAGACATTGCATTTAAATTATTGAAGATGAAATTGGCTAGGAAGCAAGAAGCCGGAAGAGAATTCCACAGGCGAGAAGTGCGATAGATGAATGTATTAGCATAGAAATTATGTTTGCATCTAGAAATTTTAACTGTAAAATGATGAGACCTCGCTGCCAATCTAGTACTGCGATTAAATTGATAAATCTAAGTATCATAGAGGAAAGTTTATCAAAACAATTGCCACGAAAGTATTTATAGAAACGGCACAGCGAAGTTACGTCAGAACGATGGGAATGTGACTGAAAGCGAGATGCCATGTCAGGACCAGTAACATTGCATATTCTTCTTTGGATTTTATCGAGAACCTCTAACTCTATAGTAGGGGCACCAGACTAAACGTGGGAGTAATATCCTAAGCAAGGAGGAATGGTAGGCTATATAATATGAAAAAAAAAACTATTGATGTTTTCATGTATTAATCGACTGTAGTTTAAGTTGCCTGTATCTATGTTTAACAATCTGCAGATGTAAATATGCAGACAACATTTTTTCTTATTTGTTCGGTTTGATAATGCTCAGATTTTGTATTGGCCTCTTTTAAAATCAATCCAATCCTTAATTATGCGTTTGACACTTAGCCTTTATATGCATATATCATTGGGGTACCAGTACCTTTTGAACAAACACTTGATTCTAAGAGTCTGTCTATATTTAAACTATATGTAAACTTAAGGAATCAGCACATATGCTAGGCCACAAAAATCTCCTGAGTCGGCCAAGCATAGAAATAGATACAATATGGGAACCAGTAATAAGGAGTGCCAGAGAAAAGCAATGATAACAAAAAGTTGCAATATGAGATCTGGTAAAAACATGAAATAATAACAGCAAAATTGCAATATGAGTACTGGTAAAAAATGGCTGCTGAAAAATTAGGTTTATAATACTCAGAAATTCATACCCAGATGTCCACAAGGACACATGGCACAGTGGATAAAGGCGTTGGTTAGATCCAGTGACAGACCCAAAGAGTGTGAGTTCAATACCCGGTTCAGGCAGTGGAGAACTTTCAGAGGGAAATTACCAGGAGATAACTGATAACTGACATCCATCAAACATGGCTCGTGGAACTAGAACAGTCTACCCCAGTGATCGAAATAAAGGGTTCGTTTCGAAATTCCAACCACGTGAAGAAGGCCGGAGCGTACAACGGCCGAAACGTTGTGACAAATATGGCGACAAAGATGAGGACAATAGTCCGACTAATGTAAATACTGTACTTGATTCTAAATGTGAAAAATAAAAGTATTGTCCGAGACAGATTCTTGGTTTATTGGAATCTGAGACAAAATTAATTTTATTATGGTGAGTTATGAACTTCAGCACGCTAATAAATAATGGGTTAATTTGTGGCGAAGCCTAATTTCAGTTGAGATGACAAAAAGTGTTTCAGTGTCCACTGTATTCGTATTGTACTAGATGCCTTATCTCTGTAGACTTTGCGTCCTGGGTAAGACGATAAACTATATCCGACAGCAAGGCATGTAATCAGGAGGTTTTAAGGAACATGAAACCACCTCTTAATTGCTGGTGTTTCCAGGTCCAACTTTACCCGTGTGGTAGTACCCGTTTGAGTCCAAGCTAAGAGCAAGCAGTTAACCCCTTCCCAAAAGGGGTCAAAACACTGTGGAAGTATAAAAATAGGTTTTTATTACCGGCAGTACATTTTTGAAAAAATATTACTAGTAGAACATTTTTAAAAAAAAATTACCAAGGATACATTTTTGGAAATACCAGCAATAAAAATCTTGTCGGCATTAAATAACACATGGAGATTGAGATGTCGTAAAACAAAACCAATCTGTAGAGTTTATGGTAATTTTATTTTAATTCTGTCTGAATTCTGAAACAAAGTTGCCATACAAGGCTATAGAACCCGGTCTGTCTTGTTATTTAACCATAGTTGGGGCACGAGGAAGAGGATTCATACCTTTCCCAAGGGTATTAGCACGTAAGTGAATGTAATAGATTCGATTGGAATTTGAACTCGGCTCTCAGATTACTCAATGCGAGCCGCTATCCATTACTCCTTCCTATTATAAACTAAGCTTATTTTTCTTAATGCCATCTCCCTTAAGGTTGTTAGAGATTCTTCAGTTTCCGTTTCTATATTACCTACAAAATTCCATGCATACGCAGGAAATTGAGTAGAATTGTTTTCCGTTACCTTCTCTACTATTTGAAATTCAGAATTCTTTCTCTTTTCTGCTACTCAAGGCGAAGACGGCACCGTTATCTTATCCATGACTAAGAGGAGAAGAAACAGGTTCATGCCTTTCCAAGGTGCATTTGCGAGAAAATGTACGCAGGAGGATCGGCTGGAATTTCATTTTCTGCATATATCTCAGTCAGATTAACGAAACATCCACATATTGAATATATATATATATATATATATATATATATATATATATATATATATATATATATATATATATATATATATATATATATAACTACAAACAGGATGAATGCCGAATGAATAACATTATAAAAAAATACATAGCACCAGTTGATAATAGCAAAAAAATTAGATTAATTATTTACTATAAAAAATTTAAAACTTGTAACCTTATAGTTAAAAATAATAATTCACCTCCTACAGCAAAATTAAATAGAGCAAATATTATTTACGAATTCAAATGTCCATTAAGGAATTGTATTCCTCAAGAATCAACTTTCGTAAATAATTATATAGGCCACACTACAAATCGTTTAACACGCAGATTAACCTTACACCTTTCTGACAATAGCTCAATTAGATCTCATTAAAATATTCATGGAGACCTACCGGACACTATTCGGAATATACTTGTCGACAACACTAATATAATAGCATCATCCACTTGCAAAAAAAGGCTAAAAATAATGGAAGCCTTACTTATAAAATTAAACAAACCAACCCTTAATAATATTAACTTTGAACATGGACATAATATCTTGACCGTGTTTTGAAACAAAAAAATGAATCACTTTATAAAACACACACAAACTATTTCTAATTCTAACAGTTGAAATATAATCCTTGATAATGGCTAAATGTATAGCCGAAAGCGCTCGGAAAAGAACATTCGGACAATTTTTATATAATTTATCCTCTGAAAAGAAAAACTTTATTAGATCGCACGAGAAATTATATAAAAAACTAAATAAAAGCACCTTGTCAGTCGATTTTAATGAAATGTGCTTGAATGAAGGATTGCTGCCTAAATACACAAATATATATATATATATATATATATATATTATGAAATGGACAAAGTCCGACAATTATTTTAAGACATTTTTATGTTTATACATTCTTTTTTATAGATATAAATATTTAAGTAAATGCTCTGTTTATAATAAACAGTATTAACAACATTTACCGACCTGAATCTGTAGCTCGTCCTCGGTAAGACGTTAGACTACATCCGCGTCCTGGGTAAGACGATAAACTACGTCCAGCAGCAAGGCCTCTTATCAGGAGGTTTTGAGGAGCGTGGAACCACCTCTTAATTACTGGTGTTCCCAGTTCCACCCTGACCCGAGGTGGTTGCACCAGTTAGGGTCCCAGATATAGGAAAATAGTTAACTATTACCAGCAAGACTATTTTGAAAAAAATTATTACCAGCAATACAATTTTGAAGGAAATATATTACCAGAAACAGATTTTTCACAAAACAAAATATTACCAGCAATAAAAAATGTTGTCGGCATTAAATAACCCATTGAGGTTGATAGACTGTAAAATAAAATAAACCAAACCAAACCAGAAAATACAATTATGAGGACACAAGAAAAATTAAATAAAAAATAGCAGCAGTAACTTGTCAGCTATATTTAATGAAACATGTATAAAAGAGGGATTGCTGCCCATATATATATATATATATATATATATATATATATATATATATATATATATATATATGTGTGTGTGTGTGTGTGTGTGTGTGTGTAGGAGTGTATAAGCAATCATAACCTTAAATCACCTAATGAAATGGCCTTAAAGATACGGGAAGGAAGGGTTCGTTTCCTCTTTACTTCATATACCTTAATCGCCCAATGAACGATATATAAAGAAACCACTACTGAAATAGTGACAATTAGTATGAAGATTGCACTGAGGTTTAAAACTGACAGTCATCTTGTGTTGATTGTTAGGTCTAGTCTATGTTGTGCTATTCTATCAATCTAATTATCTATCTGTATATGCATGATGACTGCGACTCGAATTGGCACAATACCATCGCTTGATACCCACTCAAATATATGGGGCGCAGATGTGGCGTTTTCATCCTGCTAGGATTTTATATTGTTTTACGCAGATGTGGCAACATCCGGTCCCTTTTTCAGTATGTGTTATATAAATGCCGCATAATGTGTCATTATTGTCTTCTCTATGAGCAGGAGTAGAGGTTTATTACTTGTTTTCTGTTTAGTGTTGGTTTCAGATTGCTTCTAAAGTCTATTTCATTCTGTCCATTGTATCTTATCTTGTGTTGCTTGGAGGGAATTGATTAAAAGAAAATAGTTGTCGGAGTAAAACTAATTACAGCAATTATTGAATTGTAACATATTCATATTATCCAAAGTCATTTAAAGTACGCCCCGAAGGATATAAAATCTTAGGAGACCTTGATTTACACGGAAAGATCTATGAATAGCCTGCAGACTATATATATATATATATATATATATATATATATATATATATATATGGCCTGACGATTGCATCTAGCATGAAACAGACTGTCGCCTCTAAGTGTTGACTTCTATGTTCACTTTTATATATATATATATATATATATATATATATATATATATATTTTAAAGATGTTTTGTTGAATGTCAAAGACAACATAGTCCTGCATATTCTCTTTTGATTTTTCTCATCTTTTCTAATGAGACTTTTTATTTGAAAATTATATTTTATTGAAAATAAAAAATCTCATTAGAAAATATGAGAAAATTCAAAAGAAAATATGCAGGACTATGTTGTCTTTGACATTCAACACATGTTTAAAAGAAAAGTTGCTGCCAAACTACACACACACACACACACACACACACACACACACACACACACACACACATATATATATATATATATATATATATATATATATATATATATATATATGTGTGTGTGTGTGTGTGTGTGTGTGTGGACGACCGAGTTCGAATTCCAGTTAGATCCATTACATTCACTTACGTGCTAATAATCTTGGGAAAGGTATGAATCCTCTTCTTCTCCCCCACCCAGCTAAACAGCAGGACAGACCAGGTTCTATAACCTTGGACGGCAACTGGTCTACCGCAGAAAAATATGGAAACCTACTGCAGGAAAAAAAAATCTGCCTCGTCAGTCATGTATCGAAAGATACATGATCGCCTAAGCAGGTATCAGGCATGACACATAAATGACTGATGATCGAGTGAATGGAGAGACGGGGATACGTTAAAGAGAATATATCGCCGAAAACAGCAAAGCACATGAATTTAGAGTGTGACAAAGTCGCCTACGATCCCTACAAAGAATATGGCGCGCACACACGCACTTTTTTTTAAATAGTAAGGTTCACCTTTGGGCTAATCGATGAAGAGGGTTATATTAGGAGGTAATTTGCGCGGATTTGTGTGGAAGATAACGGTTAACACCAACCTGGGACAGATTAAGATTACAGTGATCGAGGAATAATTCTCTTTAGAGTCGGTTCCACAGAGCAGTGGGAAGAAGCTGTTCGAGTGGAACCCACTTTTCGACGATGGAATGAGAAGGGAATATATATATATATATATATATATATATATATATATATATATAACTTCATGGCGTGTCCTTGTCGTGAAGGGTCGAACTGGTGGTTCGTCCGAGCACTTTCCGAGCAAGTATCGGCAGAGAAAGGAGGTTTCTCACATCCCACCTATATATATATATTTCAAACTAATCACAACACATTACATTGCATCTATACATTGATCCTGTTGTAATACTTCGGTCTATCGCGTGGTATGACGTCATTGAGACGTATCTTGAACTTATGATCTGAGTCTGCTATTCCGCGACCGTTATCGTCACATAGCAATTTTCTATGTCGAAATAACAAAATATCATCTTTGATGGTGGATGTCTTTGTTTCATGTCTGTATAACCACTCTGAGGATGGCCCATGTGAGTCGAAAGCTTAGGACCAACTGTTGGACAGTTTTTGTCTTTATTTTCACCAGAAATTAAAGCAAACATTGAAACGGCTCATGGTGAGACATGATAGACACTAATTGTCTGTTATATTTAATACCATATTTTATATATATGGCATAATTAATTCGTCGAATCCTAAAGGATTTTCAGGATTCGATGCAGAAGGTACTGGACGTCCGTTTCATCCTATTTTTGGGACTCATCAGCAGCGCTCATCCACTAACGAGAATTGAACCCGGGCCGTTACAACATGGCGGAAGCGTCATACCCACTGGTCCAACGGGTCTCGATGACGGTGGGTTAACAAACCAAACTCGATATAGCGTCAGCTCTTCACAAATTCGGATTAGTCACACGACGGAATTTGTGAAGAGCTGGCACTATATCGAGTTTGCTTTGTTAACCCACCGTCACCGTCCTGTACTGGGTCCGACATTTAGCAATTTCTACATGTCGAACCTCGAAAATAAGATATTTACAGATTAAAAAAAAACATCTATCTACCTAAGATATGTTGATGATATCCTTATGTTAGTTAAAAATATAGATGAAATATTTCAACTTCAAAATCGTTTCCAAAATAATTCTGTCCTCAAATTCACGTATGAACTCAATACTACTAATAAAATTCCCTTCCTTGACATACTGATAAATACAAATAATAAATTTACTATTTCGCCATACAAAAAACTTACCAGCATAAATTCATGTACACTTAACTACAAGAGCGAATGCCCATATTACTACAAAATAGCAATTATAATAAATCTAATACATCGTGCAGAAACTAATTCATCCACAAAATATATTTTTTACAGTGAACTAAAGAATATAAAACAAACACTTATTAATAATAGCTTTCCAAAATATATAGTTGATGAACAAATAAGATGCTTTCTTAGAAGTCTTAATACTAAGTAAATAGAATATAATACTGCTTTAACTAATCTCAAACATATTAATTTCCTATATCGTAATCAAATGCATACTAATTATAAACAAGATGAAAATATACTAAAAGAATTAGTAAATACTAATATATCTACAACAAATCCTATCAAAAATATTAAGTTAATCATATACTACACTAAATCTAGTATATCCAACTTAATTATTCGCAATGATTCTTCTCTCCCGGTTAGCGATTTGTAAAAAAAAAAAAACAACATAGTTTACAAATTCAAATGCCCTTTGAGATATTGTATCTCCAACTGATTAACTACTATTTATGTTGGTCACACCACAATCTCGGTTTCACGACGCTTGACACTACATTTGAACGATAACTCTAACATTTTTAGGCATTTAAAACAACATGCCTGGCCACATACACAATTCCGGAAAATCCTTGTTGAAAACATAACTATACTAAAACATGAAAACAAAAAACAAAAACTAAAAATTCTTGAAGCTATATACATAAAACAGTTGAAACCTAACCTGAACAAAATAAACTATGAAATCTTCACAAATATTCTGAAATGCCTATAATTTATAACAGAAGCCATTGATTTATACCAACGGCTTCCCATACTTAATACTTCTCGTTTTCACTCTCTCGTGGTCATATATGACGTCATGAGCTGCGGTGCGATTTTCGCTTCCATCGTCTCGTATGCACGAGTTTCTCGTTGGTTGGAAATGTTCCATGTAAACAGAAACAGACTATCATTATTGTTTTGTCCATGTATTGTTTAATATATTGTAATGTAATTGTCATCTTTGATAATGGCTTATGTAAGCCGAAAGCTTAGATAAGATTAAAAAATATGTATCAATATGGTGATTTTCTTTCGTCTTTTAATGATAATATTATTAAGCTTATCAGACGATATGAAAAGAATTTACATACAATAGACAAAACTTGTCTATATTATTTAATGAAATACATACATACATATATATATATATATATATATATATATATATATATATATATATATATATAGAGAGAGAGAGAGAGAGAGAGAGAGAGAGAAACTGCGAGGGAGCATGCACACAGACTTGCAATAGAATTCCTGGCTCTTAAACTATTATAATATTAAATTCCTTTTCTTGTTTTTAGTGTTAATAATGTAGAAGTGTCTTCACCAAATGAGCCAATGGTGCACCCCCTTCTCTAAAGGAATCAACGTTAACACGGTTTTTAACGACCCAGGAGTGGTCATCTCTGTTTGTTCAAAATGCTTCTGGGGATAGGTGCAGAAAGTGAGGCTGTAAGGCATTTTTGGGCTGTCCAACATCACAGATAGTCAAGTAAGGACTGCTTACAACTCAATTACACTCAGCATTCCGAGTAAAATCACTAATGGATTTTTATGGGGTCGGGCATGAGTGTTACCATTAATAATACGAAATGTCAGCAGTTGGCGCGTATTTGAATGTCTATGACGTCAGAAGGCTGCAGCTGAAGCCCCGCCCTCTATGTTTTCTCCACTCTTTTTAATGTTCCATTTAGACTATGGACGCTGCTTTATTGAACTGACAAAACTTGAAGGCATGCAATCTCATTTTCGATTTCAAACATCTTTCTATATTTTCCTTAGTGTGTCTTCCTTTCATCCCTTCTATCTTTTTGCTTTTGATGTTGATTTTCTGGTTTTCTTTTCTTTTGATCTTCAATCTTCTGTCTATTCTGTCCGCCATCCAAGTTATTTCATATCTCAAAATAAATTTAATTTCCTCTTCATTACTCTTATTTTTTTTTTTACTTTTATTTCTTTTTTTCTGTTATTGTTTCTTTTTTCTTTCTTTCTTCTTTCTTTTTTCTTACTTTTTTCTTTTCTGTAATATCACTGCTTTCTTTCAATTTTCAAGGTTTTTGTCGAAGATCCTTCTTCCCTTCGTTGTTTCTTTCTTTGTCTTTTTAATATTTTCCTGTAATAATTTCTTTCCTTCTTTCTATTTTGATGGTTTGTTCTCTTATATCTTTCTTTCGTTCTTTCTTTGTTTTTTGAATATTTTTTTCTATAATATTTTTTCTTTCTTAGTTTCCCTCTTCCTTTCTTTTTCAAGTTTTGTTCTGTAATATCATTCCATCTTTCTTTTTTTTCTTTTTTTGCCTTTTTGAAATTTTCAGTAATATATTTTCTTTTTCTTTCTTTCTTCCTATTTTGAAGGTTTGTTTTATAATATCCTTCTTTTTTATTTTCTCTGTCTTTTTAAATTTTACTCTAACGTCATTCATTTATTCATTCATTCATTCATTCATTCTTTCTCAATATTTCCTCATTTCTCTGTTTATTTATCACTCGTTCTTCCTCTATTTTTAACCTCTCTCTATTGTCACGCCTTTTTTTTGCCTTCATTATTATCTCCCCTTACGAACCAGTCCATTTGCCTCCAAATAGCAATCAATATTATTATTATCTCCTGAGTATAAATTCTGTAGTTGTTGCGCTAAACAGTTGGACATGAGATTTTCGGACAATTTACAGAGAAAATACAAACATATTTTCGCCTTTATTTTAGTGATACTAAACCAAAATGATGAGAAATATCAAATTTAATAATTTCATTTTTCTTGCACATCTCAAAAGATGTGTGCTTTATGCAACAAATACTTCCACCTTAAATGTTTGAATTCTTAATGTTTTATATTATTTGATTCTTAAGGAGTCATGTTTTCAAAACATTTTTTAAGGAAACACCCATTTTCAATTCTCATAATGTAATTTACATTTTATCTAATTTCCAATAAATATTTTGCAAACTTTCATTACATATATTTACATTTATAAATGTAAAAGACAATAGGAAAACTGTAATGGTTGCCGACGCGTTTTGTCCGATGTGAACATTCACAAGGCAAAACGAAATGAATTTATTAAACAAAGTAACTAATAATAACAAAAACAAAATGTCCTTAGCAACTGGAAGAATTTAGAGAACGCTATTTTTCATACTGTTAACTGAAAATTACGTCAAGTACTGTCACGTGTGGAGATATTGTTATTATTGTTGTGTTCACGGATTCAACTATTTACTTTAAAGTAATTACTTCTCTCCCAAACACACGTACAGAACAGTATCAAAAAATCAAAAGAAAATGATTGAATCCGTCAACACAGCAATAAAAACAATATCTCCACACGTGACAGTAACTGACGTAATTTTCAGTTAACAATATGAAAATAGCGTTCTCAAAATTCTTCCAGTTGCTAAAGACATTTTGTTTTGTTATTATTAGTTATTTCGTTTAATAAATTCATTTCGTTTTGTCTTGAAAAAGTCCACATCGGACGAAACGCGTCGGCTACCATGACAGTTTTCCTATTGTTTTTACATTTATAAATATTATCTTTTTCTACAGGTTAACTCTGAGAAATCTTTCATATATTTACATGCTTTCTCAACTTTTAGATATTCATGGACAAAGTATTTATTACAGAAAAAAGTTCATTTATGGGCTAATATTTCAATCGTTAATCACTTTTTAAATTTACATTTGTTTTTCTAAATTTGTTTTCTATATTCATTATTTTATTTTTATTTTCTCTAGATATTTTTAAGATTTTTTTCTTTATTCAATTTTTTTCCACCATGTTCTCTGACAGCGTTTTTCTTGTTTACCTATTTCGTTTTAGCTGTCTATTCCTGTTCGTCTTACTTTTTAAAAATATGCTAAGATTTATAGTTGTATGGCAAATATTGATAGCATTTGTCTTATTTTTGTGTTGAGACTTGAATGCTAATACGAGTTTGCATTGGTATTATCATCACTTGTTGAAACGAACTGCGCCTATAAATGCGATTTTTCTTATCTGGTAGATTAATTGCTGTAGGGTTTGTTTTTGCTCACTGAGGGATTTACTAGAATCAGTAATTAATATACATTGAAAGACATCATATCAAATATTGATCAGAATATGGTGATCAGATTGTATACGAAAGTAACGAGATCAATAGATGAAGGTTTAATGGAAATACATAAGTAAATAACGACTGTGTATCTGGCAGAAAGGTCAGTATAATAAATATTGTCCCTGGAAACATGGCTGGGTATCATAACTACAAATTAAGTCAGCATTAAATTGGAGAAATGAAATGTTTTAGTTGGAGTAAAAACAAAAGAAAATACTTGAAAAATATAATAATAAGAAGAAAGACGTACAAATAAAACAGAATATTAAAAATGAAATAAGAGAAACCTGACATGTAGCCTGAATGATGACGAATTGTAGATTGGTAAGGCTATTGTGGTTGCATATTAATAAAATGGATGATTTGTAGATGTCTGTTTACGGCTGCGTGAATAACATGACCACACGATTTATATTTGACGTAAAATATCACAAAACATGAAATACAAGGAGGAACAAAAATGGTTTTAAAAACATAACATTCGTATTTATTTGTGTATATTGATGTACATGCGTAGAAGTTAAAGATCTGTTGGAGTTATGTCTCTTAGACTGGGAATATTTTTATCTGAACTCACAAAAGTTGAATTAATTACAAAGCTGAGAAATGATGAATAAACTGTAGCTTTAGAAGAATATTTCAAAGAGAAAAGTTCTTGTTGCTTGTTTGGAAATGTTCTGTATCTTTGTAATGTAGTTTGGAAAAGTTCGTACGTACGTGCATGCGTAAATGGGCCTTTAACGTCTGACCGTCCATGGTCGAGACAAGAATCCTTTTGAGACTACAACTTGCAGCGAGAAGAGAAAAAAGAGAGAAAAGAGAATGAGCGAACTCGTGTCTGCTATTTATAGATAATTTAGTCACGTGACAGGATCACAGCAAATTGGCGGGAAAACTTGACTTGGTCACGCGCAAAAAAATATTTGTACGTGGGTGGATTGTAACGCCCACTTGTGTTTATTGGCTGTTATTTCCTGAAAATATGTATGAAGCTGAATAAAATTCAGCATTGATAAGAAAGTGGTAACGGGATGATAAACTATCATCTAAGATCTAAGATCAGATCCCTTATAATAGATACATTCCAATTGAAGGGTAGGGGTTAATTTAATTGTTAGTGTAACAAATTGTAGCTTTGGTATGCCTATCATCTAATATCTAAGATCCTAATGCTTGTAATAGAAACATTCCAATTGAGGAGTAGGGGTTAATTCAGTTATTAGTTTCACTAAAAAAAGGTGAGTGCTTCTCATCTTTTTCTAAATGTAATCGCATTGTTGGTTGATTTTAAATGAATATTTAAAAGGAATGGCAGTTCAAGAAATATGACATATGTGTTTTCGTTAAGATAGATAAATATGACACGCGATTTTCGAAGACTAGTAATATATATCATATGTAGTTTCATAAATACATACTTATGACACATGTGCATTTATAGATAGAGATAGATCTCATGGTAGTTTCGTAAAGATAGATAAATATGACATACGTGATCTTTTCAAGATACATTATGATATATATGGCCATGTTAATATAGATAAGGATGACTTCGGTACGATAAATAAATATGTCATATGTTCGCTTGTTAAGATACGTAAATAAATCATATGTGCACTTGTTAAGATAAGTAAATATGATATATGTGGCCTTGAAGATAGATAAATATGGCATATATAGCCTTTTTAAGATAGGTAAATAACACATATGTGGCCTTTTGAAGATAGATAAATATGATATATGTGTCCATGTTAAAATAGGTAAATATGCCATAAGTATTCCTGTTAAGGTAAACAAATATGACATACAATGTTGTTCGATAAAAGTGACTCACCTGAATTTTTTTACTTAAAATTTTTTTCGTCTATTGTTTTTGGGGTCAAACTAATTTTTAATCTTACTAATATAAAGACCCCTTCCCGGCCACTTAGTACAAAAACTTTACTCACCCTAATGTGTTCTATAGATAATTTTGGATATAAATGAGATTCAGGGAAAAACTCTGTGCAACAAAAGTGAGTCACTTATTTCCTGCAACTAGTAATCAATAGAAACATAACCGAACAGCTTTAAATAAAGAATTATAGAGGTATAATTTATTTATAATAGGTAATATAGTTCGAAATATTTAATAATTTGTTGCTCAACTGCATTCTTGAGAGCCTGTACTTTATAATGCTCCATAAGTTTTCTAGGGAGTTGAGGTCAGGAAATTGGGGCTGCCATGTCATAACACTCACCTGCTTCTCATCAAAGTATTCCTTCATCAATTTTGATTTGTGATACGGAGCATTATCCTGCATAAAAATGAGCTTTGTGGGGTCGATTTGCACCCTTTCAGCAGAAGGGAGCAGACAAGACTCTAAAATTCTCTTGTACAGCTCGCTCCTGAGGGTCTTTTCAATAGGTTTTAAGAAACCAGTTCCATGAAAAGAAAAGCATCCCCAGAACATTATACTGAACGGATGCTTGACAGCACTTACTGCTAAATTCAAAGAGCTTTCAAAGCTTCTTCTTCGGATTTTAGATCGCTTATCCTTTGAATTTAGCTCAACTTTCGTTTCATCGGGGAAGAGAACATTTAGTAAAAAAATCAGGTGAGACACTTTTATCGAACAACACTGTATGTGCCCTTCTTAAGATTGGTAAATAAGACATAAGTGACCTTTACCAGGTAGATAAAAATGACATATATAGCCTTTTCAAGATAGATAAATATGAGATATGTTTCCTTGTTCAGCTATGTAAATAAGACATGAAATTGATAAAATATGACATATAAAGCCTTGTTAAGATAGGCAAATAAGACATGTGCCCTTGTTAATATAGGAGATCCGAGTTCGAATTTCAGTCGAATCCATTACATTCACTTACGTGATAATACCCTTGGGAAAGTTAAGAATCCTCTTCTTCTCCTCCCAGCTATGAGTAAATAGTAGGACAGACAGGGTTCTATAGCCTTGGATGGCAACTGGTCTGCCGCAGAAAGAAACGGCAACCTACTGCGGGAAAAAATCTGCCTCGTCAGTCATGTATCGAAAGATACATGATCGCCTAAGCGTGTATCACGCATGCACATAACTGACTGACTGTAAAAGTAAACAAACATGACATATGTGACCTTGTTAAAATAAGTAAATAAAACATATGTGGCCTTTTTAGGAAAGATAGATATGATATGTGTGCTCTTGTTAAGATAAATAAGATATATGTGACCTTGTTAAAATAGATAAATATGACATACGTGTCATTTTTAAGGTAGACAAATAAGACATATGTGGTCTTTTGAAGATAGATAAATATAATATAAATAGTATTGTTAAGATAGATAAATATGACATATGTACCCTTGTTATGATGGGTAAATATGACATATGTGGTGTTTTAAGGTAAATAAATATGACATATGTGGTGTTTTAAGGTAAATAAATATGACATATGTGGTGTTTTAAGGTAAATAAATATGACATATGTGCCTTTGTTGAAATAATATGTGGCCTTTTTAAGATAGATAAATAAGAAATATATGATTTTGTTAAGATAGATAATTATGACATATGTGGCCTTATTACGGTAGACATATATGGCCTTTTTACGGTAGATAATTATGACATATATTGTTTCAGAGGAGAGATACATATTTGCTTTTTCAAAGAACAATCGTTAGAAAACTTTGGTGAGTTTAATTACAGATCATCTGAAAATATATCAATTTGTTTTTTAATTGAATAAAATTAATGTGGAAGAGATATTATTAGGTAATCTAGAAGGTTTAAATGAAAACATAAAAAGCCAAATAAAACATAAATAAGTTATATATAAAGCAGGTTTCGTCATATGGTTTGTCATTTATCGCATTCTGCGGGCGTGTAATAAAGTCAGCTGTGCCATATTTATTCATTCTGTAAAATTCATCGGTTTCTGGAATCAAAACGCACATTAATCTTCCCAGTGAAACTTCGGGAATCATTGTTGAACTGGAAGAAGAAGCATCAATCCTTGAATGAATGCTTTACTAATACAGGGTGACCCCAAAAAACGGGAACTTTTAACAATCCAATAAAATCAAGAGTAATGGAAGAAAAATATTTAATTCATAGTAATTGAAACCTTAAAACATGCCATTTAAGAAACAATGATGGATTTTTCATTTTTTTTAAATTATGTCCTGTAGATGGCGTCCTCCTGTACGAATGCATTCTTGAAATCTGCTGTTGAGATTCCTCATTGACTGCTGCAAGATCTCAGCTGGGATACTGTGAATTTTATTCTTGTTACTAAAATGGCGAAATGTTTACTTGCTCAAGGTTACCGTCTTGCAGTGTTGCCACTTGCTCATGTCTGGCAATACGCACTTCAAAAATTCCCGTTTTTTTGGGGTCACCCTGTATTTCAGGTCGCTTCAATTGATTTTTTGTTTGAACTCAAAACTAATTATCCGCATATCCATTTAATTTATTTTACTTGTGTTAATAACTCCAAATGGAAAAGAATAAAGCAAAATAATAATAAAAAAAAACGACAAGTAGTAATACGAGAACAAAATATAATATTATATAAATTCACTTGTAAAATCGTACTGCTTATTTCAGGTATAAGTGTCGATGTCTAAAAGAACGCCATTATTTTCTCATATACTCTAATATAAAAAGGAATAAACTTGTTAGTGAAACGTAAGTAGTTTTGTTTTTACCTAAAAAAACCCTTGTGTTACATTTTTTTCCTTATTTCTTTTCTTGTTTTCAAACCATTCCCTTTTCACTTTCGTTTGGTTGCTTTTTGTTCAAGGCGACTGGTCTAAAGAATTTTAATATGACCTCTCGAACTCTAGACTGGTTTTCACTGAGTATAACTAATAATTATATCGAAATACACTAAATGAGTTTATATAAAGATTAATATGAAAAATTTAAATTTAAAAATGAAATTTAGAGAAGATTTGCTCTTAATACTTAGCTTTTTAATTTTGTGGATCTATTCTCTTCTATCTTTCAAAATTGAATATTTAATTAAAATAAAATTAAATTGATTGATTTATTTTTCTGTTTTAACAACATATCAACTCTGTTGATTATTTAATATCGAAAAGATTTTTTTTTAAATATAAGGTTTATAAACAATCGTCTGTGTTGTTGGTGACATCACATTGCCTCTAAATCAGTGTTATTTAGTATTACAATTTGTGGTATAGACCAACCTCCTTCAAGTCGGCTAGGATACTCTCTTCTTTTATCTTCCTGAAAAGGTCCTTTTGACTAGTCATGTCATAAAATCGTAGACGTACAGAAGCGAGATCGCAAAAATCGGTTTGAATATATTTTACAGTGTGTAAACCTCATGACATGCTGTGTATTCAAAAAAGCTTTCATATTTTTATGAAATTTAAAAGAGCCAAATAAAATGAATTAATATTTTGTTTGAAAAGCCCCGAATGTTTCTAATATCGAATAGCATTATTGGAGGGTATTTTTTTTCTTGTTTTATTGCATTAACTGGGAGATCCCTGGAGTTTTTAATAATAACAATAAATCAAAAGGCGAAAATGAATTACAAGTACAGTGTAACCCGGATATAAGAGAGTTGTCGGGACCGGAGAAGAAGTATCTTATATCTGGGTTTCTCTTATATCCGGGTTTGGTCTAATTCATATACATTAACACAGGCTCTAATTTGGGACCAGAGAAAATCTCTCTTATATCCGGGTTTCTCTTATATCAGGGTCTCTTATATCCGGGTTACACTGTAATACTGAAGGAAGTTTCAATTAAGTAGATTAAGATGATACAGTGTAACACGGATATAAGAGACCCGGATATAAGAGAAACCCGGATATAAGAGATTTTATCTGGTCCCAAATTAGGGCCCGTGTTAAAGTATATATAATAGACCAAACCCGGATATAAGAGAAACCCGGATATAAGAGAGTCATTCGCCGGTCCCGACAACTCTCTTATATCCGGGTTACACTGTAGTACAATGGGCAACAGTTATTTGAAAAAAAAACAAGGAAAATATGAAAAATTAAAACCAACATAAGAAATATGAATTAGACTTTAAGCAGTATATCCTTCCTAAACCTTACAAGATTAGAATTGACAAAACAAGCAACGTGATGATGATGTACAACGCCTTACTTCTAATAATCCTAGGCAAATTATCAAGTTTCAGCTTGATTTCATGCTTAAAATATAATCCTAATGAACGTTAGAAATTCCAGTCAGTTCCCTTAGTGGAGGGGAGAGTAGCTTCATGTTAAAAAAATAATAACCTTGATCAAACTTAAAATTGGCTTAATTTTTGTCCTCATCTGAGCCGAATGCTAAAAGAAAAGTTATTATTAAAAATAAAGCAATGAGATTCCAAAAATATAATCCGTAAAATCTTGGAATAACTTTAAAGAAACATTACAAAAGACAACTCTAATAAGAATTTGAATTTGTTTAAATCCTTTACTGGTAATGGGAGAGCTGAGAAGTCTAGTAGCAACCTATTTCCCCAATGAACAAACACCAGAATTTCTTTTTGAATTCCTTCTTGGTTTTGCTGAGATCTTTTCAGTACTACACCGTACATTTGAAAAAAAAAACTAAGCTATCTTTTTTATGAATTTCCATAAGCAGAGCAACCAATATCAAGGAAAATAATTATCCCTAATTAATATGCTAGGTACTGTACCTGAGAAGGCAAGAGGTTGCGTTTGATGGAAATATTTTCTGAATGTAACGATGGTGCTTTTTTTTGCAAAGACGTAAAATTAATGTAGAATAAGTCATTGTAAGATGATAAACATTAAATTTCGAATCTGATAAATTTTAAAATTTGTGGTTGACAGCTTTTATTTTTTATTTTCCTGTTGACATCGATTTATCATTTTTCTCTTTCCAGGTAAGTAAGAGATTATTTTCCTATGGGTCATTCGACAGAGAAGTTTGAATGCCATGTCTATAGCGCTGGTTGTTTATTTAAGGTAGGTGTGGCCTTTTCCTTTTCCGTGAAAAATTGACAAAGAAAAGAACTGCATGCAAAATCATTTTCAAGTCGAGTTTTGAATTTCCGCAGTTTGTATCTAATGTTCAAATTAAAATCCCAAAAATGATTGTCTCGTTTGTTCATTGATGGAGTTACACCGGATTAGATTCATTTAAAATTTGGTTTACCTTCGGGGAAATATTGATTTTGTTTTATCTTGACATATCTATTGTTTCAAGTTATCCAGTTGACTATTTACATATTTTCGGACTATTGTCCTCATCTTTGTCGCCATATTTATTACAACGTTTCGGCCGTTGTACGCTCCAGACTTCTTCAGTATCTGTCTATAATTCTGAGATGAGGTATTATGTACACTATTTACATTATTCGGATTATTATCCTCATCTTTGTCGCCATATTTATTACAACGTTTCGGCCGTTGTACGCTCCGGCCTTGTTCGAACTGAACCCGTTATTTCGCTCACTGGGGTAGACTGTTCTAGTTCCACGTGCCATATTTAATGGATGTCAGTTATCAGTTATCTCTGTTAATTCCCCTCTGCAAGTTCTCCACTGCCTTAACCGGGTATTGAACTCACACTCTTTGGGTTTTGTCACTGTATCTAACTAACGCCTTTCTCCACTGTGCCATGTGTCTTTGAGGACAGTCTACCCCATATCTCGACGCTGATAAAGACTTGGACATGACTCAGACATCATTCAATAATATGTGACAGGGAATTGTAGAATAAGCAAACAATATATTTATATATATGGAGAAATATAGTCTTAAGACGTGCTATATTTATGGGATAAACTGCTCAATATTAGAGATGGAGCGTCTGTAAATATAGTAAGAAATAAAAAATAAAAATAAATAAAAACAAGCAAAATATTTTAACCCGAATAAATAAATAAACAAATAAAAGACTTCCGGTAAAACAACCGCCAAAATAAAGTACCCACAATGCACCCCTGACCCGTATAAATAGCTAATATGTTTGAGGTGAAGATGCAAGTTAAATAAATCAACGAATTTGGTGAAAGACCATTTGGAATTGAAATTGTTTTCCTCTCTCGATACAAACTACCAGGAACTTGAAATATACTTACGGTAAATAAAAAACTTACAAAGTACAAAGTATTTACCAGTCTCCGGTTCGTATGCAGTTCTTATACAATAGCTAGAATCCTCATAGGGAACATATGACAAAAAATCTCTGGTAGTCATGTATCCACCATCACAGTACATTTTTTATATCTAATTTCATAGAAGTAATTAGGCTCTCATAAAAGTCTTAAAATTAATTTCATAAAAATAAATTTAACAGTTACTTACTAAAGACAATCTACATTTTACATAGGGAATAGTTATTACATTATACGGAAGTTGGATTTGTGAAATGCAGTAAATATTTCAAATACTTGAATCGCAAATTTCGAATAGTTTTTATGGTACTTTCGAGAATAAAATCTGTTTTTAATTTCAAAATACAATGATCTTTACACTTTAGATTGTTAGTTCACTGTATTATTTCTGTACAATATAAAGAAAATAATCCCATGCAAAATGAATCAATACTTATTTATATCTTTATTTAAATCGATAGTAATAACCATTGTCTATGCTGCTTCATAAATTTGACCTTTTGCCAGTCATTGTAAACTAAGCAAATAACTTCCCAGAATCGTTCGCATTTCCATTGCGTTTAACTCTCACTGATTATATCTTTCATCCATTTAAAATAGTTTTGGTGAAAGATTCCCAGGAATAAATGAAAATAAATATTTCTGATTTCACTGAGGTCAATTTAAGGTAGAAACTTGTATTTCCGGTGAAACTGAAAAAGATATGAGTTTGCAATTTCTCAAATGGTGGTAGCGGATGATATCAGTCTGATTTCTGAGGTCGTACTGATATCGTTGGGGTGGAACGTTCTAGGTGCTACCTCGTCTCTCATATTACATCTGAAATAATGGAGGTGCATAACATTCTGAAACCTTTACTCACCTTGCCTATTAGCTCATAGATTAAAAGGAGGAGCTTTGCAATAGCAGCAAGACGCAGGGTCAGTCTATGGAGGAGATAGTTGGTCTTGACACCACTTTATCATGCACCTCTCACAATCAGCTTTATCAGGACTTTTCAAGACAAGAGTCATCAAAATGGATCTGTATTATTCCTCTTTGTATAGGCCACCGGTGGCTTACGGAAAGTGGGTAATGGGGAAAAGCATTTTTTGCACTTCTTTTGTTTAGGGTTAAGGATAAGGCTAATTTATTAGATTTATTATTTATAATTATATCCTTGAATTTGTTTATTTTTATTGTATCATATTTATTTATTTTGTATATTTATTAGATTCGAATGTTTCGCATTTGATTTTTTTTTACTCAAGGGTTGTTTGTGGTTTCGTTTTTGTTTTGAAATTTGTTTTAAAAATGTGTATATTCTTATAGCGTTTCCTTTGGATTGTAAAGTAGCTTGCTATATTACGTATGTTTGTAGGCATTTACCATTGAGTGTACATTAAAAATTGGTTACACGGGTGATGGTTGTAGGAATTTGTGGTGTACTGGTGATTTTGAATTTTTTATGATTTGTAGTACATTTTAAATGCAATTAAGGGCTAGGTTTAGAGTTTAGTATAATTTATACAGCTTAGTTAATGTTCGGGATGTAATGATATTCTAATTATATCTGGTTTATATTTGTTCTAAATAATTATTCAATATTGAAGCACTATATGTGTGGGGTTCGATGTTTGCATGTAACTTACCAATTTCTGCTTTTCTACTTGTTAATTCATAATTGCTGTTTTAGAAATATTCGCTTGCTACGTCTGGCAGTAGTCGCAATGCCCGGAAATTGCAGTTTGTTTTCCGGAAACCTGAAAGAAGGAAATTCTGGCACTTCATTAACGCTAGATTTGCCGAAACCGGTAACAAGGCAGGTGATTCCTTAATATGTCCGCTCAGTACTCGCAAGCGTTTATTTTCCTCGTGACAGATGCGGGCCAAGTATAGAAAGAAATATCAACACCTGCAAAATTTCAGCTTGACATGTTCATATAGAGAAAACATAATGTGTTCGCATTTCTCTAACGGGTCGACGGGTTGGCAAGAGACATTCAAAGTAGATACAAGTAAATGTGCAACAGATGTTTTTCATGTAATTAATATTATCGTCAACAAAGTTTTTCGTGTTCGAATATGTTTTTGTTCATATATATATATATATATATATATATATATATATGCAGGTTTCGTTGAAAACGAAGGAGAACAAAACTTACATAAAAGAGGTATTTCTGCCCAAGTTTATAATATATATATATATATATATATATATATATATATATATATATATATATATATATATATATATATATATATATATACCGGGTGTAACAGCAAAATTGTTCAAATCGTGTAACGGCAAAACTTTCCAATTGTTAGATTAAGTTTTGAACCGTTCTAACTTAGAAATGATTAAAGATATCTTACTGGAATTCTCCGAGGTTTTTATAACACTACTGGACTCTTCTTTGAGAAATAAAAATGAATTATTACGCTCCAAGCTTAACAGAAGAATCGTGATAAAAATGACATGTTCATCAATTGTTAATCATGGCTAATAATCCAAATATCATGAAGGATTGAAGTAAAGTTCATATATATATATATATATATATATATATATATATATATATATATATATGTATATATATATAGTTTTAAGGTGTGCTATATTTATGGGATAAAGTACTCACTATCAGATATAGAGCGTATGTAAATATAAATATAAAAGTGAACATTGAAGTCAACACTAAGAGACGAATGTTGAGGTTTTCCTCGACTATTTATATATGTGGCTCGGTAGTGCATTGAGGGTAATCTATTTTGGCGGTTATCTTTGCGGGAGTGTTTTGTTTGTTTATTTATTTATTGGTTTGGGTTAATTTATTAGTTTTCATTTTTATTTTGTATTATTTATTCTTTTCGGTTTTTGATGTTTTATTGACGTAGTATAAATTTTTTTTACTACATTAATAAAACATCAAAAACCGAAAAGAATAAATAATACAAAATAAAATGAAAAACAAATAAATTAACCCAAACAAATAAATAAGTAAACAAGCTACTCCCACAAAAATAACCGCCAGATTAGATTACCACAATGCTCCATTGAACCATATATACAAATAATCGAGGTAAACCCCAACATTCACGGCCTGACGATTGCGCCATGAAACAGCCTGTTGCCTCTGACTGTTGATTTCAATGTTCACTTATATATATATATATATATATATATATATATATATATATATATTATTTCAGAATATATATATATTATTCCAGGATCATTTCCAACTTATTTAAGATGATCTTCGCCCTCACTAAACTTCTAACTTTCTGTCCTGGGGTAACAAGGTGCCTCACAGGTTTCACCTACGATTTCATTTTCTCAGTCATTTTTCGATGCTCTTAGGACTCTCATAGGTGAAACTCCTTTCTCACGTGCCAAACGGATTATTGATTGAGTTGGATCTTTTCTAATTGATATCTTTACCACTAAGTTGAAATGATGATCCCTCTTCCTGTTGTCACCTCCTGATCCTGTTTTCCTCCCTACTGTTCCCTGTTTTTTTTTTTAATATTCACCGTTCTCTCGATAGTTCTTGAATGGACTTTGAAGATGGAAGCCAGAGTATGAATGTTGGTACCATTACTGAAGGCCTGAATGATTTTTTCCTTTCTCTATTGCTCAGTTGGGATGGCAGTGGGGCTGACACAAAACTATTTTAACCTCTTCTCTTTCTAGCTGAATAACTCAAAGTGTTTTTCAGTGATTCTTACGACAAATAGCAACAAGATGGATAAACGTCTGATGTGAAAACCTGGATAAAGGAAAATCAATTGGTATAGTGTTTTTTTTAGATATTAAAAAATTTGTGGAGATTGGACATTCAACCACGAGGAATGTCACATATCCTCTTTAATAGGATTATTTTTCTCTAAAGCACAGTTTCATATACGAAAAAATGACTAAACAATTAATAGATTATTTTTGTCCGACGATTCTATTATTTATAACGTTTGAAATTATATATATATATATATATATATATATATATATATATATATATATATATATATATATACATATATATATATATATATATATAAAAGTGAACATAGAAGTTAGAACACTTAGAGGCGACAGTCTGTTTCATGCTAGATGCAATCATCAGGTCACGAGTGCTGTTATTTTTCTCGGCTATTAATATTGGCGGATATTTTACCGGAAGTCGTTTATTTGTTTATTTATTTATTTGTGTCAAATTATTTTGCTTGTTTTTATTTAATTTTATTTTTATTTTTTATCTTATATATTTATTTATTTTTATTTTGATCGGTGTTTTTATTAACGTAGTAAAAATTGTTTATATAAAGACTTCTTTATATATATATATATATATATATATATATATATATATATATATATATATATATATATATATATATGATCATCAACAAAATTGTCCAAATCATGTAACAGCATAATTGTCCTTCCAACAAAGATTTAATATCTAAAAAAAAACGCTAAACTAATTGATTTTCGTTTATGCTGGTTTTTAGATCAGACGTTTAGCCATCTTGATGCTATTTGCCATAAGAATAACTGAAAAACACTTATTATTCAGCTAGAAACAGAATAGGTTAATACATATATATATATATATATATATAAATTCCCAAGAGGATAGAACTCAATGTTGAATTTGTAGATCTGATGAACTGGGTCGCTATGACGATTCCAATATAATAAATTATAACCAAGGAATTTTAGTGTTTGACCCTTTTACACACACACACACACACACACACACACACACACACATATATATATATATATATATATATATTTATATATATTATGAAATAGACAATGTCCGACAATTATTTAAATACATTTTTATGTTTAACATTTTTTGTATGGATACAAGTATTTAAGTAAATGCTCTGTTTAAATAATATAGCACACCTATATATGTGTATATATATATATATATATATATATATATATCTGTATATGTAGAAATATAGTTTTAAGGTGTGCTATATTTATGGGATAAAGTGCTCAATATCAGAGATAGAGCGTATGTAAATATAAATATAAAAGTGAACATTGAAGTAAACACTCAGAGGCGACAGGCTGTTCCATGCTGGACGTAATCGTCTCTGATATTTCTTCATATATAAGGAGTGTTCGTTTGTTATCAATCATTTTGCATTAATAAACAAAACACTACTCAGCTGAATTGGTTGATTCAACAACTTGCACTAATGATTTGTTTCTAGGCGTCAACTACTTGTGCTGCGCAAAGCAGTTAGATTATGTCAAGATAGTATTTGCGGTACGCGTGTGCCGTGTGCCAATGATCAAATGATAAATTGATCGAAGGTCAAATTAGGAATGACAAGCTCTAATCGAAACAAACCCCAACATATTTCAACTGACCGTCCTTGAAAGTGTTGTATTGGAAGAGGGGTTACGGAACACCCACGATCTTCCTTGCCCAGGTTATCCATCACGAACAAGAAGAGATGCCGACACATTTCAAGATATATATATATATATATATATATATATATATATATATATATATATATATATATATATATATATATTAAAAATTATTTGTTAAAAAATTAAGTTAAAAATTAATTAAATAAATAATATTAATTAAAAAAATATTATATTTCATTACTTTATCAATATTTAATATTATGTTTTATTCAGATTATATTAATATTATATAATATTAATATTAATATATTTATATTATATTATATTGAATATTATATTTATACTATATTGATATTAAAAAATGTTAATAATAATATTAATATATTATATTATATTAAATATATTTATATTATATTCATATTATATAATATTAATATTAATATATTTATGTTATATTATATTAAATATATTTATATTATATTCATATTATATTATATAATAATAATATTAATGTATTATATTATGTTAAATATTATATTTATATTATATTAATATATATATATATAATGTATTTATATTATATCATGTTAAATATATTTATATTATATTAATATTATATAATATTAATATTAATATATTTATATTATATTAAATGTATTTATATTATATTAATTTTATATAATATTAATATATTTATATTATATTATATTAAATATTATATTTATATATCATATTAATATTAATATTATATAACATTAATATTAATATATTTATATTATATTATATTAAATATGATATTTATATTATATTGATTTTAAAAATTAATTAATTAAATTAAATAAATTATAAAATATTAAGCAAAATTATGGAAAATAAAGCAAAAAATCCACATTACAACCAAAAACTTCTTTTTAATATACACACCTTTCTTTCCTTGGAATTATTATGACCTCTTCATTATATATATATATATATATATATATATATATATATATATATATATATATATATATCTGTGTGTGTGTGTGTGGACGTCGAACTCAACTGAGTTGTTAAACGTCCCTCTCATTGTTTCATAATCTATTATATAATAGTATGTACATAATACCTCATCTCAAAAATATAGACAGATACTGGAAGGCCGAAACGTTGTAATAAATATGGCAACAATGATGAGGAGAATAGTCCGAATAATGTAAATAGTGTACAGAATACCTCATCTCAGAAATATAGACAGATACTGAAAGGCCGAAAGGTTGTAACATCCGAATAATGTAAATTATGTTCATCATTGACTGTCTCATTTTTCTGGCCGTGTATATCTTGGAGAAAATATCCGCCACAGTTTCGATAGACATAGAAATTGTCATCGAGGTCTTAGTCAAAATTCTCGTTTGGAGAAAGTATTTCTTTTATTGATTGGTTTTATGCCAGACGACTTCTGATTTCAATATTGATGCTATGCCCAATGTGCGATAATAACGTATGACTATTTTTCGTTGATAAAAATCTGTGCTTAGGTTCTGTACAATTATATATATACATGTGATAAGTATATTAACGTACACGCACATATGTTGATGCGACGTTAAGTATTTATAAAGAAAGAGAAATAAAAGTGTTCAATACGCTTCCGATGCATAAACTTACTCTACAGTTACACATATATATTTTGATATAAAATAGTTATTTTAAAGCATAATACACCGAATGTAATACAAACAAAAGCACAAGAGAATCGAGATGTGTTCGAACACGATTAAAATCGGATCTTTCCGTTAATTCTGTTGACCATGTTCACCATAGTCTATGAATATAGAATCCAGCGCAGTACGTAATCTGTTCAATGAAACAACGTTAAAGATTAACACTCACGGATCAGACACTCTACTGGATCTGACTATATTGCCAATACCACTAGCAGCTGTTCCGTAATTCTTCAGTCTTCGATATCAAAGGCTGGCAGTGAATATTTCGGAAAAAAACATGGCCGCCTTTATACACGTTGAATATTTTGAGCCTTCTGATTGGTTAACATTCTATTGGTGAACTATAAAGTGAGTCAGCTCATTTTAGCTGGCTCACTAGTATACCAAGGTACCCAAAAACTCCAACAAATTCACACTATATAATGTAAAGTCACTTATCGCAAGTATTAATTAACCCCAAGAAATTGTAAATTTCCAATCAAGGTCTTTTTTTTATTAAATTTGTGACACGCTTCATATTATGAATTTTAAATCAAAATTTGTTTAGCTTGCCTTGCGATAACTCCATCCCTCCGAATGAAAAATTACCAAAAATCAGGGAGTTATTCACATTTTGTAAGTGTGGATGACATTCGAAGAACAAACAAGGAATTTTTTTACAGTTAAAAAAAAATCTGTTTTTGACTTGTTCATCGTGGCGAGCGCGAATATAGACCCAGACATTTAAAAATAGCGCACCTAAGTCGCCCACATTTAAGGCGATGAAAAAGGTTAACCTAATCGGATTGCAATGGTAGGGTGTCGCTCTAAAGAATTTGTCGTGAATTTTAGTAAATATAAATTCTTTTTATTTTGGGGAGGAATTAATTTTGGGGGTGAATTAACAATAAAATTCCTTATAAAATTTAAGGAATGAATTCCTAATATTTCTGGACAAATATATTAACTCCTATCTTCTAACAAATCTTTCGCTATGTTAGACTTGACACCAAAGTTTTAATTTACTGCTGCGCCTTCCTGCAACTGGGTTTTCTCGGTTAAAATATAGGAGTGCTCAAACAAACAATAATTAAGTAACAAAATTAAGATTTCAGATTGCAACGGCAATGCTAAGAACTTAGATATCCATGTCTGTAGCACTGGATCAGTTATTCTGAAGTGAAGGTTTGGCGCTATCAAAAACACTTCGCTAATTGGCCTTCCATGGAAAAATCCTTAACGTGAAAATGGAGAAGAAACGCTGCGAAATGCCAATGAATATAATAGTAACTGTAAAGAAGTTATAAATTGATTTACAGTCGGTGCATTGGGTAATGAAAGATAAATTCGTTATGAGCTACAGGAGAATGTTTGAAAATTTCGTACTTCCTTGAAGCATCTTTACTTAAAAATAGAGGCGTGAACGTTTACTATAGATAGTCTATTCTTTGGTCGAAACAAAAAAAGAAAGAAAGAAAAATGGACTTTTTAACCAGAACCTGCACATTCATTCAGAAGAGGTGGACGTGTCAAACATCAAATAAATAAACAAACACTCCCACCGTAAAGCACAGGGTGGAAGTAATGTGATTTAGGTTTGTTTTCTCTTCTAATGATACAGCAGCAAAGCATATGACCGAAGAAAACATGAAGCTAATTCTTTTGTTCTTCAGTGCAACAATTACAGTTTGAAGGGAATTAGATCTTTCAGCATCTCTACAACTAACTTGCAAATGGTTTGTTTAGAACAATATAAAGGCGGTTTATGGATCTCTAGGATTTCCCGAAGTGTACGCTACTCCACCCAGAGGTAAAGATCCAGGGATGGTGGGTTAAAAAGGGGACTGTGGAGGGTGATTAGAAAAAAGGGCTGCCAAGGGGCGGTAGAAATGGAATTATGAAAAGAAATAATTTTTCTCTTTTCTAAATGCAAGTCAGGCCTATCCAACGTACAAAGAATAAATTAACACGAAAAAAAATTAACAAGTTATACACGAACGCAATAATTTGTTTTGCCGGCTGAATTAAAATTTCAGAGCGTTTGTTTGTATCGGTTGAAATTATCTAGACAGGACGCGCCACACGCCAGCCTGATCACACAGCCGAGGTCTAAGGGTGGGCAATGCTTCGTTTCGTAGGTGTACCGATGTGGTCATGCGTTGTCGTCTGGTCTTAATTTAGTTGTATTGCGTGCGTCGTATCCGTAATACTATAAAAGGGTCTTCGTATAGGTGTAAGAGAGGGTGATAGGGATGTGGCCTGAGGGATAAGGGGTTGGCAGCTAGTAAAATATAGGAATCATTGATTCAATCCGGTGGCTAATTCAAAAATACGCTCTTAAGTAGGCGTCCGAGGAGGTCGTCAGTAATGTTATTTGATTTGGTTTCGGGTCTTTCAACATCATACTCCCCATCAACAAGTCGCCCCAATCAGGGGAGATCAATCCTTGATCCCCCCTCTCAATCAAACGCTAACAGCTACTCTGGACTTTTTAATGAATTAGACGAAGAAAGACCACATTTTCCGCACACCTGATTGGATGTTTGTAACAACCAATCCGCTGCGCGAACTGTCTTTTAAATGGCCCACGGTGGGGATTGGCTTCTTTTCTTTTTTTTTTCGGTGGATAGCAGATTCAATGGATAACCGAGGAGGTAATCTTAATGTTCCTAAATTTAACCCTTTTCCCCTAAGTATTGTGTAAAGTCTTACTCTAAATATTTGCCTTTTTTATTTTATTTGTGCTTTTTTAAAATTCAATTGAACATTTATGGCGATGTTTGAAAGATGAAATTCATTATCTATAAACATTAAGGATATTGCTAGGAAAATACTCACATCGTAAGAGTCAAAATATCAGTTTTGCTACGGTGAACCGATCATTTTACGTTCTTTTTCTGGGAACACTTATTTGAGTATGAGAATAAGAAAACGTATAAACAGAAAATATATTAAAATATTTATCGGATTTAATCCTTTTCATATGGTATGTTGTCATTCTTTACGTCAGGTTAGAATTTCAGAGCAGATACGTAAAATCGACTTTGTTTTTTAAAAACAGTAATTTGAGCATTACTGAAACGGAAGTGCTTTGTGACTGAACGGTCATAGCACGTCAGACTTAATGATTGTTCCGTATATGATTCAGGTTCGGTTCTTGTCGGAGGGCGCATGGATTATATTCGTATGGATTTTTGAGTAGGCGCTCTCTTTAATAATTTACTGATACAGGTTCGATTCTTGTTGGAGGGCGAATATTTTCTATGAAATTTTTCGAACATTCAGGACCGTAAATGTAATTATTACTGTTTAATTAAAGAAAACAGAGCATGTACTGAATTAAGTGCATCCATTAAAAAAAACAAAAAAAAAAAACAACGTATAAACAGAAAATATATTAAAATATTTGTCGGATTTATTCCATTTCATATAATATATAAATTGTTATTACTTTAAATTATATTAGTATAGATTTTTGAGTAGGCGAACTCTTTATTAATTTATTGGCTTGAATCTGTAATAAACTTTCTCGAACATTCAGGCCAGTAGACAAAAGTAAATATATATACTGTTTAGTAAATAAATGAAGCGTCTACTCAAATACGAGTATCCACTTAAGATAACGTTTAAAGTGAAAATCAGTCGGATTAATAAATAAAAAAGACATTGTTTATTTATATTTATATTTAAATATTTATACATAACTATTTATACATATATATATGTATTTGTGCGTATATATATATATATATATTTATATACATATATACATATATTTATACATGTATGTATCTATATATATTTATAAATATATACGTATATTTATAAATATATCTATATCTATTTATACATATGTACATATATTTTTATATATATATATTGTGTATATTTAGGCAGCTATGTTTCATTGATGCATCTCTCATTAAATAATATAGACAAGTTGTGTCTATTTATTTTAAGTAAGTTCCTTTCGTATTGTCTGATAAGCTTAATAAAAGATGACAGTTACATTTCAGTATGTCAAACAATACACAGACGAAACAATAATGATAGTCTGTTTTTGTTGCATGAAAAATTTCAAAGCAAAGACAAACTCGTGTATACGAGACGCGGAAGCGAAAATCGCATCGCAGCTCGTGACGTCACACAAAAACATCATCATAAGCCTTTCCGATAAAGCAGGCGTCGGAAAAATTATAATGGACACCAACGTCTACGTCTGAACAATTAGAAAACCTCCTGAGTAGCCACAACACCTACACACAAACCTATGAACAAACAGTAAACACAGACAAACAAGAGTGTCAACACAACTCTTAAGAAACTATTACGTTATAAAACCAAATCTTGGTCTAGATTAATAGAATACCACCCCACCATATCTGCACTATACGGCTTACCCAAAACACACAAACCCAATATACCCATCAGACCTATTGTGTCCGGATCAACAGTGTACCCCAGAAATTAGCTAGGGCCATTGCAAAAGTCCTAACTCCGTTCATAAGAACAATTAACACAACACGTGTAAAACATTCTGGTGACTTACTCCAGAGAATGCGGAACGTAAATATGGATAGCTTTGACATCCAATAATTATACACCACCATGCCCATTACGAAATATGAAGTGATCTAAAAGCCCACATTTACAAACCCAAGAGAGACTTGTGTTTGAATAAACGATTTAACTCTTCCGCTTTGCATCGAAATGATTCTAGACATAACTTTGATTTCACTAATGCCAGCCTGATTAAAAAAGTACATAATTATTTAAGGAGAAAATACATCGAAAACTTAATAATAACATTATTACCAACTATAAACACACACTTAAAACATTACATTACATCGCCATCTTTCTTTGAACCCATTCTTAAAGAATGTAACATATATCTATGTAATACAAAGAATAATGTGTTCTTTGTATTAGATAGATATATGTTACAAATATATATGTATATATATATATATATATATATATATATATATATATATATATATATATGAACTCTCAAAGCAAAACAGCGTCTATTCCGGGCCTTTCATTCCAAAGAAAGTTAATGACACTTTCTCTCATGACTTCTTTCTCTCTTTTTCTCTTTATGTCTTTTTCTACTGTCCCCCTTCCATATCAATATATAACTTCCTAAGTTAACCGATTTAATGTGTCAATGTCTTGACTTCCTCAAACAATTTAAATTTGAGAGAATAGAAATGTTACATCTAACTCAATCATGTCTCTCTCTCCCCTCACTTCCTCACTTCGTGAATTTACATATGCTTAGTACTGCCCGTCAAGAATGTGTAAATTTCTTTTCATTTTTCGTTTCAACCTTTGGAAGTAAAGTCTGATGATCCGCGTTCTGTGGTGAAATAATTTATTACATGGCACCTTAAAGTCTGTTTTTATTTTTATTTAAATTATTAGCTCTGATTTATATATATATATATATATATATATATATATATATATATATATATATATATATGCTTAAAGAGGTCAGCCATAAATTAGAATCATGTGACACGTCGTTGTGAGGGCTTACAGAACAAAAGGGAAGACTTCTGAACTCCCACTAGACAGACAACACATACACAATTACGAATGCAAATTTCCATCGGTGCCCACATAGACATAGAAGAATCTTCACAAAATTACATACACATAGAATTATCTACGGTTTTAATGCACGTGACACGTGTCTGACCAATGAGAAGTGAGCGAATCATAATTTAAAATATCAGAGTTTATGTCCTTTTGCCTTTTATCGCTCAGACTCTGACAAGGCTATAAAAAAAGAGGAACATGGTAGATTGATATACACTTCCTATTTGTTATTTATTTTATCAAACACAAACACACAGAAGCACACACACACACACACACACATATATATATCTATATATATATATATATATATATAGTGTGTATTTGGACATACCTTTCATTGTAGTGGCTAAAAGTGTAGCCGATAACGCTCGGACGCATGAAACATTTGGGCAATTTTTACATTATTTACGTCCAGAAAAGAAGAAAATTATGAGGACCCGGGAAAAATATCCGTAATTCCCCATGTATAATACGCAATTTTTCCAATAAATTTCTTTAAAATTAATAAGTAAAATCAGTAGTGCGTATTATGCACAGCTATAAAAAATCTTTAAAAATTCCCGTAAAATAAAATAAGAATTATCATAAAACTAAATTAGAATAATATTATTCTGTTTAGAACCATTTTTTTAAATAAGAGTAGAAAACTCTGGCCATTATGAAATTGTAGAGGTACAATTTATAGGGTTTGATTACCAAACAAGGGGTGCGTTTTATGCGTGAGTAGAAGCATTTTCCCACACTTTCAGCACAATTTTAGGTGTGCGTTTTATGGATGAAGGCGTATTATACATTGGGAATACGGCAAATAAAAAACAACCGCAGTACCTTGTCAGTCGTTTTTAATGCAACATATATATATATATATATATATGCACATTTCATTAAAAACGACAGACAAGGTGCTTGTCAGTCGTTTTTAATGAAATGTGCATGAAAGAAGGATTGCTGCCTAAATACACAAATATATATATATATATATATATATATATATATATATATATATATATAATAACTATAGATATTATATATAATATTATATATAATCCCAAAAATTCGGTGCCGCAAATTCTTCACCGTCGTAACTTCGGGTCTCGTGCTATTATGTGATCTTCAGTCAGGTCAAAAAGACTAAAATCAACCCTAGTACATACTCCTAATCCACGAGGCAAAATAACAAAAAAAAGTCAATAGAATTTCCTGAACGTGTAAAAAGAATATCAGCAAATAAAAATTCCCGTGAGAGATTGTGAAGGTCTGAATGATTACTGAGAAAAAGGAAATCAAACCTGACGGACTGTGTTCGAAGCGGGTGGTCGATGGCATGGTTTATTTGTCTATTACAATAAAGCCCTTAAATCCTCGGAGTAAAAGATTAACTCTGAGATCAATTCCATTGCAGCTAGATTAAAAATCGATAGTGTAGATAGAATAGATAAAAGGCAAGCAGTAATCAGTTAAAACGATCGCAAACCTACTTTTCCTTACAGACAGAAGTGTAGACTCATTGACCCCAAGACTGGAAAAGGTAGGATTAGAAAGAGGATTTTAAATGAAATCTCTAACGATTTGAGGAAAAGTACTGGCGGTGAAGCAGGGAAAGAAAACAATGTGGCTGAGTGGCTTGTGATAAGAGAAATGTTTGTGCACGTTGATAAAAGAGATGAAATAATATCCGCATCCTGGGTAAGACGATAAACTACATCCCACAGCAAGGCCTCTGATCAGGAGTTTTTGAGGAGCTTGGAACCATCTCTTAATTGTTGGTGTTCCCAGGTTCACCCTGTCCCGCGGTTTTAGCACCTGTTAAGGTTCCAGCTATGGGCAAATACTTAACTCCCAAGATGGGGTAAAAACTATGAAAGTGTAAAAATAGGTTTTATTACTAGCAATACATTTTTGCAAAAAAAAATTATTACCAGCAATGAACATTTGAAGCAAAAATTATTACCAGCAATACATTTTTGAAAAAGTAATATTACCAAGAATACATTTTTGAAAAAGAAAATATTACCAGCAATATATTTTTTGAAAAAATATTAGCTACATTTCGTTTTTGAAGAAAGAATGTTACCAGCAATAAAAATCTTGTCGGCATTAAATAACCCATTGAGGTTGATATGCCGTTAAACAAACCAAACTAAACGAAATATTATCCTTCATATTTCGGAGGACTTGACATTTTTCGATTGATTTTGATAGAATTTTTTAGCACCTTACCAACCTCTTGCTGGTTATTTAAAGCCAGAATATATTGTTAGAAATTAAGAACGTTGGGAGGATAGTGATTTTTACCGATACAAGTTCTGCTAATTAACACGAGAAGAGAGGAATTTAGATCTTTCCCAAAGTGATTGATACCTATCAAATATGAAACATAACTAAGTCGACTGGAATTCGAACACGGCTTTCCTATTCCAAGCCGGTATCCATTGAACCACTCGTGCATACAAGCTTACAGCACCTGGTATTTCCAAGAGATCACCCATCTAGGCACTGTCCCGGTTTGATGTTGCTTTACTTTACTAATGTTTCAACAACCATTGTTTCACAATGATATGACCGTCAGACATTTTCGATTGAATTCATAATCTATTCAAGGTTAGTTTTTCTGACTGGATTTTCCTAGAACACTATATGTCATTATGTTGGGGTGAAATCCTTAATGTTTTTTTTTCTCTTCCTCTAGCACTTTAGACTCAGTTTCTTTTGGCTGACAGGGTTTCAGTAATTTCCCAAAATAATATAGCCATAAGCTGAAATTCAGAGAAAGAGGCCATTATATCTGTGTGTTTTTATAATTCGATGAGCGATTCTAAATGAGAGACGAAGATATCAGTCGTATGCAGCGACTCGAAATGTCAGTAAAGTATTGAAAACCTGGCTTTTGTAGTAACCACTCGTCTTGCTCTGAAAGAGGACAATACTGGAGACTCTGAGGTTATGGAGATTTCCTTCTTAATTTTAACTTCAGATAGGTTCCTTTATGGTTATTCTTGGCTTTTCGAAACATACAAAACACAACCTAAGCCATGAATCATTAACTTTTCTTGAAAAGGACCTCCAATCAATGGTAAACTGGGGGAAGAAATGGTTCGTAAATTTTAACGCCTCCAAAGCAAAATTGTTTTCATTTAAGTAACATAGAGAGCGTTTTCTGCCTGCCTTCAGCATGTCTGAGGATAGAATTCAGAAGAGCAACACATCTTGGCTTAACGTTTTCCAGACACTTGAAGTGGAGCAACTACATCAAATCAATACCTGTATCTACAGCAGGAAAAGTTGGGTCACTGTCGTACCGGAAAGTTTTTCTTGTCAGAATCCATCTTGCACATTTACAAATCTACCATATGTCTGTGCAGTGAATACTGTTGCGAAATTTGGTCTGGTACTCTTGCTATACATCTTGAGATTCTTGACAAAATCCAAAGAAACATCTTTAATGTAATCGATCCTGATCAGGCACCTCATCTTCAGTCTCTTTCTTACTGTTGTGGCATGACTCCCCTCTGTCTTTTCTACAAATATTTTCATGGCAATTGTTCTGACAGGCTGGTGCCCCAACTACATGAATGTAAGCGTGCTACTAGATTGGCATTTAGGTCCCACCCTTTTACTGTTGAAATAGCTAAATGCAACCACTACTTCTACTCCAAATTTTTTTTCTCACACTTCCCACCTGTACAAAAATGTAAATGCAACATCAATTGCCATTTATTGTTAGTTATTTTTTCAGCACTGAACGTAATTATTTTTTTTGCTTAGGAGGTCACTGTGTCATGCCAGAATCTATCTTACCCATTTACAAATCTACCATTTGTCCGTGCATTGAATACTGTTACCAAATTTAGTCTGGTGCTCTTGCTATACATCATGAGATTCTTGACAAAATCCAAAGCATCTGCAATGTAATCGGTCCTGACATGGCATCTCGATTTCAGTCACTTTCTTACCGACGTCACGTGGCTTCCTTCTGTGTTTTCTATGAATATGTTCATGGCAACTGCTCTGACGAGCTTTTTATCTTTGGTGCCTCGGCTATATGAAATTTAAGTGTGCTACTTGATTGGCATCTAGTTTCAACCCGTTTACTGTTGAAATATTTCAATGTAAACACCAATTTACTCCACCAGTATTTTTCTCGTACTATCAGCCTATGAAACTCATTTCCGTTTAATTGCTTCCCTGATAATTGCAGTCTGCAAAAATGCCTCTTGATTTCACTCCCTGTAACACCCTACGTACTAGTGGCATTTCCAACTTGCTTTGAACGAGTGAAATGATATATATATATATATATATATAGTTTAGGAAAAACTAGGTAATCCGTATGGGAAGACCCAATGAGGATAGAATCCAGAGAGCTCAATGTAAATCAGAGCTAATAATTTAAATACAAACAGATTGCTTTAAGGTTCCATATAATAAATTATTTCACCACAGCCCTTTTAAAGGACAGTGGATCATCAGATTTATTTCCAAATGTTGAAATGAAAAAAAATGAAAATAAATTTACACATTTATGACGGGCAATAATAAGGAAACTCACGAAGTGGGGGCAGTGTAGGGAGGTAGAGAGACAGCGTTGAGTTAGATGTAACATTTCTATTGTTTCAAATTTAAATAGAAATTTAATAGAAATGTTACATCTAACTCAATGCTGTCTCTCTACCCCCCTACACTGTTCCCACTTCGTGAATTTCCTTATTATTGCCCGTCATAAATGTGTAAATTTATTTTCATTTCAACATTTGGAAATAAATCTGATGATCCACTGTCCTTTAAAAGGTCTGTGGTGAAATAATTTATTATATGGAACCTTAAAGTAATCTGTTTTTATTTAAAATATATATATATATATATATATATATATATATATATATATATATATATATATATATATATAAAGAATTTTTTTATGTTTAACATTCTTTTTATAGATACAAGTATTTAAGTAAATGCTCTGTTTATAATAAACAGTATTAAATGAGATTTACCGGCCTGAATGTCCGAGAAATTTCCATAGAAAATATTCGTCCTTCTATGAAAATTTCTCAGACATTCAGGCCGGTAAATGTTATTTAATACTGTTTACTTCAAAAAAAGTTAATCGAACAAAACATGCCTCTATACTCTGATTTCATTGACTTGACCAAGGCTTTTGACACAGTCAACAGGGAAGCACTTTTGACAGACCTTCAGCGCATCGGATGCCCACCGAAGTTCGTAACAATGATTAGGCTCTTCCATGCCAACATGACTGGCCAGGTCCTCTCCAGTGGTAACGTGACGGACACTTTCGACATCAGAAACGGTGAAAAGCAGGGATGTGTCTTATCCCCAGTCCTATCCAACGTCTTCTTCGCCTGCATGCTGTCCATCGCTGTCCAGGATGTGGAGCAGGAAGTCTACATTCACTACCGTTTGAACGGCTTCCTCTTCGACATTCGGCACCTCACTGCCAAGACAAAGAGCCTCGAAGATCTCCTCCAGGAAGTCCTCATTACTGATGACTGTGCACTAGTGGTCCATACAGAGTCTGATCTATGACTGATGCTGGACCACTTCGCTGACGCCTCCAAGCTCTTCGGCCTGAAAATCAGTCTCCGCAAGACTGAGGTGCTTCATCAGCCCAAACCAAACCCAAACACCCCAGCACCGACCATCGTCATCAATGACACACAGCTTACCAATGTTGAGCATTTCAAATACCTGGGAAATACCATCTCTTGTGACTGCTCCTTGGACAAAGAAATTAATCGCCGAATCATTAAAGCAAATCAGGCATTAGGAAGACTTCGCAAAAAGTGTGATCTGTCAACACAAAATTCGGTTGACTACAAAGCTAAGGATGTACAATACGGTGGTCTTGCCCTCTCTTCTAGATGATTGTGAGTCTTGGACAATGTACCGCAGGCATATCAAGAAGCTGGAGAACTTTCACATGCGAGTTCTTCGATCCAGAATTTGCTGGCAGGACTGCGTCATATATATATATATATATATATATATATATATATATATATATATATATGTGTGTGTGTGTGTACAATGTGACCATAATATATATATATATATATATATATATATATATATATATATATACTATATATATGTGTGTGTGTGTGTACAATGTGACCATAATATATATATATATATATATATATATATATATACAATGTGTCCATAAAGTTCGTGTGCGCTTAAAAAATTTATAACTTTATTTGTATTTGCGATAGAAATAATTTGTAAAAAGGATTAGAAAGAAGTAAATCTATATTTTTTAAAGGTTTTATTGAAATTTTATATAAGTTTCCACATGTCCTCCATCATTAGCAATACAAAGGGTAATACGATTTTGCAGTTCACGTAAAACATTTGCCAACTGATTTACAGTAATGCCTGAAATCACATTAGTTATTTTAGCTATACTTAAAACTAGGTACATTAAACTTTATAACATTTTTTACAGATTATTTCTATCGCAAATACAAATAAAGTCATAAATTTTGAAAAGTGCACACGAACTTTATGGACACCATCTATTTGACAATTTAGATAAATATTCAATTATGTATGAGTTTTTAAAGTCAGACAACTTGTTCCAGATGCTTGAATTCATTGTTTCTCTTTCTGTCATCCCCAGTCAACTTGCTCTGTAGCAAGAGAATAGTTTTTCGATGTCATGTTATTTCGCAATAAAAAGAGAAAGCTCATTGTTATCATTCGTAGTCATGAGGCTGAACAAATATAATTTACAACCGTCATAATCTGAAGATATATAACTAGTAAATATTTTGACCAATTGAATGAATCAAGCGTAGTTTCTTTTGTTCCATGAAGAAACACTATATTTTCTTTGCCTATATATGTTTCAGGTCTCTCCACGAAGACATTGGGCCACGTCTATCGCTATTCTAATGGAATCCTATCTAGATTGTGACAAATCAGAAACTGGTAAATGTAATCTAAATTACTGATAGATACATCGGAAATCTCTTTCAGGGGTTTAATAGA
>OZ038498.1:8568135-8573135 GCA_964036315.1 Acanthosepion esculentum | reverse complement strand
AACTTCATGAGCAAAAGGTTCTTCTTTCAATCTGGTGGGATTGCCAAGGAATAATCCACTTTGAATTCTTACCACCTAATGCAACAATTAATGCTCAAATATACTGTCAGCAATTAGAGCGTTTTGAGGAAAAAAAGACCTGCTCTAGTGAATCGAAAACTGATGATGTTTCATCAGGACAATGCGAGACCACACACAGCAAGAATCACGTCACATAAGATCGAATAACTTGGTTGGGAGAAAATTCCTCACCCACCTTATTCTCCCGACCTTGCTCCTTCAGACTACCATTTGTTTCTAAGCTTACAGAATCATTTGGAAGAAACAGCTTTTGTAACACCGGAAGAGGTTAAAACTGACATTTGTGAGTTCTTCGAATCAAAGCCAAAAGAATTTTACAGTAATGGAATTAGTCAGCGTGTTAATAGATGGAAGGAAGTCATAGATAATCAGGGAAAATACATTGTCGATTGAATCTGTAATTAAATGTGACATTTGGTCACTTGTTTCAAAATTCATAATTTGGACAGAACGTATGGGATGACCTGATATATATATCTCCATATATATATATATATATATATATATATATATATATATATATATATATATATATATATTTATATATATAAGGGAAAGAACAGATGGAGTTATAATCCACCGTCCATAGTATTTACTTTTTTTAAAAAAGTGCTCAATACAAAGTCGAACAAAACATGCCCGCTCATTTTAACTTCCAAAAAGAAGTAACGATTTGTTTTTAAATTTTCTTAAAAAAATGATTTTTATCACATGTTATCTACCATCGCCTGAAGAAGTACAATCATAGTATTGAAACATGAAAGCTTTTGTGTAGAAATGTAAAATATTTTTATTATAATCTATTACAATATATATATATATATATATATATATATATATATAGATAATATTAGAGGTCAAATCGGTAGCGAATTATGCATCGGAAAATAATTCATATTTATCTGTATCTCACTCATTTAAACCGTTATTTATCCCCTCTTTTTAAAACTTCTCTCTGTTAAATTTTAATCCCCACCTTCACCTTTAGACCATCCTGTTCTTCTTTCTTCTATTACCCCTCTCTCTAGAGCTTCCATATATTTCCCTCTCACACTTGTTTCCCACTCCCACACATACACTCTCACTAAAATTTTAATTTTATCCCCGGAGTTATATTTTCTGATTTCTTTATGAATTTGTAGGTCTGATGAATTGGATCATGATTACGATTCCAATGTAATAAATTATAACCATGGAATACTAGTGTTTGAGCCTTTATTATATATATGTATATATATATATATATATATATATATATATATATATATATATATATATATATATATATATATATATATATATATATATATTTAAAGACATTTATAATATGTTTTACGTTCTTTTTATAGATACAAGTATTTAAGCAAATGCTCTGTTTTATATAAAACAGAGCATTTGCTTAAATACTTGTATGTATAAAAAGAACGTTTAACATATTATAAATGTCTTTAAATAAATTGTCGGACTATGTCCAATTCAAATATATATATATATATATATATATATATATATATATATATATGATATAATATGATATCAACAAGATATAAGTTTTGAAAGTGCAGGCTTTTTATGAATCCAGTTTTTCTAGATGAGTCGTTTACAGAATTTATCTAAGCCGCTCTCCCCCACTATTTCGCAAACAATCGTGTTTCTGAGTCATGTTGTTCGTGTAATCATTGTCGCTGTCGAATGCGGGGTAGACAGGCGAATTAGTAAGAGAGCAGAAATACAATCACAACATTCACATTGTCTACAACGATGACGACAGCAATACAAGTGATGAAATCATTTCGTTCTGGAATTTTCTTAGTTGCTATGTCTTTTTAAATGATACAAGACTCATGGGAAAATTACGGAAGAATTTTTTTTGTGTGGGAGTGACAGGATAGAGAGACATATTCACATCCATTTCTTTTTCTTTTCAAACAGTGTTATTCAAGCACCCAAACCCCTCGAGGAATGCGATCAAAAATTCATTATTTTGTTTATTTCAATGCACTTGTTAAAGAACAACAAAAGAATTTCGTTTAAAATATAATCTTAATCACTGTTGCTGTTTTAGTTTAAATGCGCGGTAAAATGAAAAAAAACATTGTCGCTTTGTTTTGGAACAGTGGTTAGAAATCTCATCTTGCTTAGTGAGGTCATGTCTTCCAGGAGTTCCCAACAGTTGGAGCCTTGCGAAAGCTCGAGTTAAACTTGATAAAAGACAATTGATCAAAGAGACATTTATAGAATTTATTGATTTCTACAAATGATCAGGTGAGATTAAAAAGTTTAAATCTGGTATCCTGTAGTCTTTAATAACCAGTTCAACGTTCATTATGTATTATTTTGATATTGTAAGAAGACAGAATGCACAAGTGTCAGAATTACGAATTGGAGAGACCAAAACGAAGCAAAAATCAAGTAAAACATTTAGTTATGTGAGATGTGTTTTAAGAGAAAGAGAAAAATACGACACCCAAATCCTAAGGCGCATTAGAATAGCGAAAGATGCCGTCCAAAAGCTAAGCAAAGGATTAAGAAATAGGAAAATTTTAATTAGAAATAAACACAATAGTACTGAACTGTTACGTAATATCAGTCCTCCTATGTGGCAGTGAATGCTACACGATCTCATCACAGATGAAGAAGAGACTTGAAGCAACAGAAATTAATGAAAGTGGACTGAAATGTTATGTAATATCAGTCCTCTTATATGGCAGTGAATGCTGGACTATCTCCTCACTTGAGACTTGAGGCAACAGTGGTCTTTCATATGGATATCATGGACTGAAAATATGAGTGACGATAAAGTAATAGAGAAAATAGAAACAAAACTTATACTTGGAAGAGGTACGAGACATAGAAGTATTATCCACCCTTGGCAGGGCAGAGAACAAAAGATTAGCAGACACTGTAATTTTCCGAAATTGCTGCATGGGACTTAAATCGTAGAAGTTTTCAATTGACATGCATTTAAAAAATACGAATTATAAGTTTGCATTGATGTCACACCGGCCGGGAGATTCACAAATAATAATAATAATAAGAAGAATAATAGTAATAATACTAATAATGATAAAAATACCAACAACAACAGCATAGTAAAAATGCACTACAGCAAGTGTCATAATTGATTGGAAATATTAACATGTACATGTTGCTGCAATAACTATCTTATTCAGTAGCACAGATTTACTTCTGTGACTATAAACAGTAGGGCATCCCCAGAAGGGGCTGAAGCATTGGGCATCCTCAGTAGGGGATGATGCATTGGGCATTCTCGGTAGGGGCTGATGCACTGGGCATCCCCAGTAAGGGCTGATGCATTGGGCATTCTCTGTAGGGGCAGATGCATTGGGCATTCTCGGTAGGGGCTGATTCATTGGGCATCCCAAGTAAGGGCTGATGCATTGGGCATTCTCAGTAGGGGCTGATGCATTGGGCATTCTCGGCAGGGGCTGATGCATTGGGCATCGCCAGTAGGGGCTGATGCATTGGTCATCCCCAGTAGGGGCTGATGCATTGTGTATATGTGTTCCTGCCTGGAGAAGTCTGGATTATCATATCCAGGTGACCATTTTTTTGGGGGGGGGTTGAGTGATGAGACATCCATGAAAATCTACGATCGGAGTCTCTCTGAACAAACTGGGTTTCAGGACCTGAATTTTTCTAACTAGTCACACCCAGTAAAAATTTGCACTTCTTTTATCAAAATCTAACATCTTACCTTGCACATTTGATTTTGATGTAATGTGACTCGTATAGCCCTATCAGACTGGATGTTATAATGAGTATATTGGGTTGTATATATTTATACTCCAGCGTTAATCTCCCGGTTTAGAGTAGATCCAAAATAATCTTAAAGTTCAGGCCCGAGGGTGGAGGGCATCACCACATATAACACTTACCTTTCGGGATAGGGCTGGGGCTATTACCTGGTGTCTTCAAAAATGGTAAGTGCTCTGGTGTCTTGTGCAATTTTTCGCGGTATTACAATTAAACCCACTTTAATGTGAACCTGTGTCACATTCGGAGGCGACGTGGGCACAGTGAAAAATATATCTTTAACTTTTGGGCCTTATGCTCTCTCACTGAATAACAAGAAACGCACCTATAAAACCAGATAGTCACAAATGACTTCAAAGAATATTAATGTTATCTTATAGACTTTTGATCATATTGTCTGATAAAAAAATGAACTTTTCATTTAAAGAATTTTATAAACTTTACAAATATAAGATTATAAAAGTAGAAATTTCAGGGCTGTAGTATTTAGTCACAGCTACTCTTCCTCCGAAGCGATAATAATTAAGTACGAATACTGATACCAGCAGAACGATTTATCAGATTGTGTTTGTTGCAGTAACAGCGCACTATAGTGAAACTAAAAGGGCGGAGTGTTAAAAATATCCAGAGCTTTCTATATGACTGAATTAATTCTTGAACATGAATGTGATAACCGAATCTATCATGATTGATCCACATGGAACAGCCCAAAAGAAAATGATTCAGATGATATTACGAAAATGAACAAGAATAATAAGGAGTGTTCGAATATCGAAGGGAATTGTTGCCAATGGGCTTTTCAAAGGGAGCCACCAGTTGCAACTGGTTTGAAGAACTCGACGATAAAATAATTCATTCTGTGCTGTGTCCCTGCAGGACCTGGACGGTCATAGCTCTCGATAACTTCTTGTCCTTTGCAGATCTGAATGGAGACAAATGCTGTCATCACAAATAAGTATCCTAAAGAATAGAAAAAGTATAAAAAAGTGAACTTTGAAATTGGAAACGAATCAGCCTATCCAGGTGAGAAACTTGGATATAATAATCGGGAACAAAGAAAGAAAAGACCCCAAGTTAGTTAGTTATTACAATTTCTGTAAAGTTAACCCTAGGGTTAAATGTTTGTATTTGTTCATATCTAG
>OZ038498.1:8553135-8563135 GCA_964036315.1 Acanthosepion esculentum | reverse complement strand
CCGAGACCTAAAGAATTATTATTTATTTCCTTTGATATCTGGCGTTTACACATTTCTTTCCGGGTCCCGCCCAGGGCCCTAAGGTTAGAAATGGTATCATGACACTCTCCACTGCAAAAAAAAAAAAAAAAAAAATTATTATTATTATTTTCATCATTATCTCCCTTGTTGCTCTCTCTTAGAACAATCCCGTACTAAATCATTACCCGAGACCTGGAGAATTATCATTGTTGTTGTTGTTGTTGTTGTTGTTGTTGACTGAGAGTGTATCCCACCAGCAAAGTGATACTGGGGTAGGAATATAGGGAGCCCAATATATCCATCATGACATCCAGTCTGATGAATGTATAACGAGCACATGCAACACAGTCAAATGTGTACGATATTGTAAAAGGTTGAGATAAAAGCAGGTAGGGCCCTAACACAAATATCTTCTGGTCGGTAACCCAGTCCGTTCATTTGAGACCCCATGAACAGAGATCTGTAGTACCTCAATCCTAGGGGAATATGACCAACACCTATGCGTTCAAATCTTCGCACAAGAGCAATCTGGTGATTATGACTGTAGGCCAGGTGATAGCAAGTTTCACGGAATCTACAACAAGCTTCTTCTAGATGGTATATTATTTTGTATTTGTATATTTACACCAGACTTCTTTTACTTATCATTGAAAATTGAGCGTAAATATACGGAAATGTCCAATATCTTTTTCACTATGCACGCATTTCGCAGTAACGTTATGTTCTGTAGAATTTTAGCCTTTCCTCAGATTTCCAATTGGTCCAGTTACGATTCCTGTGTTATTTGGTACGGCTGTAAGTGAGCATGGTATCATCTTGACTCATATCTCAGCTCACGGGAAGGGTCCTTGTACTTTTCTTTTTTTCAATTTTATATTCACTAGTACAGAAACGTCTACAATCTTGTGGGTTCTTTTTTTTTCTTTTGATTCACGATTAGGTAGCACCTGTTAGGGTCCCATCTATGGGTATATAGGTAACCTCAAAACTAGGGTTAAAACACTATGAAAGTGTAAAAATAAGTTTAAATACCAGAAATACTTTATAAAAAATATATATATATTACCAGCAATACATTTTTTGAAAAAAAAATCACCAAAAATATATTTTTGAAAAAAAAAAAAAAATAACCGAAAATACATTTTTTGAAAAAAAAATTACCAACAGTACATTTTTTGATAAAAAATGTTACCAACAATATATTTAAAAAAAAAATATTACCAACAATCATTTAAAAAAAAATTACCAACAATACATTTTTGAAAAAAAAAATACAAACCTTTTAATCTTAATACCTCATCTCAGAGATATAGAGACCGAAGTGTTGTGGATATGGCAATGAAGATGAGCATAACAGCCTGAATAATGTAAATAATGCAAATAATCATAATACCTCATCTCAGAGATATAGAGGCCGAAGCGTTGTAAATATGGCAATGAAGATGAGCATAACAGTCTGAATAATGTAAATAATGCAAATAATCATAATACCTCATCTCAGAGATATAGAGGCCGAAGCGTTGTGAATATGGCAATGAAGATGATCATAACAGTCTGAATAATGTAAATAATGCAAATAATCATAATACCTCATCTCAGAGATATAGAGGCCGAAGCGTTGTGAATATGGCAATGAAGATGAGGATAACAGTCCGAATAATGTAAATAATGCAAGTGGAAAATAGTGTCGGAACGAAGAAACAATTGACTCCATAGAAATTAATTTCTTTACGTTTGTATGATATCATATTTTTCTTATAAATGATATGATATATTTTTTCATAAATTACTGGTTCCGACAAAAAGCTCGCTTCGTTTCTTTACGAAGCTTTTTGACCAACGCAATAAAACCTAATTTTCCACTGCTTATTTAGTCTATAGTTTTCAAAAAGTGCTGGGAACTTTTGTATACACTTTATTTAAATTTTTGATCACTGTTCCTACCCAGTTCGTTTTTCCTGTATATACATGCTAGTACAACTTACCTCGTATGTATAACGGGGTATATAGTGACAGCAAGTCGTTTAAAATCTTTAGCCCTTCCATGAGCACACTTGCCAACGCAAACCATGTAATTCCTCAATACTCCACACACATTTCTAGGGTCTTTGATATTGGTACCATGCTTTAATGTTTATAGAAACAGCCATAATGTGCTCGGCCGCGTTTGAAAACTCAGTTCTCTAGAGGGGTCTTGATATTTTCTTTTCTTTTTTCCTGGTCTACAGGAACAGCTACATTCACGGTTCAATAGATGATAACATTCTTCCTGTCTCTATCGTGACAGTTTTATATCCACTTTGGGCTAGACTGATGTATTCGCTTTGTTGGCTTATTAAGTTTTTTTGTTTTTCTACGGCAGAACGAGACCAAATCTTATTAAATCTCCAGCAACTTTCTCAATAGACACATTTTCTTCGTTATGTGCCAGTTATATATAATGAAATAAAGTGACAGCAAGTCTCTTCAAAGATGTATGGCCAATGGTAGTTATACTTTCATCTCGAAATTCGAAGTCATACCAGTGTAACTTCGGCCGTGCGGTTAAACTCTCTGCCTTCGGGCAGAGAGGAACCCGAACGAGGCTATGCCGAAGGGCAGTCTCGTTTTTTTTGTTATAAACCGACTCCGAACCTGTTTATACGGGCTCAAAAGGAATATTGTCGACCGGGTCTACGGGCTCGGAGATCCCACGTTAAACTCGGCCTTGTGGAGGCGGGGGTGCTGAATATTCCGATGTAGCAAAAGTTATTTTTCAAGAATCAAGAAAATTAGAAACGAAAATAAATATAGAAATGGCAACAAAAAAACATTGCCATGTGATGTTTACTCACCTATGTGGCTGTGCAAGTTGGAAAATTTTGTCAGACGGGAAGAAAACACTGGAAGAAAACTAGAGAATTTTTGAAATCTCAAAGACAAAAATGAAGTCCTTAGGCGAAGACGAACTAAAAGGAAACTGAATGAGACAAGCGAAAACTTCGAAACATAAGGAATGCGTCAGGAATTTGACCCTAGGAGGATTTCGAAGTTAATAGAGAATAGCATCGAATAATCTATTTGATAAGTTATTGTATAAGGATGCAGGAATAAGTACAATAAAGATGGCAGTTACAATCATTGAGAAAGTATTGTTGAGATAATCAATAAGAAAAGCGGGCAAAGACATTGTGTTGCAAATATTATGAGCACCACATATTTGTCGTCCCACCCCAAACTTTATTTTCTCTTTTTGCTCTCCCTTTCTCTATTCTATCGTTCAATTCTCGCTTTCTATTCTTTCTCCCTCTCTCTTCTCTTCTCTTTCTTTCTCATGTTTTTCTCTCCTCTCCCTCTCGCCCCTCTCATCTTTCTACCCGCTTCCTCTTCCTTCTCTTCTCTCTTCTCATCCAATCTCTTCTTTCTTCCTCTTTCTATTCACCCTGTCGACTGGGACTCCAGAATACGCCGAATGAACCTCTGCAGAGGGATAGAACCCCCCCACCCAAATGAGGCGTCCTAGGTAAGACGATAAACTACATCCGGCAGCAAGGCTTCTGATCAGTAGGTTTTGGGGGAACGTGGAACCAACTCTTAATTGCTGGTGTTCTCAGGTCCACCCTGACGTCAGGTGGTAACACCTGTTAAGGTCTTAACTACGGGCAAATAGTTACACCCCTCAAACTAGGGGTCAAGACGCTATGAAAACGTAAAAGTATGTTTTAATCCCAGCAATAAATTTTTGAAGAAAAAATAATTAACAACAATACATTTTTGAAGGAAAAAAATATTACAGCAATAAAAATCTTGTCGGCATTAAATCATTGAGGTTGATATACCGTAAAACAAACCAAACCAATTTTCTTTCTATCTATTCTCTCTTCTCCTGTGATGTGATTCTCAAGTCGTCTTTGTTTCTTCCTTCTTCAAACTTATTGTTATGGTCCAATATCCTGGCACCACGGTTATGATCCAAGGTTAGGACCAAGGTTATGATCCAAGGTTAGGACCAAGGAAGAACAACACGAACACAAGAGTAGAAAATAACAAAGATATATTACAACAGAAATATAATACAAGAAGTTGAAGGGTTAGTATTAACTGTCAGTCTGGTTTGGAGTGAACTACTATTGTCTTGACTCGTTAGGTCTCGACTCGTTCCGATATTTAACAGTCCCCCCCCACGAGGAAAGTATGTAGCAAAAGGCCGAGTTTAATGGATTATATATATATGTGTATATATATATATTTATATGTATAAAGAATTAATGGATTATACATATATATATATATATATATATATATATATATATGTTATGGTCCAATATCCTGGCACCACGGTTATGATCCAAGGTTAGGACTAAGGAAGAACAACACGAACACAAGAGTAGAAAATAACAAAGATATATTACAACAGAAATATAATACAAGAAGTTGAAGGGTTAGTATTAACTGTCAGTCTGGTTTAGAGTGAACTACTATTGTCTTGACTCGTTAGGTCTCGACTCGTTCCTCTTCGTTCTGTCTCAGAGAGGCGCAGTATTTTTAGAGTCAGGAAGAGTCCATTATCGTTATAGGTAAGTTCCCATAACACTTATAAAACAAACAAAAAAGAAAGCCCTCGACATTCAGTCATAATGGAATCCTACTTCCCTTGAACAGAACTGCACGGAACTTCAGCATCTAATATTAAGATCGGTATTGTTGTTATCTTTCATCCAAGTTTCCTTTATTTTTTTTACTTCCTTTTCATTTTTTTATCATATCCTTTTTCAAAATTGCCGCCTTTATTTCCTCCGTCTCCTCAGCCAGCAGACATCACAACGTTGTCATTAATTTTCTTTTCTACTTTGCTTCACTGTTTTTGTTTTTATTTTTTTTTAAATATAACATAATTTGGTTATATTTATATCTACAGGTCATCTAAGGTAAATGGAGGAAAGTCATCAAACTGTATAATAATTACCAATTTTCATTTATTTATATACTTTCTCTTTATATATTTATATATTTCCTGTCCCATCTATAGTGGGAAGGAAGGTAAATCAACTTAAGTCTGTAAATTTATATATGATTACATCCCTCAGTCGATTTAATAATCTATACGAATGGAATAATTATCTGCATTTAGACAAAATTATTTCCCAAGCAAAATAAAGAGTTAATTTAATCAGTTCCTTTACTACTACGTTTCTTAGATGGCTGCCTTATTTGTTCAAGCCTTTCATGTGAGGTACTTAGATATCTTTGCCTACTAAGTAATCATATTGTTTCAACTTGCTCTTGAAATAGGCTTTGTCGTCGCCGTCTTTGTCGTCGCCGTCTTTGTCGTTCTGTTGCTGGTCTTTTTCTCCCAAGAGATATTTCCAGTTATATTAAACATATCAAACATTTTATATAAATTTAAATTTAGCAGGAGTAATCAATAAATCAAAAATAGCACTGAACGTCTAAAATATAAAGAGAACGGATCAATTGAACGGCGCATTGGCCTCGATTTTAGTTGTGAATTTTGAATCTCTGTTTTATCGAATCTTAATACATTGTTTCGGGTCTTGTTTCATTGCATCTCATTATACAAAGCCTCGAATAATTGCCGTTATTTTTGATGCCTCGGGTATCTTTTTTTTTTTAATTTTTAGTATTTTCAAAATCTCACGAATAATTCTGTTAAGGACAGTGCGAAAATGTGCCACTATTTTTGGACACTCGTTCCAGAATATTCTTTAACCAAAAAAAAAAAAAAAATGAAATTTCAAATTTTCAAAGAGATTCGTAGTTAAGCTAAATTAAGACATTATCATTTGGACATCTCTATACAAGTTTTGATGGTCTCTGAAGATCACCCTCACTGTATTTCTAAAAGGTGGAGGGTACAAAATTCTGCGAAATAAATACCAAAATATTTGTACCGATAACTTGACCGAGGTACAATTTATTTCCCAGGTTGACAGTTGTACCCTATCTCTCGGAATGTGAATTGTGACGAGTATCACTCTTAACACTGCTGATAATTCTTACTCAGAGCATGTGCTCAAATACTGTGTTTGGTCTCCATATAGTGAATCACTAAGCATGGATATCAATCAGTACAATTCCGTTTGACGGAATTCAATGATACCCCTTTGTTTTCCCTTCCTTTCCCGCTCATCTATTTGTTTTGTTTTGGTAAATTTGCAGATTAAGCTCTGGAAACAAATTGTAATGAAAATTTAGATTTTGGTGTAAATTTGCATGCTTATTTCGAAAATAAAAATAAATGTGGAAATTTACCGTTTAGGAGTTATCGACAATATAAGATCGGCCCTATTCGCGTCGGGGTATGTTCCTGGTGAGTATTTATTTCGTAAGTGAAATCGACCTATGAAACGGCAATTCTTTAAGGATTTTTTGTAGCTGTGCATAATACGCACCCCTAATTTTGATTATTATTTTTTAGAAGAAAATGCATATTATACAGGGAGAATTACGGTACCTGAAAATATCCTCAACTAATATTAATAGCACTGAAAGAGAATCGACTTAATATTTCCCAATTTTATAAAGCATATCGTTTATAGCATTAACAATTAGTGTAAGAGGAATGTTAATTTTTGAGATAAGAAATAATTGGAAATCATAATTTTCTTTATAGAAACTGACAGACACTATTAAAACGATTAAACTTAAAATTGTTACACTGATTTTACTCAGTAAATAAAACATACAAATTCAGATCCCGTCTGTTGCGTTTACTTTCGCACAAATATTTTAGGAGAGAGATGAAGCCATCACTTTTCTTCCCACGAATTAAATAGCAGGGTAGACTGGGCTCTCTAGCCTTAGGTGGTAATCAATAAAAAAAAGAAAGCGGAATTCCAGAAGGCAATAAGTAAGCACTCAAGACAGTATGGCAATTCACTATGTTTGCCAAGTAGGCATGACTCGTCAGAAAGGGCGTTGTGGAGGGTCATGATCATGTATGCCCTGAAGGAGCAAGATATTTTAGAAAAAAAGGAAACAGAAGAATAAAAAGACTGAAAATAATTCAGAAATAAGCCTTTTAAGTGATGAGTGTGTGATTAACAAACAATATTTCGATGGTTATTCACAAGGATCCATTAAAATTGATCTTTGATCAGATTTAAGCAAGTGATCGAGCAGAGCCTCGCTTCAAGTCACTATGTTATATTCCTTTTTATTTACAAAGAAATAAAAAAAAATTAATAGGGTCAGAAAAAAAAACGTAATTCCTAAGGATATTCTTGTAGGTATTTCATATCTGAATATCTACTTGATTTTACTGATGTTTCGTGAACAGCAATCTTTCGAAAGGCTCAGTTTTAAGGGCCGCATGTTTTATTTTTAAAAAGAAGCTGGAGATATAAAACAGATATTAAATTTCAAGAAATGGGAACAATAAAAAAAAGAACCAACTTAAAAATCAACTTTTCAAAAATAGAAAGCCCAACTCTCGATAATATTCGAGGGCAATCGTAAAGGGTAATAGCGAATAGAAACATAGTTAAGGCATGCGATCTCGTTTGTGAGATGTAGCAATGGAGTACACAGGGGGTAAAAGGGGAGTTGCTACATGGATTCGGTAGATACTGGCATTTTTGAAAGAATCCAATAGGATTCACAATACACACTCAGGCGGAGCTGACAAGTGCATTAAGAAGAAAAGGATAGAAATATCTCTGCTGTCTCTGTGCATCTGATGCTTAAAGATTAACACTCACGAGTCAGACACTCTACTGGATCTGACCATATTGCCAATAGCAGCAGCAGCTGTTCCGTAATTCTTCAGTCTTCTTCAGTCTTCGAAGGTCTTTTATAGAAAAGAAACAGAGAAGCAACCGTACAGTGGTTGGAAAGTGAAGTTGAGTCGCCAGATGAGGACCAATAATATTGCTGATTATTTTTTAGATTTTATCAAGGAGTTCAAGGTAAATAGCAGAGGAATCGGACAGTGACAGCGATATTATAAGCGTGGACGAATGGATATGTAAAGGGACTTATCTTAACGGAAATAGTTATTATTTATTATCCAAATGCTGATGGTAAACGTCTAAAAAAGCAGATATCATTCATAGTTGTGAAACATCGAGGACAAAATAGAATATGTGAAAGCTACGTGACTGAGTGGTTAGAAGTTTGCTTTCTGACCATGAGACCCGGTTTCAAATCTCACCATGGTTGATTTGTCAGGAAAGAGACTTCCTGATGTCATCGGACTGAAGGGGTCGATCCCAGCGTGCGGCACCTTTGGAAAGTACCGGAAAAATCAAACCACGTGTTGACCTTGTGAGTGAAATTGGAACCCTTGGGAGCCGTTGATGTGTGTGTGTGTGTGTGTTTGTGTAAGAGAGAGAGAGAGAGTGAGAGAGTGAGTGAGAAAGAATCAGAGTAAGAGAGATTTACTTTCACATTTCGCTGACTATATGAAACAAAAAAAAACTTCATTGTTAGCTAGCCAGTGTTCGTACGCGTGTGTAAGAGAGAGAGAGAGAGAGAGAGAGAGAGACAGAGAGAGACAGAGACAGAGACAGAGACAGAGAGATACAGAGAGAGTGAGAAAGAACCCTTGTTGTCACGATGACTTGTGCTAGCACAAGTCATCGTGGCCGAGGGCGTGAGCGTGATGGCCTTGTTCAAATTGTTGATCACGTTGCATAAGACGCTATTTTCCAGAAACTGTAACTAAAGACTGCTCAGTATAAACCGCAGGTGGGCTCTGTGCGTGTTGAGATAAGCACATGCGCCTGAGCAAGCCTCTGCAAAAGGGATTGGCTAGCCACCCTTGTAGATGGGCATCCTCGAATACGAGTGGACGGCTACACATGCGTTGGTGAAAATAACGTTGGTAAAGATGTTAGCTAGGCAACGAGGAATTTATAAAAATCAGTTTTGATTCGATGCATTTTCATAAATATTTCGAGGCAAACTTGTTATCACGAGTGTTTGGAATGCCTTCTGACAGGCTTCGATTTCTTCACTCTTCCGTCGCGCCTTCGGCCATGTCTGGCACTGGCACGCGTAGAAACACTGCATAGCTAATAATGAAGGTTTTTTTGGTTTCATATAGTCAGCGAAATGTGAAAGTAAATCTCTCTTACTCTGACTCTTTCTCACTCTCTTTCTCACTCTCTCTCTCTCTCTTACACACACACTCACACATACATGACGAGGCAGCTGCTCGCAATCCCAGAAACGCTTCTATCTATAGAAACAATGCTAAATGAAATGTATAGCTTTAGAAGTGGACTACTTTGAAAGAGATTAAATGCCGAATTAATATATGTTGCAGTTTTCTTTTTATATCACGAGTTCTGATACTTTTTGATCTGACCACGTATATTAAGATATCTTCTTTTTATAATATACATTTTATACAATAATAATTTTTATTGGAATATTGCATATAATGCCGGTTATTTTCTGAGATTTGTGGTAAGCTTCATAAATTATTCGTCCATTTCATATTTTAACCCGACAAGTAATTAAGATTTTATTTTAATTCATTTGTTGTGCGAAGTTATTTGTATTTATTTTACCCACGATTATCAAATTTCTACCAAACAGGAAAACGTCCTGGGTATGACGATAAATTACATCCGCGTCCTGGGTAAAACGATAAACTACGTCCGACAGCAAGGCCTCTGATCAGGAGGTTTTGAGGAGCGTGGAACCACGTCTTATTTGCTGGTGTTCCCAGGTCCACCCTGACCTGGGCTGGTAGCACTTGTTAGGGTCCCAGCTATGGGTAAATAGTTTACCCCCCTATACTGGGTTCAAAACACTATGAAAGTGTAAAAAAATAGGTTTTAATAACAGAAATACAGGTAAAAAATTATTACCAGCAACACATTTTTGAAGTAAAAAAATATTATCAACAATAAAAATCTTGTCGGCATTAAATAACCCATTGAGATTGATATGCCGTAAAACAAAACAAGCCAAACCAAACCAATATATACTGAGATAGATAGATAGATAGATAGATAGATAGATAGATAAA
>OZ038498.1:8540635-8548135 GCA_964036315.1 Acanthosepion esculentum | reverse complement strand
ATGAAAATAATGGAGAGTTTTCAGACTCTGAATATAAAAAGTTAAAAGGTCGTTTAAAACTGTTTTAGCCTCCATGAACTCGCTAGTTTGATATATAAGGCATTTTAGCGTGTCTGCGTAGACAGAACATATTTGTATTCGTATTTCCGGTATCTCAAATGAAGCCTACGCTCCCTTTGAAATGGCAGATTTTTAAGTAGGCGTCTCCCACATAAAAAAAAAAGACTAAAAACAAAGCGAATGTACTTGATGGACATCTTACCACATTTAGGGAGACAGAAGATCCGATATACTGCTCTGATATTCGGTCGATTATTGGAAATATATTTAGGAAAGGCGCCTATCATGGCGAGCGGGTCTTCATTCTTGTCATTTCTCTCCTTTTCTCTTGCTACTTTAACTTCGATCAATCTTGATAAGGCCTGGGAATTTCACTTGCTCAAGACAGCCCAATGGGGTTCGATAGCATCGCGTCTCTTTCAAGAGTATCATTGAATTCTTCCATCTAGAGCGTTTGATCGGTCACTGCAACGGCGGCTTTGTCTTACTATTATACAATTCAGATTTGACTATATGTACGAGCAGAACTTGTATAATGAATTTCTGATCAGCATCGATTGGAAGTGATTTGCCTGTTAAATAAAAGGTCTTAGGTCCAAGTGCGGCATGGACCGTCCTTGCAAATCAAACATTCTCGCACGTGCACACACATAAGTAAAATAACGCCTTCCTCCATCGTGACTGGTGAGATTGGTTTCAGTAACACCTGACCTATTTCATGGCATTCTACTGACGTTCCTGGCCGCCAGATTTAAACCCCATTGAACATGTATAGCATATGTTGTAGACATCAGTAAATTGCCTGCGCTATCCCCCTACGAATACAATTCAGTTATGAATGCACTGCAATAAATCCAGTAACCCGTCAGGTCTGTGTCACGTTGAGTACCCGTTGTTATTCAGCGCGAAGGGAGGAACTAAACGTAATTAGTCAGGTATATCTAATATTTCGGTTATATAATGACGTTTTTAATAGACTTCGTAACGCCTCTCTTACTATCAGTCGGTGTTTTTGTTCATATTATATAGATGGTTACACGAGGTGGTAGCACCTATTCGTGTCTCAGTTATGGGCAAATATTTAACCGCCAAACTGGGGTCAAAACACTATGAATGTGTAAAAATAGATTTTTATAGGGTAAATACCGGCAATACACTTTTGGAAAAAATATTACCAGCAATAGATCTGACTCTCGACAAAAACCCTCTTTACAAAAATACGCCAATGAAACCTGATCTACAAACTGATTTCTTACAAAGAATACATATTCTGTCCATATGAACTTATCCTAAAAATCTTGACCTCATTAAATAAGCCACTGAAGTTGATATGCCATAAAACCAAATAAACCAAACCAGACTCTCGACAAAAACCTACTTCACGCCAATGAAACCTGATCTTCAAACTGATTTCTTACAAAGAATACATATTCTGTTCATATGAACTTATCCTAAAAATCTTGACGTCATTAAATAACCCACAGAGGTGTTGTTATGCCATTAAACAAAATGAAGCAATACATTAGAACTTGCTGCCTTTTGAACTCGCCGCTCAATTCAGAATCGAAGACAACCCGATTCCTTGGCGTTGTGTCTAGAGACATGATATTTGGACTTCTTTGTTTCTTTAACGGCCTTCAGTCAAACAAGCCGTATCTGTGAATGAATCCTGATTACCGAAGTCAACTCTTCATGCGTTTATCTCAACTGAAAAACACAGACGTGACAGTTAATACGACTTTTTCCCTTGGTAACATTTTAGAGCAAAAAGAATCCGTCAAAATTATTAAATTAAGTGAGGACCAAAGTAACTCGTTTAGTTTGTCTTTTATGAGACGAGATTCAAAATAAGCTACCCGATGTTAACAAAATGCCCCATCCATTAGCCAAAGTGTAGACGACTCGGTATCTAACCGCGGACATACGTGTTCTATTTTCTCTAATACTGTTCTAGTCGGTGAACGTGTGTAAGTAATCCTCGACAGATTGGGCCTCGCTCAAGAGAGGAAATTTAGTTACCAATAATGGTTAGTATCTGCTATATTTGCAATTTGATACAAAAAAAAAGATAAATATATTGATGCTGATATTGGTATTCAATATGAATAGATTTTTGTTTTTGTTATATATATATATATATATTTTCCAGAAAGGTGTGACTTGCTATGTTTTATATATTACATAATGGGAGGGACAGCAAACTTTTAACCAATATATCATCCAATCTTAAAACGTATTTAGTAACAGACAAACCAATCATAAATAGCGCTCTCTGTCTCTCATATATATATATATATATATATATATATATATATATATATATATATATATATATATATATATATATATATGAAATGGACAAAATCCGAGAATTATTTTAAGGCATTTTTATGTTTATACATTCTTTTTATAGATACAAATATTCAAGTAAATGCTCTGTTTATAATAAACAGTATTAAACAACATTTACCGGCCTGAATGTCCGAGAAATTTTCATAGAAAATATTTGTCCTCCGACAGGAATCGAACCTGTATCCTATACGGAACCGTCATATAGCCTGACGTGCCTTACCCGATTTGGCTACAGAGAAGCGTTCGGTTAGCAAGTCGAATTTACTGCCTTTAAACTCCAATCTTCCATGAATCTCTCACGTACATTCATATCTGCTCCAAGTGTATCCAAATGTAAATAAATGACGTCACACATTATGAAATGGACAAAGTCCGACAATTATTTTAAGACATTTTTGTGTTTATACGTTCTTTTTATACATACAATATTTAAGTATTATAAAAAGAGCATTTATTTAAATATTTGTATCTATAAAAAGAATGTATAAACAGAAAAAATGTTTATATATATATATATATATATATATATATATGTATATATATATTAACTACCACCCATATAGACATCATCTTCCTTCCTTAGAAACGCACTGAAATATAGTCAAACGTGCACAAAATAACGATACTGTTATCGTTGTATAGCCCAAGAACACGACACTAAAAATTGCTTTCTTATAAAAATTGTGCATAGAATAAAAGTACATGACTAGATTGAATGGTTTTGCAATTAATTCATTAGATTTCATGGATTTTATTTTTACGGATTATCAACCCAAATTAATGTGATCAGCAAATCACCTTACATACACCCCCCAGCATATGTGAAGGGGAAAAACAGACAAAATTAGACAGTTTGAGTCATGGCCAAAATCATCGTTTTCCACATATGCAAGAGGTCGTAGAATTTGGATTGGAATAATAAATTTTACAAGTCATATTATCTAACTTTGGGGCGAGGATGGAATCAGACCTTTCCCAAGGGGATTTGCGTGTAAGTGAATCTAACGGACACAACTGGAATTCGAACTTAGCTCTGCGTGTTTGTTTTTTTAAAAATTCCAAACGGCTCCCCATTACACCACTTGCACTAGACATTATACATGTGTGCGTGTAGATTATATAAAGAGCTACATTAACCCCTTACCTGCCATGGTCCCCATTTGGGGATCTGTTAAAATTAAACTCACTACATGTTATTCCTTGTATTTACAGTGAATTGCTTACATACATTGCATTTGCAGAGATATATTTTACAACACTTAGCCTTTAAAGTTTTTATTATTAGCCGTAAAAAGAAACTTTCTGTCGTAATTTTACATTTCACGAGTAGAAAAATAATGACTATTTTGAAAAGTATTTTTTTTATTATTTCTAATCAATATTATTTTTTGATGTTTCATACATATATATATTTGATGTCTAGTTTGTATAAAAACGACAATGGTAACTACAGAAATGAAACGTAAGGAATAAATAAACTCCTAAGACACCTGTCTGGGCCAAACATTCGCATTAAAAGAATTTGGCAGTTGATGGGTTAAGGGGAATATGTCAACTGAGAGAAAGATAAATAGAACACATAAAAAAGAAAATAAGACAAAAGCAAATAGAAAGTGTTTATTTTGAATATCCTTTTGTAGCTAAAGAGCAAAAACTATTAACGACTTCAGTCTCTCCTGTCTATTCGCTTTCTTTATTGATGACTTTAGTATTTACTCTTTAAATAAATGTTTACTCATTTTTCTCCTTTACAAACAAGAATTTTGCACTTGTGATTTTGTGACTTGATCCTCTTTATCCACGAATTGTTCTCACAGCAAATTTTAAGAAGTGGAAGAAGGAAAATGGCGGCCTGACGATTAGGTTTTACCAACATATCAAGTAACGTCTGCTTTTCTACGATCTCTTGCATCCGTGGAAAACGAAGATTTTGGCCATGAGACACACTGTCTAATTTGCCTGTTTCTCCCCTTCACATGTGCGGGGTGGGGGTATATAGGCGGATTTACTGATCACATTAAACTCTTTTAAATGCATTTGGAATTTCAATATGATATTTGGCGTATTCCTTTCAACCGATATATAATTTAAATTAAAGAAAACAGACCACTTTGAGGTTCCATTAGTTAAAATTTATTTCACCAGAGATTTTATTTTATAACTTATTTCACCAGAGATTTTATTTTTCTAAATAAAATCTCTGGTGAAATAAATTATAAATATGGAACCTAAAAGTGGCCTGTTTTTTCTTTAAATTAAATTATATATATATTATAGTAAAAAGACAGAACAGTACGATATATAATCCGGTGTTCTTATTGATTTTTTTATTTTCACAAAACAGTGCTCAATGTAAATTTACAGAGCTTAAATATTATAAATTAACTGATTTAAAACTATGGTTCCATCGCTACACAGGAATTACCAATTTTCAAAAACCGAAGTTGAAAACTTCAAATCTAACTATATAATTAAATTAAAAGCTAAATCTTGGATTCCAAAATTCGCTTTTAAGATGAAACAGAACTAATCCTTTTAATTTAATTATATAATTAAAATTGAAGTTTTTAGCTTCTGCTTTTGAAACATGGTAATTCCTGTGTAGCGAAGGAACCATATTTTTAAATCCGTTAATTTATAATATATATATATATATATATATATATATATATATATATATATATATATATATATATATATATTTGTGTTTGTTGGAATTCGCTGTTTAAAGGTCGTGATCGTGAGGTATCCATTATGGAACTAATTCACTATTCGCTAATAGCAATACAAATACGCTAAAAACTTTCGTTTCTGGAACATTCTTATATTCATTACTGACCTTTTATGTAAGAAAAAATAAACACTTTGTCATGTATCTATCTATGCATACACAGAATACCTTTGTAGAAAATTAAAAAAAGAAAGAAAGAAAGAATGTAGATTAATTAAAAATCAACGTCCACATTTTGAATAAAAAAAAAATTGTTATATATTTTATAAAATGTCGGATATATTCCGAAGAATAAGGGGAGAAAACAATGAATAACAAAACGAATAACCATTTCGATTTCTTTCTCAACCGTCATGAATATTCTGGTAGACACCTTGAAGTAATGACAGATTTTCAAAATATATCTTAAGAAATTTAAATTTTAAATGTGCGTATCGAAATACTGTATAAGTGAGTCGGGTGGGAGTTATAAATTCTCAATTTCTCTCTCTCAATCTACTTCATCGTTCTTAGCCTTTAAAGTTAGAATTTAAAGAATTGTGGATTATGTTTACAAATTTTTTGCCAGTTAAACCATCTGATGATATACAGTGCTGTTTGATAAAAATGACCCCCATGATTTTTTTTACTTAAAATATTTTTCGCCTATTGTTTTTGGGGTCAAACTAATTTTTAATCTTACTAATATAAAGACCCCTTCCCGACCACCTAGTAAAAATGTTTACTAAGGTATTCTACTGATAATTATAATTTTGGATATAAATGAGATTTAGGGAAAAATTATGTGCAAAAAAAAATGATTCACTTATTTCCTGCAACTAGTAATCAATAGAAACAAAACCGAACAGCTTTAAATAAAGAACAATAGAGGTATAATTTATTTATAATAGGTAATATAGTTCGAAATATTTAATAATCTATGGGTCCTACTTTATTTTGAATAACCTTTTCAACCCATTTTGGCATTGACTTGATTAGGTTCTGGCAAATCTCATCTCCAAGCATTGAATTCCATTCGGATATGAAATTCACAATCAAATCCTCTTTGTTGCTCAACTGCTTTCTCGAGAGCCTGTACTTTATAATGCTCCATAAGTTTTCTATGGGGTTAAGGTCAGGAGATTGGGGCGGCCATGTCATAACACTCACCTGCTTCTCATCAAAGTATTCCTTCATCAATTTTGATTTGTGACAGGGAGCATTATCCTGCATAAAAATGAGCTTTGTGGGGTCGATTTGCACCCTTTCAGCAGAAAGGAGCAGACAAGACACTAAAATTCTCTTGTACTGCTCGCTCCTGAGGGTCTTTTCAATAGGTTTTAAGAAACCAGTTCCATGAAAAGAAAAGCATCCCCAGAACATTATACTGAACGGATGCTTGACAGTACTTACTGCTAAATTCAAAGAGCTTTCAAAGCTTCTTCTTCGGATTTTAGATCGCTTATCCTTTGAATTTAGCTCAACTTTCGTTTCATCGGAGAAGAGAACATTTAGTAAAAAAAATCAGGTGAGTCACTTTTATCGAACAGCACTGTATATTTGCGTGATATTTTCCATTTTAAAATATATACTTTTTTATCAGGATAGCTTTGTTTTCTTCTCGCTCTATTCATTATCTAATTCATATGGTTATCGTAAAAATACGAGGAACATAAATTAGTTACTTAATAATATTTAAGTATTTTGTCTTCGAAAGATTTTGTAATTATAATTTGCTTCTAAAATCGGAAGAAGCCTATGAATTCAACTTTCGTCGGGATGCGCCCCATATTTTTAACGGAGTGTCTATAAACTTCCCAATTTAATAGACTGTCATTCCTCTGGGCTCATGAAGCCACGAGGAATGTCATTCTTTTGAATATGAAACATTACTGAACAATGCGTATTCTTTTTCTGCGTGCTTTGCTTTCATTTGTTCTTGAAAGAAAAGAAGTTGAACTGCATTTATTTTGTTGTTCATAGACAGTGTAGAAGTCTGCGTAACTGTTATCGGCAAACGGATATGAGTCAGTGAAGAAACAAAGCTTTCAGGAAAGGCATGCATCCATTTCTCCCTGCAATCTGATAATTTTTTTCTCACTGTTGTGCCCCAACACCCAGTCGTTACAAGGAAAGTTGGATGAACATCTGGTTAAAACCATTCTTCCAGAACTACAACAGCCCAAACATTAGCAGGAAAAATCTGTTACCACCGATAGCGATCTCTAATACCACACACACACACACACACACACACACACACACACACACACACACACACACACACACACACACACACACACACACACACACACACACACACACACAAAATGAATGTTTTTCTGTGTTAGCAATAAGTACACGGTAATACAAAAAAC
>OZ038498.1:8408135-8530635 GCA_964036315.1 Acanthosepion esculentum | reverse complement strand
AAAGAAATTATGTACACAAAATGTCTTTCACAAATAGTAAATATGCGAACAGTACAATACTTTCTAAGTATATCTGGGAAATAAAAAACAAAACACACACCACACCAAAAATATCTTGGAAAATAAGGAAAAAATCATCAGCCTACAACAACCTATCAAAAACTTGCAAACTTTGCTTGGAGGAAAAAATAGCTATCATTACCTTCCCAGATCAAAATAAATTATTAAATAAAAGATCCGAGCTAATCTCAAAATGTAGACATGAAAACAAATTTTTACTACGTAACTTAAAATAGAAAAATAAATAAATATATAAACAAACAACAATAAAATAAGCAAAATAAACTACTCCAAACAAATCACAAAACCACACCTGTTAGAATATGCGAAATAAAATCAAAACAAAAGAACGGACGAAAGTTATAACTGTTATACAAATAAAACTAAAAATAATAAGCAAAACAATTTGACCCAAATAAATAAGCGAACAAGCGATTTCCGGTAAATGGCGGCCATTATAGACTACCAACAATAAGCTATATAAACAAATTTTTTTACTACGTTAACCAAAAACACCGATCAAAATAAAAGAATAAATAAATATATAAGATAAAAAATAAAAATAAAAAAACAAACAAAAAAACAAGCAAAATAATTTGACATAAATAAATAAACAAATAAGCGACTTCCGGTAAAAGTACCCGCCAAAATATACTACCCATAATGCACCACTGACCCTTATATAAACAGCCGAGAAAAATAACAGCACTAGTCGCCTGACGATTGCACTAGCATGAAACAGACTGTCGCCTCTAAGTGCTGACTTCCATGTCCACTTTTATATATATGTATATATATATATGTATATATATATATGTATATATATATATATATATATATATATATATATATATATACATATATATATATATGTATGATGGGACCTGTCAATTGTCGCCATTTTATATTTTTTAATTTCGCTGATGCACGTTTTTTTTTTTTTATTTTGTCGTCTGCACTCTATAGTAGGGCAGGTTGATTATCGGCGTTAAGAAAATCCCCCAAAAAAACAAAACAATATGACGCAATTCACTCCACCAGATATTTTGAACCGGCCTGCTCTACTGCTTGGCATTCGCGCCGGAAGTAACTGTTACAAGAGATTCCAAATTCATTGGAGGCAGTGGTTGAAGCCTATGCCGATTTTATTGAATAAATTTACTCTTTACTATTACAAGATATTTTTGTGTAATTTTGCTAAATGTACCTGTTAAAATGGGATGTCGGTGTTATTTTCATTTTTGCATAATTTAGACAATTTATCCATTACACCCTGCGCATATATATATATATATATATATATATATATATATATATATATATATATGTGTGTGTGTGTGTGTGTGGGAGGTCTAAGGAATAACAAAAAAAGTGTATCTTTCATATTTAAATTTACATTTTGTTCAACTCGTCACTTTGTCTCTCCTCGGGCCGCCTTAGCATATGTGTGCCTATATGTGCGTGGACATTACATTCTCGTCTGTGATATGTGAAAGACCTCCCAACCTTGGAATGGTTGTTTTATATTTCTTTCTGTTATGAAACTCTTCCTCATACTTAAAAAATCAGCATTATGCAGATTACGGCATTATGCATTTGGCGGGTAAGAGTTCCCATCATGTCAACCCTGTACCTAGCTTCTTTAATACTAAGGGATGCATTATGCTGTGTTATTGCATGTAAAGTATATCATCTGGGGTGACACATATGAGCGGCGTGGCCAACGACCTATGTTTGTTTAAGTATTTAGAGCGTACTTTATTGAACCTGAAGGAAAGTATCCCCGTGAATCGAAAGACTTACTTTTGTACAATTCGGAAGTTTATTATATTGCAACTTTGTTGTTTGTTCAAAATATATTTTCGCTACATTCATGACATGAATTATTTTAAATAAGCACATATTCTTTACAAATAAATTGTAAATATTTTCATAATTCATTGCATTTCGTACACCACAACGCATAACCAAAATATTTCAAAATCATGTCATTATAAGGACAATAAGATATTTAAAGGCTTAACTGAAAGAATATATTGTAAAAATTGGAGATGATTTATGCTGACTAAGTTGAAAAACGTTGCTTTATCGGAACAATATCAAAACTGAATTTTCAAGCATAAAACGACCAACTTAATCATCAGTTTATACAAAATAACATGAATATTAAATCTTGGTGGAATTTCAAATGCACAATTATGCACAAAATAATATATATATATATATATATATATAAAAGTGGACATAGAAGTCAACACTTGGAGGCGACAGTCTGTTTCATGCTAGATGCAATCGTCAGGCCACGATTGCATCTAGCATGAAACAGACTGTCACCTCTAAATGTTGACTTCTATGTTCACTTTTATATTTACACACGCTCTATCTCTGATAATGAGCACTTTATCCCATAAATATAGCATACTTTAAGACTATATTTCTTTATATATATATATATATATATATATAAAAGTGAACATTGTAGTCAACTCTTAGAGGCGACCGGCTGTTTCATGCTAGACGAAATCGTCAGGCCACACACGTTCTAACTCTGATATTGAGCACTTTATCCCATAAATAAAGCACACCTTAAGAGTGTATTTCTTATATATATATATATATATATATATATATATATATATATATATATATATATATATAGGGTGAGTAATTTGAAAGGACTTCTTCAGGATAAATAATAATATTTTTATTGATTGAATAATATGTGTGGTGGGGGAATGAAATACACACGTTGATTCAAATTCTATACCGATAGAAAACTGAAAATAGACGTTTAACTTTTACCTTTCCCATTTGTCAAACTGCACAACCGAACCGACCGCATTCAGCTGTCTACAGGTATTTTGCTGGTGTTACTATTACTTTTAAATCTTACATTGTAGTAGGAATAGTTTTGTTAGGACAGATGAGAATCCACCTGCTTCATTTTAACTGTTGTCAATAATATATCCATAGAATGATTTGTTTGTTTTAACCAACTGTAATTAATGTTTAGAAGAATAGTGTGTTTGCATTATCATTGATAATTATATAAGCTCAAGGAATATCGCCATTGCAATTTTTCTTGTTGGGTATGTGCTGTTCTCATTCAAGTTTCATAAAAAATAACATCAGAGTATTAATTTTCGAGTAATGATGCCGTCATGGTCCAATTGGATTTTGAAACTGAAAAAGAAACCGGATAATAATATTGAGATATAAGAACAACATGATGCTGAAGAAGACAACTAGAAGGAAGAAAAAGAAATGGACGAACAAAGAAGAGGTAGGTGTGGTAGAAAATAGCAAATGAGAAGGAAGAAGACGATAAAGATGCTAGAATGAAACAGCTGCTACTGATGGCATAAGCTAAAAAGACAAAGTAGGAGGAGATGCTGTAAAGAGAGAGGGTGATGATAATGAACACCGAGAGAAGGAAGGGTTGCGGGTTTTCTAAAAGAAAGATGAAGAGGAGACGAGTATGAGCAAAGACGAAAGATCTGGAAGAAGAAGAGAATGATGTCGAATGAAGAGAAGAATGGAGGAACAAGAAACATTTATCCAGATGTTGGAATTATTTTCTAAGCATCAGGATGCAATGCAACACAATTCATTATCTGGAAGGAAGAAACTTTGGTGAAAGTGAATAGCAATAAGACAGACAAAAGGAAAAAAAAAAAGAAAAAGAAAAAAATTATCAATAATAAAAGCGTTTTTGTCTTATTTCACCGTGGTTATCTCGGCTTTCCCATTCGGGTGATTTCATAAACTTAAGAAGTGCTACATCCGTACCATTGAATGGATTACCACCGACAACTACGCTAAATAATACAAGTTGTCCCAAGGTCAGCGCATGCGCATACGATGGACATCTATTGGCATTTGATTTTCTCCGTGGGAGAGACACGTCAGATACATCCATGAAGATAACAGATAAATGTTATTTGTCGCTTGGTTTAAGTTTGTTGTAACATCATTGCCAGAAAAAAAACAACAAAAAAAACAAACAATAAAAAGCATTGGAAGAAATCTGTCTACACATCTCTCTCTCTCTATCTATCTCTCTATTTATCTATCTCTCTATTTACCTATCTCTGTCTATCTATCTCTATTTATCTATCTCTCTGTCTATCTGTCTACACATATCTCTCTCTCTATTTATCTATCTCTCTATTTGTCTATCTCTCTGTTTATATATCTCTCTATTATCTACCTCTCTGTCTATCTCTCTATTTATCTACCTCTCTATCTCTATCTATCTATATATATATATCCTTGTCTATCTCCCTTTATGTCTCTGTCTATCTATCTCTCTGTCTATCTATCTCTCTATCTATCTATCTATTTATCTATCCACACACACACACACACACACACACACATATATATATATATATATATATATATATATATATATATATATATATATATATAACTACTTGTCTATCTCCCTTTTTATCTCTCTCTATCTATCTATCTCTCTGTCTATCTATCTCTCTATCTATCTATCCACATATATATATAAAAAAGGTAGATAGACAAGTAGATATATATATATCTACTTGTCTATCTACCTTTTTATCTCTCTCTCTATCTATCTATCTATATCTCTATCTCTCTGTCTTTCTATTTATCTATCTTTCTATTTATCAATCTCTTTGTCTATCTATCTCTCTATTTATCTATCTTTCTATCTATCGCTTTATCTATCATGACAACAGCTTTTGATGTAAGATCGATACTTTCAGAGCAACAATGAACCAGTTTCGCATTTATGCTAATTCTTATACTGAGAGGTTCTTATGAGGCATGAATGTGAAATCACGGATATGTTATAGTATTTGATTAGAAACTCAAACCAATCATGTTTTTACGAATATAGGTACCACAACGCGCACACACAGATACACAAACACACATCCTGTTGCTTACAAAATAATTCCAAGTTCTGAATAAATGTTTCCTGTTCCTCCATATACATTAATTTCATAGTCGATGTCGAGTGTAATTAGAATCTCGGACGAACGCGTTATTTCGACAAAGAAATCAGTCGCTGGCGGCGACAACTCCAGACACAACTTCAACAACAAGCAATTGCTTCAAGATTATTCGAGCAAAAATAAAGACTTTTAATTCACAAGAAAAATAAGTTGAATATTGGAATATTTACCATTGTGAAGTGATAAGTGAGATAAATCTAAACGTATTATTTTACCTTGACATGTGATGGAATAGCATGCCCCCCATGAGGTGTGGCACTATAGGTGGTAACCACCTATAAGTATCCGTGAGGACAGCGGACAGGAGAGTCGAGCTGGGATCTGTTATTCTGTTCTTGTCTGCTGTCGAACTCTCTGTCTTTGGGCAGAGAGGAACCCGGACGAGGGTGTGGCGAAGGGCAGAGTCTCATCTGGGGAGGTAGGCAGACCCGGACCCGTTTATGCGGGTTATGGGGAATTTTTGGCCGAGCCAACGGGCTCGGATTAGCCCACACTAAACTCGGCCTTGTGCCACATCCTTCCTTGTGGGGAGGCAGGTAAATACCATCGAGCTAGGATCTGCATGACTAGCGGCCTTCCGATAACAGCACGCACCCAACTGTACTGACTTGCGACGACCGTGCGTATAACTATTACTTCCTTGCTTGTTGTACTGGTCTCTACAATAAACCTGTTACTATTTATCCACCGTGTTTGTCCATTCCATATTCCTATTTACACGGAATAAAACAGTTGAGATATACAATTAAGTTTTTAACTTCCTCACCAGCTGCATAGTAATATAGATATTTTTTCAGAACTTAAAATTTGTTGATGTCTCTTTGTGTGTAAAACTTTGTCTAGATAACAAGAGAATCTCACTAAGGAATTCCAACGCAAATATTCCACTCTTTGGGAGAAATAGGCATGACACAATCTTGCTAACCATATTTCTTTTACCTTAAAATGTGCCCTTTTAATAGAATTTCTTTTTTACATCCGTATTCTATCCACGGCAATTTTTCCATCGCTATTTTTCAAGCATTTATGGAAAAGGCTCTTAGGTGTACGTGTCCTTGAAGAGTCCATTGTTAACCCTTTCAAGTCAAAGGCCAATCGTTATCTAATTTCTCTATCCTCATAATCTTACCACCTCTCCTTTCACTCAAATCCCCCCCATCCCGCACCATTTATTATGGAAGCGCAAATGTGAACAAATCCTTTATGGAAGCGCAGATGGACACAAATCCTTTAAAGCTTTCGTACCACATTACAAACGAATCAACTAACAAAAAACTACAAGCCTGCTTCCTCTTCCGAGGCCAATGAACTAATGATGGGGGGTGCCATGCCGTGACATAGGTATTCAATAGAATGATCTTGAATAGAAAAATAGCACCATCTACCAAGTGTTTTAAGAAATACGATTTAAGATAAATCTTCCCAAAACAGAAACAATGATCTGGAATTAGAAAGTAAGCAATGATGGCCCTGATAACCTGAACCCGTCATAAAAACCAGGATGTGAAATTAGTAAATAATAAACACTTCAAATACCTTGGTATATCGATCAATTGTAACGCATTGATTATAAAAGATAAGGAAATTGAACATAGAATAGACTCCGGTAGAAGTAGATTCGACCAATAACACAAGTTGCTACAAAAAACAAAACATTAACCTAAAAAGTCGAGTCATATTCTTAAAAAGCCTAGCCAAATTGAGACCTTCCTATGGATAGCTTACATGGCACCAAATCCGTTCAGAAACATCTAAACTTTCAGCTGTATACAACCGCTTCCTAAGACCATTTGTTAAAATAACTTTGAGCGAGTGTGGCCTATGGGTTTTGCCGAAAACTACACTTTTTCAAACCATGTGAATTGCTGCTACAGAATCGTAAGCAAAGTACTGGGCCAGATAACAAAAAGCACATGACTTGAGGAATTTCAATAGCACAAACAATTAAAATGGATAGCACATGTAACCCGAAGAGAAAATAACATAATAAAGGTGATGATATTCCACACTACTTCAATTAAAATCTTAGGAAAGAAACACCGCATCGATACTGGACTTGAGAAATCTACTTTCCTGAAAAATTGTTTTAATAAAAAGAATTTATAAATTTCGACCGACATTAGTACTGGCTGCTCTGGCAATGATTGTCAAATGTTTCCTTATATGGAAACAATTATTATTACATTGCCAATCTAAAAGTAACTATCTACCTAGAGCGGCTCACGAGCCTTTGTATTGGGTGGAGTTTAGTATAAACGTTGCTTACTGAGTATATGCTCATATTCTTCGTTCACTTTTGCATTTTAAATGTTTATATATATATATAAATAAGGAGGAATTGAAATAAGCATAATTACGTAATTCATCGAGTCCAGAAGAAACCTCAACAGAATGCAGAAAGCACTGGACGTCCCTTTCGTCCTATATTTGGGACTAATCAGCAGTGCGCATCCACTACCGAGAATTGAAACCCGAACAGTTACGATAGGAGGCAAACGCCATACCATCTGTACCAACGGGCCTCGGTAACGAATGTGACACTGACCCCGAGTGGGTGGTGTGATCCTGCAATCACGACACCGTATGTGAGTCAGTCTAACCGTGGGACACCCGTTGAAGACCTGATCGCGACGACAGATGTGACACTCTAACCCTGCTGGTTATCACGTCATCGGATGTGAGATTCTAACTCTTGTCTTGGTCGCGGTTCATGTCTGGTTAGATTCGGCATTAGCATTGTCGTCCCCAGCTCGCCTCCAACATCTGGTTACCGAAGTAGCTACTTTGATCTAGGTAAAACCTGCCCAGGTTGTGATTTGATCTTAGGTTGACGAAATCAATCAGGCGTCGGGCCGTAGTGCGAGTCGAATCCGGGTCAAAGGTGATGCAGCACAAATGAATGTAGAAGAAAAATAAAGGAACAATTGAAGGAGTTCAAATGTTGTTCAATTTACTTTCTATCTGTTTGTTGGATAAGGAGTGCGTCTCTCTCTCCCAGCCCACGCCTATGGATTGTGACACTTTTGCGTTTCTTAGCGAGTTTTGATATCTTAAGTTGTTTTTCAATAAACGGCTTTTGGTATCATCAATCGATATTTGTTAAAACTGGCTTTGGTGGAAAATCTAAGTCGGACTTCACTGAACTTGTTCTTGGTTAGAAGTCTAAGTCGAAAAGCGTGAAATTCGTGCGGTCACCTGCTGCGAGGCGTTATTCTCTAACTCTCAAACCCTGGAGTCGGAACTCGAACTCTCTCGAACTGTGGAATCCCAACTCTCGAACTCTCAACTCTACTGAACGCCCGGGGACGTTCGTTTATATGGACGTCGACCAAAACCCGGTGTGGGGCCAGATGCGGTCTGGATTCTTCGATAATTTCAAATCCCCAATAAGGATTTTCTTTGTTTTCGGACAGGAAAATGTATCACTTTCCATTTTTGGAAATCTATCGCTCTTTGTTTAGAGAGGTTCACCCACTTCCGTGAGGAGATGTCGGAGGAGAATTACCCTCCTAAAACTCTTTCTTTTCATACCGGTACCTCATACCAATCCTTTCGAGGGGCGTCAACAACAATTCCCTTCCTTCTCATATCTTCACCTTCTGTGAGGAGAGGTCGGAGGAGAATTATCCCCCTAGGCTTATCCTTCCTCGCATTGGTACCTCATACCAATCCTTCAGATGGGCGTCAACTAAATCCCCTTCTTTATCATATTTTTCACCTCTGCCTATCGCTTCATGCTACCCTCTTTGGGTCAAGTGATCTCTTGGCGGTGTTGGTGTGACTAGGCTGGTGTTAGCTTACATTGACACTCCGAGGGGAAAGAAAAGAAAGAAAAGGAATTATCTTCCTCGGAATTTTTTCTGTTATCGGTCAGAATTCTTATGAATCACACATTGCCGTAATTAAAAATTCTTTTTATCATATCTTATCCTGAGCCACCCAAAATCCAACTGAAGACCGAATCATTAATGATCGCTGGTGATCGTGTTCCACCTGGAGACCAAATCTCTTTGTCTTTCTCGTTTTAATATTATCGTGTGTCCAGATGACCATTTCTGGCGACAGAAAGTCTTTGTCGTGTACAGTTTGTCGTCCATATCAATGTTTTTGTTTCGCCTAATTCGATTAATTCCGTCTTTCTTGTTAACCGAATTCCGTTGACCCCCTTTTTCCACACGCAGTTGACCGACATTCAAAATTTCAAGTGTCAGCTATGCGCGTGGTCAAGACCGTTGCTCTTATCAGGACATTAATTAATGCTGACAGATCCAAGATCTGCCTTTCTGACGAACTTTCCCGTTTTCTGCGGGAAAGAAAAAATAATTATATCTTGCATCGCAAATGAAAATAAAATAAAAAATCTTTTACCCATTCTTTGTTTGTAAAAAGATACAAATAATGTCGCTCAGTATGTCTTTCGATCTATCTATTGCTTTACTAATTCCCGTTATTAATTTCTTTGACGAATTAATTAATCAATTAACCACCGTAGCTAAATAGTGCCACACGAAGAGGTAGCCAGTTAGACTCGATATAGCGCCGCTCGATCACATATTCCGAGTTTCTCTTTTACCCATAGGACTGTGCCTCCACGAGGGACGACTACTATCCCCAAGCCGCTCAGTCCAGAACATTAGAAGCCGGTTCAAACAAGGATATACAGACAGAAATAATTAGGTGTATTTGAAATAATCATAATTAAGTAATTCATCGAGTCTAGAAGAAACCTCAACAGAATGCAGAAAGCACCGAGACCCGTTGGTACACCGTTTGCCTCCTATCGTAACTGTTTGGGTTTCAATTCTTGGTAATTGATGCACACTGCTGATGAGTCAAAAATATAGGATGGATCGGCCGTTCAGTGCTTTCTGCATTCTGCTGAGGTTTCTTCTAGACTCGATGAGTTGGTTTATTACGATATATATATATATATATATATATATATATATATATATATATATATATATATATATGATGTCTCTTTGTGTGTCTTAAAGTGTGCTCTCGGCTATATATATATATATATATATATATATATATATATATATATATATATATATATATATTATTTCTAGCTATATTTATATATGAATGCAGAGATAAATGCGTGTCTACACAATGCAAAATAAGCTGAGTCTGATTAGTTGGTTATTTTTGTTTAGAAGCATATCAACCTCTATGTGTTATTTAATGCTGAAATCTAAATATTTTGAACGCAATTCTATTCTTCTTTGGAGAGAACAATCGTTTTCAGTGATAAAAGGTTTACTAATTTCTGGGAGAGAAGAAGTGGATTCATACTTATCCATAGAGTTTTTGCGATTAAGTGAATATAACGAACCCGACCAGAATTGGAAATCGGCTCTCCGATTAACAATTCTGAGACATTATCCATTACACCACCTGCAAATCGTGGCTTTGCTAATCCTACAGGAATCGACGTTTTAATGTAAGTCTGATGAGATTAAGAAAGAAATAAAAGGTATAAATTTATACTGTCATGAATTATGTTCATAAAAGGCATAATGCCAATAGCGGCCTTGTGATATGTAACTATGAATCTTACTCCTGCACACTCGTAGAAAAGGAAATCGATTTGCAGTTACTAGGAATGAGATGATATGGATGGCCACTCCAGATATTTACGAGGTAAATAGCTGTGAGTTTGTAATAAGGGTAATTGGAATTAAGAGTCTAATGATAACGACATGAAACTATGGCGATCTTTTTCTAAACGTAAGCTAACGCCCAGTTTTAATGACATCCGTAATATCTATCTAGGTCTGTTTGGTGGCTGTTCGAGGTGAGAATTCGCCTTCGGCATTCGTTTCAGCACAGGTGAAAATGAAGGTTTACGATACTTATTTTCAAAGCAAGTAATCCTTTCCATTTGGAAGGTTAACATAAACATTCTTAGGTTTCTGGCGAAACAATTTGCATAGCCGACATGATGAGGATATTAACCTTTTGTACGTATCGCAATGGTTATTATCTGAGAAGACATTCATATAAAATCATCTGAAGCTTTACGTTATTATGAGCACACTGGAAAAGTTGTTTTAAAAGGTGAAAGTTGTTTTTCATCAATGAAACGCCACGAGTAGCAATGATTGGAAACGCTCTTAATAATAATAATAATAATAATAATAATAATAATAATAATTGATCATCTTGTATCAGGTTACACAGTATTGGCACCCACTGAATATAAAAACCGGCATGACAGTGTTGGCCAATATCTGCACTAGAAAATCTGCAACTTCTACGGGAAGAAAACTGAAAGAAATTGGTATGAACACCACCCAGAGCCGGTTACGGAGATAGGACCTGTTACAATTCTATGGGACTACACAATACACACTGACAGAACAATCAAAGCCAACCGCCTTGGCATTGTTATTAGAGACCGCAAACAAAAAAAGTGCCTCTTCATTGATATGGCAGTCCCTGCAGACTGCAATGTATCTTTGAAGATCTTCAAAAAGGTATCAAAATACAAGGACCTTGAAATCGAAATCTCAAAAATGTCGCACATAGGAACATTGAAAATCCCCGTTGTAGCTGGGGCTTTCGGATTGGTTGGAAAAGATTCCAGTAGACTAATTGAAGGGATTCCAAGAAATACAAACAACTGTTCTTATTCTAACATTTTCCTCTGACATGCAGTGGAAAGATTATATTGAATTTATTTCTGTATCTGCCGCTATTGGTTCCTTGTATCGTATTAAATAATATTATCACCAGAATCGATCTTATAAGTCTGCCATTCGTATATGCTTTGAATATTACTGCGACATCTGGTTTGGTGCTTCTGCTATATATATATATATATATATATATATATATATATATATATGCTCCTGAAAAAATGATTTCGGTTGAGCTCTCTAGGGAGGATGTGTGGTTTGTAAACAGTGACTATTACGGCTCATAAAATCGGTAAATCGAATCGAATTCTCTCAGTCTCTGTGTGTTTATCTAAAAATAAATATGCTGAAGTTCACCTTCATCCCTGCCGTGTGCCAACGGCTTAGTGGTAGGATCCCCCGACTGACGCCAATCCAGTCGGGTTTCGATCCTAGCTAGAGGCAACCGGACGTCTAGCCACACTGATGATCTGTGATACGGCGAAACAAACTGTGGATAATAATAATAATAATAATAATAATATATATATATTTTGAATTTTAGCAAGAATATCTATCTATCTGTATTTATTTATATATATATATACAGATAGATATTCTTTAGCAAGAATAACTATCTGGATATATATATATATATATATATATATATATATATATATATATATATATATATATATATATATATATATATTCTTGATATAATCCAAATATATATATACATGCAGATTTTTATTTGGATTTTATCAAGAATATATATATATATATATATATATATACAGATAGATATTCTGAATAAAATCCAAATAAAAATCTGACATCTCGGTTTCAGTTCCTTTGCTCTGCATCTTTTCTATGAATACCTAATTATTCTGACAAACTTCAACAATACCTAGAAGTTATACATTCAAGCACTGTACTAGATTAGCGACAAGGTCACCTAATGTTGCATCTGAAATAGCTCAATCTAACCGTAAGTTCTATGTTTACATTGTCTTCACTCTCACTCTCGCTTGTGGAAATCACTTCTGATTTCTTACTTCACAGTTAAGTTTGATCTTCAAAAATCTAAATGCAATGTCAATCGTTATCTTCTATCTTCTTAATTCCTGTTCTTTTATTGTTAATAATTGTTTTTTCATATTCTCTCACACTCAGTTACCCCATTGTTTCTAGGTTTCTTTGAGCGAAATGATTAAAAAAAATCGATAAAGATCATATGAAAAATATTGAGATATAAAATTATTATTTGTTATTGAATCTATCGATTATTGAATCTATCGTATAAAATTAAAGAGAAAATTCTATATCCTGAAAACAATAACTCACAATCCTACTCGTCATTGCTTGGGAAATGTTTATAACGTTTTTAAATCTTTTTAATTCTAGAAAAAAAAGAAGAAAAATGAAAATGAAAATAATGCAAATAACAAAGTTTATTTAGAAACTTAAACTCTGAAAAAAATATTTTATGAATAAATTACAATAAGTAAAGAAGAAAAAAAACCGGCTAGAACGACATACATTATCAATAACAATTTGAAACCAAAAAGAAATCTTAAATTATTCTTGTATCGAGAACACCAACTAAAGACCAATACTACTACGAATATGTATCATATTGTTATTTCATGAGTATAATCCTTTTATAAACACATTAGTCGTTTCATTTCTTTTTCTCTGAAGGCATGAAAATATCTACACTTTATTACAATTTTTCCGACATTGTCAACGTATATGCTCAAAAGTAAACTAACACTAGAATCCAGCTAATCAGAGATAGTTAGTAATACGGGGTATTCCAAAAGTCTTGGGGACATTTTGACATTGAATATCTCGAAAACTATTAAGGATATAAAAACACGCCTGACATATTCTGAAAGAATTTAATCTCAATTTTTTTCATGGAATGTTCACCGTTGGCCACACAGCACACATCAAATCCGTCATCTTCCAACTTCTCTTGCATTGCAATGCAAAAGTGAAGACGAGATGGTTTATCGGTGTCCTGCAACTATTGGGTTAACTGTACCTTGTAAGGTGTCATGTGCAGTTGTCTTTTTAAGAGACGCCAAACAGTTGTAGGAAGCTGAAGTTCCTTACTGGCTCTTCTGATCGATTTACGGGCGCTCCGCTCGAAGGCAGTTCGAAATCGCTCAACCGTATCATCTGAAGTTGAGGAGGTCCTGTTCTCTTAGCTGAGTACAAACACCCACCCTTCATGAATTTACCATGCCATTTCAATATGGGCTTCCTTTCTGGTGCCTCTTTTTGGAATTTTGTGCAAGATACACATTGAACAAGTGTCCATGATTCAGTTTTTGAAAATTCAAGGACTCAAAACGCCTTTTCTGGTTGAGTGAACGCCATTACTGGATCTGAAAAAATATGAAAAAAAGTATTAGCATTACAAAAAACTTTGAATTTAGCTTTAAAATGGTACCAGTTTCATCTTACTACCATTTATTGTTCAGCAGATATGAGGACTTGAAATGTGTCCAAGACTTCTAGAGCACCCGGTATAACTAAAAATACAGTTGGAGATTTTAAAAGAATTCTCTGAAATTGTAGGTTTGGAACAATTTTAACATTTTTGTCAATGTTTCCATGAATATTTAGTCAATTAAATAGATTTATTTATTTTCATATACTTATAAGTTCTATAAAATGGGAGTGACATAACATGGCCGCCATTGTTATGCTTTGAGCAAATAATAATGAGAAAGAACAAAAGTAAGAGGAGGAATCAAATAACGAAAGGATTGTCTTAACATGGAGAGGAAGATACAAGCAAAGCTGATGTCGCCTGTGAGGAGAAAAGGATAAAATTGTCAAGCATATAATGAATCTAGAAAATTAACCCAGAATGAACAGACTTGATACGGTGAGGACGACGAAACATTGGAAACTGATAAACGAACTGAGATTGAATAATTTTTTATGACTTATCAAACTTTTGCATGTTATGTAAGGGCAGAAAGCATTAATTGTAAGAATTTTAGGAGATACTAGCAGCATGGGCCGGCGTTGCCCGTGCTTGATTCAAAAATCGTACGACTCATACAGCAATCGCTATCACTTGACTTAAAATAGTTTTGCCCTTCCTTGCCTTTAAAGGAGTGCCCTTTGCCGTGCTGATGTTGCTACTGCGAAGTTTTTCTAAGCTCTGTACTAAACATTAAATCTGTTACGAAAAAAGAACAAAAGAAAATGAACACAAAACGATCAGCTTTAAAAAAGGACTCGTAACTGGAAAAATCGAATGAAAAAAGAATGTAAACAACAAATACTTTTTCACATCCAACCCAGTTCTGCGATATCTGAATCAACGTTGAGTTTAAGCATGCGAATGAGCCAATTGGAGTAAAGTGCCATGCAGATTTAAATTTTTCCCACTTGTGATGAATGCAGCTATCGATTTTTTGGCATGCTAGCATGCTAGATAACATTCGTGTCAGTCAGCTGTTGGCTCTCACGCTGGCCAATAGAATCTTCCTGCCTATTTGTGGCAGCCAGCTATAGGCTCCCACTCTGGCGAGTAGAAAATGGCCGCAAACAATATGAAAACTACCATAGAAGCATGAAAAAATCGATTATTTCCACTATCGATGGGAATTGGGAAATGCAAAGTCGGTCTTGGGCTTGTCACTAACTTGGAGCATGTGCATGTAAATTTTGGTGCAAATCCGGCGAAAATTGCGACTGTGCATTCGTTACACACACACACACACACACACACACACACACACACACACACACACACACACACACACATCCTGCCTTTTATAGATAGAGATATGATTTACTCAAACAAATTTTACCAATTAACTAGGGTGCGAAGGCATAAATTTGTACATTTACCAAGGGTATTTACTTGTAAGTGAATATAGCAAATTAGAATGGAATTGGAACTCGGCTCCCCGATTTCCAATTCCGAGCCATTATCTATTACACCACTCGCACATCCAAGCTTATAGCACTTGGCATACGAAGGTGGGCACCCATGTAGGTGATGACCAGGCTCGACATTGCTTAACTTCTGAACTGTGTGGGATTTAACAATTCAGATAAATAGCATACTGATAAACCAAATGTTTTCTTAGAGAAAACAAGAAGTCAAATTCTTCGATCTTTGGAAATTGAGACAGGCTACACAATCCAGAAGATTCTTTTATCGTAAACTAAACAAAGCATGTCTGTCAGAGGAAATGAACATATAGTTGGACCAAAAAATAGAGAGAAAGGTTTGATAATAATCTGATTTTTTGGTGAAAAAAAAATTTGTGGAATATGAAGGTAATTATTCTTGGAATAATTGGAAATATTCCAAAGAACCACGCAAAAAAACCTTGAAGAATTGGAAAATAGAGAAAAAAAAACAGAAATCATACAGACATCATGAGTAAAATCAGCGAGAATATTGAAGAGGATATTGTAGAGAATATTGAAGAGAATATTGAAAGACAAATATATATATTAGAGGAAAAATAATGGTAGTATTTGCCGTTGTTGGCAGTGATGATAATGGCAATGCCATTATGAAGGGTATAACAGATAAAGAAAAGAAAACATTTTAAAATTCATTTGAAAACTGTTTTGAAGATCGTTCTGGTCAATTTAGCGATGGGCTTCCATTGAAGATCACATTCAGTATTGTTTGCCTCGGGTTCGTTTTATTGTGAAAATCAAATTTGGATTCTTTCGATAGATTTTATTTTCAAGCACTATTACTTCATATATATTCTCTCTGCCATCAGGATAAAAAAAAAAATCCCTACATCCAGTTGCAGGGTTATAACATTTCGTTTACACAAAACTAATCAAATCAACTAACAAAATGTTCCCTTGATCATTTCCAATAGTCGGATGGTCACCAACATTTTCTCATGTGTTTCTGCTGGAAAATGGCCGGGTCCTAGTGCTGCTTCATACATTTCCAATTTCCTTTTGCTTTTCTTTTCTTTTTTTTATAAGAGATCAGACCATAAATGGAATATTGCTGTCCTATCTGGGCTAAAGCTGACCACTGCTCACTTTCCAGTCTTCAAAGACATTCAAATTCTTTTACGTAACTTTTGGCGGTATTTCATATCTTACAGCGCCTTTCCTACAAGTGCAACATCGTAAATTTGTTGCTACTTCCGGGGTAAATGATCTATCAACAATCTTTAGGTCAACCAGTTCAGACTTTTACGGATATGCGAGCAGGGTAATGAATAGAGGCCCAGAATTAGAAATCGGCGCGACTACTTCGAATTCCAGTCGAGTTCGCTGCATTCATTTACTAGCAAATACCATTTGGAAAGCTTTAAATGCATCTCTTCTCCCCAACTATAGGTTAAGAAATAAGACTTTATTATCTGGGAAAATAAGTTGAGGTCTGGAGGGAATTTTTTGAGTTTCAATGAGGATTTCCGGTATTTCGCCAATGTCGTATATTTCCTGTAATTTTTCTGTAGTTTTGTCGATGCTGAAGTTTGCGGCCGATAAAATTTCTCTTACAATCCCTTTGGCCCCGCTGCTTTTTCCTTGTCATCAGAATAACATTTTTTCATCTCTAGCGATGACACTTGTGAAGACATAACGACCTTAAACATATTTCTGTTGCCAGTTGTTTTATATATTTTTAACATGCAGAATAATTCTGGGATTGTTACTGAAATATAAATATTGCTTGCCTGTTACCAAGGTAATATATTTTTGCTGTGAAGGCGAAAAGAAGGAGATGATCTGTTAATTGTAAAAAGATATTTTCTCCCCATCGAAAACAAATAAAATAGCCCTCAGGTTTAAAAATAAAAAGCAGATACACTCCTGATTAAAAATTTAAGACCACTTTAAAAAAAAAAAAAGACTGTTTTTCTTGGAAAAAATTTAAACATTTCTTACTTGAGGTTACTAATTTTATAATCTAAAAGGTTATGTAGACAAAAAAAATTATAATCTGAACATTTTATTGAAAAACTGACATTTTTATAAAATGAGGCGTTTTACACTTGATCAAAATTATAAGACCAGAGACAAAAATTCCACGAAATTGTACGAAAAGTGTACGAAAACATTCAACAACCAAATTTAATAATGAGTTCTGACTCCACTGGTTTGGATGACTTCAAAAATTCTTTGGGGCATGCTAGAAATTAGTGTTTCCATTAAGCTGCGATGGATATTGCTTCAGCTTCTGAAGATAGCTTCACGAATTTCATTTTTTGTTGAATATTGTTTGCCATTTCGATAAACATCTCCTGCCATCTATCCCCAAACATTTTCAATTGGGTTCAAGTCTGGTGAGCATGCAGGATGTCTCAAGAGATGGACCCCATTTTCTTGTAGAAAGGTTAAGGTCCGGCATGCAGCGTGGATTGCAGCATTATCCTGTTGGAATAACCATCCATCCCCACACAAAAGATGGCCCGCCATCACCAACGATGCTTTTTGTAGCATGCTAACATAACCAGCCGCTGTCTGATGACCCTGCACCACCTGTGGCTTCATCGTCGCTCAGTAAGAAAAGGCACCCCATACCATTAGGGACTCTTCACCACTATGAAGTGTAGAGAAAATTTCAGGAGGCATGATTTTGTTATGCCAATATCGTTGGAAGCCATCAGGACCATCTAGATTGAATTTTTTCTCATCAGAAAACAGGATTTTCTTCCACTTCTCAATGTCCCATGTTTGATATTCACGACCAAACCTTAAACGGTTCACTTTGTGATGTGGAAGCAGCCGAGGAATTTGCTTGCGTTTTTATTTACCATACCTTTTTGTCGTAAGTGTCATCTGATGGTTACTGGACTGCAATCAGCATCTGTGGCTGCCTTAATTTGACTAGAAGAATGTCCACTGGCTTTCACAAGAACCCGTCTTATTCTCCTACTCAATGCCGGAGAAATATATTTGGGCCTACCCGTAGACTTTGCATTTCCATAATTCGCAGTCCTTCAGAAAATTGCAAATCACAGTTTTACTGCGATTTACCTTAGCTGCGATCGCCCACTGTGACAAACCTTGATTATGGAAATCTAGAATTCGAGCACGCTCAACTTCAGTAAGTTTGCTTGCTTTAGGCATGGTGACACCTTTATGCAGTGATTGCTAATCTCTAACTGAACTACAAACCTTAGAATTACCCCAGATCTAACAATTTATACCCCCTGGTCTTATAATTTTGATCAAGTGTAAAACGCCTCGTTTTTTAAAAATGTCCATTTCTGAATAAATTGATCGGATTATAACTTTTTGTCCACATAACGTTTTAGATTATAGAATTAGTAACCTTAAGTAAGAAAAAGTTTATAATGTATTCATGACAAACAGTCTCTTATAAAAAAAGATTTCAAGTTGTCTTAAATTTGTGATCAGGAGTGTATAGTTTTTAATAATTTCACACCAAGCAAGGCAATAAAGCCACTGAGATGCAATGGGTTAATGAGTGTTAGAGAATGAGAAAAAAGAAAACATTATTAAGGAGAGTGAACAATAACGAAACAGGAATTAAGAAGACAGAAAATAGCGAATGATATTACATTTACATTTTTGTCTATATTTCTGAGATAACGTCTTATAACTATTTAAGCTATTTACATTGTTCGGACTGTTGTCCTTATCTTTATTGTCATATTCCCAGTCTATATTTCTGTGATGAGGTATTGTAACTATTTACATTGTTCGGAGTGTTGTCCTCATCTTTATTGCCATATTCACCTTCAACATCTGTCTATATTTCTGAGATGAGGTATTGTTACTATTTACACTATTTAAATTGTTTGGACTGTTGTCCTCATCTTTATTGTCATATTCACGACGTTTTGGCCGTTGTACGCTCCGACCTTCTTCAGGTGATATACGGTGCAATTTTGAACCGGACCCTGTATTTGGTCTACAGAGGTAGCTTGTTCAAATTCCACGTGCCATACCTTTTTTGGATATCTCATTTTCATTTAATTCACTTTAGTAACTCAACACTTCAAGTTTTGTTCTCTCTGCTGTGGACAGGTATTGAAGAGTTCGATTCGAAGTTTCAATATATCACCTGAAGAAAGCCGTAGTGTACAACGGCGGAAACGTTGTAAATATGGCAGTAAAGATGAGGATATCAGTCCGAACGACGTAGATAGTGTAAATAGTTAGAATACTTCATCTCAGAAAAATTGACAGATCCTGAAGACATCCGATGCATACAACGACTGAAACGTCATCAATATGTCAATAAAGATTAGGACAACAGTCCGAACGATGTAAATAGTGCAAATAGTTACAATACTTCATGTCGGAAACATAGACAGATCCTGAAGAATGCTGGAGCGTACAAATGTTGAAACGTCATGAATATGGTAATAAATATGAGTTCAACTGTACTAACGATGTAAATAATGTAAATAGAATATTTCATCCCAGAAACCAAGATAGATCCTGAAGAAAGCCAGAGCGTACAAAGACTGAAACCTCATGAACATAGCAATAAATATGAGGACAATAGTACGAACGATGTAAATAGTGTAAATAGAATATTTCATCCCAGAAACCAAGATAGATCCTGAAGAAAGCCAGCGCGTACAAAGACTGAAACCTCATGAACATAGCAACAAATATGAGTACGAACGATGTAAATAGTGTAAATAGAATATTTAGTCCCAGAAACATAGACAGATCCTGAAGAGCGCCAGAGCGTACAACGACTGAAACCTCATGAATATAGGAATAAATATGAGGACAGCAGTACGAACGATGTCAATAGTGTAAATATTTAAGTTTCTGAAGATCAAAGTTGAGTGGAATGCAAGTAACCGGAAGTGAGTTCCACAAGCGAGAAGTTAGAATAAAAAAAATAGTCTTGTTCCATTTTCGGCACTTCATCCATTTAACTATCTCTGGTTGACGGCCACATCTGTTTCCGACACCATTTAAATAGATAAACGACCGGTCAACAGACAATAGATATCGATCTGTCATTTTCCTGCGACTATTGATAACTGTTTTATTGTTTGTGAAACTCAAAAGAATTCTTAGCTAACTTCAGTACGTTACCAGTGGTTGATCGCTCGCCCGTAAGTCATGAAAAGCACGGAGGGATCGATACCAGATGCAAGTCACGTACAAAAATAGTTTTTATTAATCAATAAAAACAACACTTTACTACAACTACTAGTGCTAAAAGAACTTGTGACTATTCCCACCGTCAATTAGTTAGGTATTTATTCTCTATAATTTGCCTCCTACTATGTCACGCGTCGCGAGCCTGTCGCCAAACTACAACTGTCTATACTTTATTTAAACGATCGATTCGATTCTGAACAGTAGGAAAAGAAACGTAACTTCACTGACCTCAATTCCCCAGCACATCAGCAATTGCTCTACTTTATTTACTATCAGTTAGGATAGCGACTTTAAAGCAGTCGATCGATATACGATGATGCTAAAATGTCATCGATAGAATATTAGTATTCAAAAAACGATCGTTAAGGGATCCGATTATAGGATAGTCCTTTTCGCGAAAGGGTTGGATAGTAAAAGCGTTAAAAATATCGAGTAAAAAAATGATATTTCTCTGAATTGCTTCAATATGCTTTTAAAACTGAAAGAAAGGTTTGAAAAAGTATACTTCTACCTATTTCTACCTATGAAAAAAGGTATACTTCTACCTACTTCTACCTATGGTTGGTCAAAACAAGCGTGTTAACATATATTTTATATATGTATATGTCGTCTTCCATCAAAGTGTGGTAGAACATGGCTCTCCACGACTTCCTGTGGTTGTTTGTCCCCTTACTGAATTTCGTATTTCTCTTATATCACAGAATGCTAAGGCTACTGAGATCTTATCTGAAATCATCTTAGTTGCCTCATTTGGGCTTAGTTTTGTTATTGTGTAAAATGCGACACCGAACTTAGAAGGTGCAGTAGTATAGCGAAAGATGCTTTCTAAAAGCTAAGCAAATTATTAAGAAACAGGAAAATACCGTTAGAAACAAAGAAAAGATTACTGAACTGTTACGTGATATCAGTACTCCTATATGGCAGTGAATGCTGAAGAATCTCACAGATGAAAAGAGACTTGAAGCAACAGAAATATGATTCTACAGAAGGATGCTGAGGATATCATGGATTGAACATGTGGACAATGACGAAGTTTTAGAGAAAATGAAATCAAAAAGACAGTTAAACTTAACATCAGAAAGATACAGTTGAAATTACTGGGGCATATAATGAGGAAAGAGGGCATAGAAAATCAGACACTCACAGGACATATTGAAGACAAGAGGAACAGAAGAGGAGATCGACGTATAACTTATCTAACGAGCTTCTCTAAATGATTAGCCGAATAGGTATTAGGAGAGGTAGCGAAAAGACAAAATTTACTAAGAGCTACAAAGAACAGGAAATTGTGGAGGACCATGATCGATCACGTCATGAAGGGTGAAGGCACAGATAGGAAGGAGAACGAGTTTGTGTAAATGGTTGGCAGAACAGGCATTAAGAAAGATAGCAAAAAGACAAAATTTACTAAGAGGTACAAAGAACAGGAAATTGTGGAGGACCATGATCGCCCACGTCATGAAGGGTGAAGGCACAGATAGGAAGGAGAACAAGTTTGTGTAAATGGTTGGCAGAACAGGCATTAGGAAAGATCGCAAAAAGACAAAATTTACTACGAGCTACAAAGAACAGGAAATTGTGGAGGACCATGATCGCCCACGTCATGAAGGGTGAAGGCACAGATAGGAAGGAGAACGAGTTTGTGTAAATGGTTGGCAGAACAGGGATTAGGAAAGATAGCAAAAAGACAAAATTTACTACGAGCTATAAAGAATAGGAGATTGTGGAGGGCCATGATCGCCCACGTCATGAAGGGTGAAGGCACAGATAGGAAGGAGAACGAGTTTGTGTAAATGGTTGGCAGAACAGGGATTAGGAAAGATAGCAAAAAGACAAAATTTACTACGAGCTATAAAGAATAGGAGATTGTGGAGGGCCATGATCGCCCACGTCATGAAGGGTGAAGGCACAGATAGGAAGGAGAACGAGTTTGTGTAAATGGTTGGCAGAACAGGGATTAGGAAAGATAGCAAAAAGACAAAATTTACTACGAGCTATAAAGAACAGGAAATTGTGGAGGACCATGATCGCCCACGTCATGAAGGGTGAAGGCACAGATAGGAAGGAGAACAAGTTTGTGTAAATGGTTGGCAGAACAGGCATTAGGAAAGATCGCAAAAAGACAAAATTTACTACGAGCTACAAAGAACAGGAAATTGTGGAGGACCATGATCGCCCACGTCATGAAGGGTGAAGGCACAGATAGGAAGGAGAACGAGTTTGTGTAAATGGTTGGCAGAACAGGGATTAGGAAAGATAGCAAAAAGACAAAATTTACTACGAGCTATAAAGAATAGGAGATTGTGGAGGGCCATGATCGCCCACGTCATGAAGGGTGAAGGCACAGATAGGAAGGAGAACGAGTTTGTGTAAATGGTTGGCAGAACAGGGATTAGGAAAGATAGCAAAAAGACAAAATTTACTACGAGCTATAAAGAATAGGAGATTGTGGAGGGCCATGATCGCCCACGTCATGAAGGGTGAAGGCACAGATAGGAAGGAGAACGAGTTTGTGTAAATGGTTGGCAGAACAGGGATTAGGAAAGATAGCAAAAAGACAAAATTTACTACGAGCTATAAAGAATAGGAGATTGTGGAGGGCCATGATCGCCCACGTCATGAAGGGTGAAGGCACAGATAGGAAGGAGAACGAGTTTGTGTAAATGGTTGGCAGAACAGGGATTAGGAAAGATAGCAAAAAGACAAAATTTACTACGAGCTATAAAGAATAGGAGATTGTGGAGGGCCATGATCGCCCACGTCATGAAGGGTGAAGGCACAGATAGGAAGGAGAACGAGTTTGTGTAAATGGTTGGCAGAACAGGGATTAGGAAAGATAGCAAAAAGACAAAATTTACTACGAGCTATAAAGAATAGGAGATTGTGGAGGGCCATGATCGCCCACGTCATGAAGGGTGAAGGCACAGATAGGAAGGAGAACGAGTTTGTGTAAATGGTTGGCAGAACAGGCATTAGGAAAGATAGCAAAAAGACAAAATTTACTACGAGCTACAAAGAACAGGAAATTGTGGAGGACCATGATCGCCCACGTCATGAAGGGTGAAGGCACAGATAGGAAGGAGAACGAGTTTGTGTAAATGGTTGGCAGAACAGGCATTAGGAAAGATAGCAAAAAGACAAAATTTACTACGAGCTACAAAGAACAGGAAATTGTGGAGGACCATGATCGCCCACGTCATGAAGGGTGAAGGCACAGATAGGAAGGAGAACGAGTTTGTGTAAATGGTTGGCAGAACAGGGATTAGGAAAGATAGCAAAAAGACAAAATTTACTACGAGCTATAAAGAATAGGAGATTGTGGAGGGCCATGATCGCCCACGTCATGAAGGGTGAAGGCACAGATAGGAAGGAGAACGAGTTTGTGTAAATGGTTGGCAGAACAGGGATTAGGAAAGATAGCAAAAAGACAAAATTTACTACGAGCTATAAAGAATAGGAGATTGTGGAGGGCCATGATCGCCCACGTCATGAAGGGTGAAGGCACAGATAGGAAGGAGAACGAGTTTGTGTAAATGGTTGGCAGAACAGGGATTAGGAAAGATAGCAAAAAGACAAAATTTACTACGAGCTATAAAGAATAGGAAATTGTGGAGGGCCTGATCGCCCACGTCATGAAGGGTGAAGGCACAGATAGGAAGGAGAACGAGTTTGTGTAAATGGTTGGCAGAACAGGCATTAAGAAAGATAGCAAAAAGACAAAATTTACTAAGAGCTACAAAGAACAGGAAATTGTGGAGGACCATGATCATCCACATTATGAAGGGACACGGCATATAAAAGAAGGTTTATCTTTTATTCACAATCTTATATATATAAAGTACAGTGTACGTGTGTGTGTTTGTGCGTTTGTGTGTCCAAGCAACTCCTCTAGGTCCCATTGTTCCGATTTCAATGATTCCTAACTCATACAAAAGCCATAGAAAAGTTAGGCGCAGGGAACGATTTTCGTTGAGCTCAGATTCAGGGTTGTCAGATTATGCGAGGTTAAAAAAATATATTTAATATATGATACTAGCCATGATCACTGCTTTCATGGTTCAAGGGGAGTAACTCTTATTTTCCTTTTGTATCCAAAAAAGCGGCTAGCTTAGAATTTTAATCTAGTTAAAATTTTAAGCTAGCTTAAAAGCCGCTCTACCGGGCGACATTTACGCTAGCTCCTGTGGAGAACTCTTGCTTTGGCCATCATCAAAATAGCTAGGGAGGAATAGATGCGATAGGCATCGATAAACTACAGATGAACTCAAAATTGATCGCTGTATTTAAGAATTGAATTAATTTAAGCTTACTTTTTAATGGTTCAACGATAATTCTTCTGTTGCCGCTTAATTTAAAGAAGATTTGTATACGTAGATCCTTATTTTCAATACAAACAAGCATTTTATTTCATGGGTGACAGAACATAGGGGACAATTTATAAGATAAAATTAAAATCGTGTAAAGACGGGAAAATAGAAATTAGTATTCGCTGTACATTCTACATTTGAGAAGTTTCAGAAACAATTAAAACCTATATTATGGAATCTATATGAATAAATGTGAAATTGGAGTGCAATTCTCCCAAGAATTCTGAGATTAAAAAGGAACCAGCTCTACTTTATAGTAATTTACAGTGTTTACTCGTTCCTTCCCGAGGACGATATGGGACACAAGGTCTTTTTAAAGTGGGCACCCGAGTCCGTGCACCCGGGCAAGGGACAAAAATAGCCCACAGTCCCCGCAACCGCCGGTTGCGCTGGCCCCGGTGTAAGCACCGATCCCTCCCTCTTGTACAGTGGGAGGGCGCAGACTCGGGCAGCTGTTCCCCCGGGCTGGGTACCTCTCAGTATTATTTTCTCAGTTGCCCCTCTGCCCTCTGACAGAGAAGCCTCTGAGCGCACTCTGTCCAAGGAGAGAGACGCAACTGAGAGATGATAAATAATGCGCAAATTACTTATAGTAATTTACGGTGTTTACTCATTCCGCCACGAGAATGAGATGTGATACAAGGTCTTTTTAAAGTGGGCACCCGAGCGCGTGCACCCGGGCAGGCACAAAAGTTGCCCATGCATATAGAAAGACGCGTTGGGCATTTTTTTTAACTGTGGAACACTAGCCATGGGTATATAGTACCCAGCACAAATTTTCCTATTTTTAATTACAATTTTCAGTACCTGATTTTCTTACCTAAATAATATGTTTTTCAGTTCCTATTAATGTTAACTCAAAGTACAAAGTTTGAAGTGCCTGCATGTAAAATATTTCAAATAAAGATTTATATTTAATTTTTTTTTTTTTTTTTGATATTTTCAAAATCCGGTATGATATATCCATGGTTAGTAGTGATGTAACTTTAATTGATATTTAGTGTTCTATGGTTAAATGTTTGTATTTGTTCATATCTAGATAAGGAGTCTATCAAGAGGCCATCTGAATGTAATCTCTTAAAACATCTGTAACACTTTTTATATGACATACATCTGTTTTCGTGATGGAGATTTACTATATGAAGATTACATCACGGAATTCAAATTTTAAAGTTATAGATTCTGTGAAAAGTTAGGTTATTTATCTAACATATCGTCGAGGTGTAAGACGCAACACTGTTATTTTTTCACCTGGGTATTTATTCGTATTCATATGAGAGTGTCATAACACTAGGGAACTAGCTCATGTCTTCCCCACGAAATATCTCGGACAATACTAGAAAGGAAGTAATGCTATGAGCTCACCACATTTAAGTGTAGTGAGATCAATAGCGCTTAGGCTAGTTTCATTGTGCCATTCACAGCCATGTTTAGACTTTGCCTTCCTACGATAATAGGCAATGATTATAAAGGCTGTGTTTAGCACGCAATTTTTTAAGAAAGAATTTGATAGTAGACCAATATTCAAGGTACACAAGTAAGCACCTATTTATTTTTCAGTTTAATCTTCTTCCCTGTCAATGCACTTATTCCAGTGGGGAACTTTGATCACACATATAAAAATTCGACTATCTATCTATCTATCTATCTATCTATCAGTCTGTTCATATCTATCTATTTATTTTTATACCTATTTATTTTTCAGTTTGATCTTCTTCCCAGTCAATGCACTGATTCCAGTGGGGAATTTTGATCAAACACATAAAAATTCGACTGTCTATCTATCTATCTATCTATCTATCTATCTATCTATCTATCTATCTATCAGTCTGTTCATATCTATCTATCATTGTTATAATAATGTTTAAGACTATCACGTATCACATTTATACTAGCAGATTTGACAAAGATGATAATTATTAACATTATTATTAAATTTAAATATCTATTGGTGTAGTTGTAAAGAAAAGAAAAAGAAGAAAAAACTGTCATCTTATAGTAGCAACAAATGTCTGCAATAGATTTCTTCTGTCTCTCGACCGCAACCCTTGTAGCCAAATCACAGTTCAAACGATAGTCCGACGTAACAGTCCAACAGGCAACGTAGAAACGACAAAATGGGGTCACACGTCCAACCTTCACTTCTCACCAGCAAAAACGCGTCTTCTTCCCAAGCTCAAAAAATCTTCTTCTTTTATAAGCGAAAAACAGCGGCTTCTTTTCCCGAGAGAATTTTCTGATTGGTCACGCCATTCAGGGGAAGGAAGAACATTAGCATAGATTCTGGTCCTTAAAGTAGATTTTTGCTAACTACTTTTTGGTAATTTTTCTTTGGCAGATCGCACACAAAACACAGACTCTTTTTCGAGGTAGCTGATTATCTCTTTCACTACAATTGGTTGAACAACGCAGACCCCCACCCCCCACCCCGAAGAGGCACTTTCAAGGAGAAGTAAGCTCTTTGGAGGATGCTAGCTTTAATTTCGCCTGGATCTAATTTTTTTATTTCCAATCTCCGGTGCTTACTTACACGATGTATAGGTTGCAATATACAGGTTGCGATAAAATAGGTTTACACCCCTTCCCGTCTTTTGAACAGGAGCATAGGTTTATCCATTTTTCCCTCTTTCCAGCTCTTCAATAAGAGGGAACCGAATTGGTAGTATTCATTTTGCCGCATCTCGATTGATAGCAAGGAGTCCGAACTCTTTCGTTGTGCTTAGTGAGGATGCTCTGGTCATCAGCTGCATAATATCGGAGTCGTATATTAATATATAGATTAGTATTTGTTAATACACTATCGAAAACTTTTCTACTTAGTAAATGATTTTCTCTTGTAATGTGTATGAAATTAATTCCGTGTAAAACTAATGAATTGGATAAATTATTATATGGAAGAACTTAGGTTCATACATAAGTATTTTTTTTACTCTCTTGATGTTTCGAAAATATAATGTAAGCTACAACTGTTACATTTTCCTATATATGCCTGATTTACAATTATTGTTATCGTCCTTTTTACTCTAGTCATTCCCATAACAGTTTTAATTAATTCCATATTAAGATGTATTGTTTTGAATAGTATATATTAAGGAGTTACATTATTTACATTATTCGGACTATTCTGCTCATCATGTTCTAGTTCAACGTGCCATGTTTAATGGATGTCAGTTATCAGTTAATTCCCCTCTCCAAGTTCTCCACTGCCTTAAGCGGGTATTGAACTCACACTCTGTCACTGGATCTAACCAACGCCTTTATCCACTGTGGTCCTTGAGGACATCTGTGTATGAATTTCTGGGTATTATAAACCTAATGTCTTCAGCCTCATTTTTACCAGTTCTCATATTGTAATTTTTTCTGTTATCATTTAGGCAGTGGAGAACTTGGAGTGGGGAATTAACAGAAGATAACTGATAAGTGACATCCATTAAACATGGCACGTTGAATTAGAAGAGTTTACCCCAGTGAGCGAAATAAAGGGTTCAGTTCGACATTCCAACCACCTGAAGAAAGCTGGAGCGTCGAAACGTTGTAATAAATATGGCGACAAAGATGAGGACAATAGTTCGAATAATGTAAATAGTGTACATAATACCTCATCTCACAAATATAGACAAAGATTGCAATTAGATAAGCAATACCGAAAATGTGATGTGAAAATCGTGTAATGATTTTTTTATGAAGGTTTCATTAGAATGTTTCCAAAGTGTAATAATGACAGATGGGATATAGACTTGTTGACTGGTTGTGAAAAGCAAATCCATTGCAGAGAATTTGATTATTACGAGCATTTGTAGCCCTGACAATTCAGATATAATCTTCCATTTTCTAATCGAAATGTCTCTGCGATCCACCATGTTGCCGCAATTTTCCCCACGTGAGATGATTTTGTGTTGATTACTCTTCTCAGAATTATTAAATGCTGACTAGTTTTATTTGATTTTTTTATCGCAACACTCCAGCGGTTTTTATATTCTGCACTCATTAAGCAAGCATCATAGATCGAAAATAATACATAAGCTCTCGACGAGATTTGAAATCGTATCCCCAAATGATTGTGAAAACGCCTTAACGAGTAGGTGATGAAAACTAAAAAAAAAAATAAAGACGTCATTAATATTTACTCGTCATCAATCAGTATTGATGCCACGCTATATTGTTAATTTTTAACGAAATGTTCACCCAAGAGCCACTCAGCGAAAGGGTTACTGAGTGGACTGTGTGATATGAAGAGAAAAGGAGAAAGTAGACATGAGAAGATTACGAGGATATGGCGGATATATAACGACTGACCCTAGGTATGAAGAGGTTAAGAAGCATCTTCTCCAGAGTCTGTTTCCCAAAGTAGTGATTCTTGGGAAGAAGTTGCCTAAGGGCAACTTTCTTTCTTACTAGTGGAATATATAGAATATGACGATGATTCGATACTCTGTATAATGGGTGCTAGATGTGAAGGTCTGAACTGGTGGAATAAGGACTGTAGCACGTATGAAAATTTGTCATGGAAATAACGATAGAGTAGCTATGTTTGCGACGATTTATCTGTGGCTAAGGGGTTGTAGGTTTGAGAATACTTCATCGCCCACAAGAGCAATGGATTATTATATGTTTAGTTAATGTTAATAGTAGCATTTGTCTACGGTGTCTAAATGTGATAGTGCTGAAGCGTACTGGTTAACGTTCAGTTTCACATTCTACAGATAAGCATGCAGCATGTCTTCGAGATAAAGAATTGGTTTACAACCGGATATGAACATATATATCTCATTCTTGCGAGCATGTCAGATTTTCCGATCCATGTTGATTTACGATCAAACAATGTAGAAACATGCTTAGTATTGGGCTGAGAGAAGAAAAATAAGACTGGTAAAAGACGAAAGTTGCATTCTCTCGGACGGCACGTTTGTTGCTGAAGACAATCAAACTGTTAGAAGTGAATAAGTTTCTGTGTTCTTGTAGTTGAAGGAGTGAATGAGATAAGTTAAGATATGTGCAGTGTCCGTACGTACGTTTGCGTGTGTGTGTGTGTGTGTGTGCGCGCGTGTGTGTGCGTGTGTCATAGCGTCTTCATAGTGTTTTTTTCCTTAAAGCGACAAACGCGATATCTCCACAGCTACAGCTTGCATGTGAGAGATGGCAAAAAATAAAGAGTTGAAGATGTCGGTAAATATTTATATTTAATGTGATAGGCTCGACACACTTAGACGGATTTTTGGCGGTAAATTAATTTTAACTGTGCGGACGTAGACGAAAGTATGATATTAGCATTAATTGACCAATCAGGATTCAGAGAAATATCAAGGCTCTGTGCCCCCCTTTTTTTATAGATTTTTGTCGATCGCAGTACTGTTACGTAGGAAATGTATTGGAATCTTTTTTAACCAATAGAATTAGATCAGAAATAAAATAAGAACACTAAAATATCATCATCATCATCATCATCATCAACATCACTAGCGTTACATGGACAAAGTTCTTCTTAATGTGTGGGATGTACTTATCGAGACAATCTTTATTATTATTATTATTATTATTATTATTATTATTATTATTATTATTCAGTTCGCTATTTATAGCACAAAACACCTAACCTTTTCATTACTTGAGATATGTCGTAAAGCGAGGTAATAAATATACGCATACTGCTTGTATAAGTTCTAATCTGAAGTCATACTTAACATCTACTGTGTTTGTATTTTCTTTACGTTAATATTATTCTCCTGAATAGAAGATCAGTTTCAAACACTGCAATAAAAAAAAAAACAACAATGTCTTTTAAACAGATGATAGCAGGGTTTTCGTTAATATAAGACTTTTCTTCATCGCATCCAGTCCTCCACTTAGTAAGTGTATAACAGTAATTTTAATTGGCATTCTTCTTCTTTCCATGTCGCATCCCATCAGGAAGTAGGCGATTATGCTCTCCACAGCTTTTTGTCCCTTGCAGCTCTTAATAAACTATGTCTTTCTGTTATTTCTCCTGAACCCTGTTCCGCCATCCATTTAGTCAAGCAGATTGAGTATGTTGTTTTTCTCTGCCCATCTTGCCTTTTATCTGTCCTGTGAGTATCAGATTTTCCAAACCGTCTTTCCTCATGATTCGCTCTAGAAGCCTCAACTGTCTCTTGCGGATGTTAAGCATACATTCCCTTTTTGTTTCCATTCTCTCCAAAACTTCGTCGTTGCTCACATGTTCAGTCCACTTTATCCACAGCATCCTTCTGTAGAACCACATTTCTGTCGCTTCAAGTCTCCTATTCATGTGGAGATTGTTGAGCACCCACTGCGTTGCAGGAGGACAGATATCACATAGAAGTTTAGTACTAAAATAAGGTCCTTATACTTACTTATCTTTTCAGATCATTTATTAATTTTTTTTTGATCTGGTGACACTTGGGATCGCTGATTAGATTATTATTATTATTAAAACGGGTTAAAAGTAAAAGTTTATGGCAACTTAAAAATTACATGGAATTAAAACAACTATTCACTATTGTCACTTCTATTACTGTTACGATTTCTATTAATATTAATGAAAACATCTTCGGAAAATACTATATAATACAGACTTAAAGAAAAATTAGTACAATACCAACAGCAAAACATTATATAGCAGTATTTTAAGAGATTTTTATGTTTATACATTCTTTTTATAGATAAAATATTTAAGTAAATGCTCAGTTTATAATAAACAGTATTAACAACATTTACCGGTTTGAATGTCCGAGAAAATATGCGTCCTCCAACAGGAATTGAACCTGTATCCTATTTGGAACCGTCATATAGCCTGACGTGCCTTTAACCGATTGAGCCACAAGGGAGCGTTCGGTTAGCAAGGTGGATTTTACTGTCTTTAAACTTCAATCTTCCATGATTCTCTCACGTACATTCATATCTGCTCAATGCGTATCCAAATGTAAACAAATGGCGTCCCACATTATGAAATGGACAAAGTCCGACAATTATTTTAAGACATTTTTATGTTTATACATTCTTTTTTTATAGATACAAATATTTAAGTAAATGCTCTGTTTATAATAAACAGTATTAAACAACATTTACCGGCCTGAATGTCCTAGATATTGTCATAGGAAATATGCTTCTTCCGACAGGAATCGAACGTGTATCCTATTTGAAACCGTCATTTAGCCTGACGTGCTTTTACCGATTCCACCACAGAGGAACGTTTCAGTTAGCAAGGTCGATTTTACTGTTTTTAAACTACAATCTTCCATGTACATGTCGGAGGACGCATATTTTCTATGACAATTTCTTGGACATTCCGGCGGGTGACTTTTGTTAATACTGTTTATTAGAAACAGAGAATTTACTTAAATATCTGTATCTATAAAAAAAGAATGTATAAACATAAAAATGTCTTAAAATAATTGTCGGACTTTGTCCATTTCATAATATAGCAGTATGTATATGTAAGTATAGCTGGTCACTCGTATTTGAGGATACTCATAAACTAGGGTGGGTAGCCAATCACTATTGCAAGCGAAGTTATGTTTATTCCACACCCACAGTTCCCACCTGTGGATTATACTGAAACTATGCTGACCAGACCTTAGTTACAATTTCTGGGAAAGAGCGTGTTATCTCGTGTGATCAACAATTTGAACAAGGCCAGAACGCTCAAGTCCTCGGGCACAATGACTTTGTGCTAGCACCGCCATCGACGGCCTCCAAGAGTACCGTTTACCCACAAGGCTTGGCTCAACCCCTGGTATGGTTTTCAGACACTTTCCAAAGCTGCCGCATGCTGGGAGCGACTCCTCCAATCCAATAAAATCAGGAAATCTCCTTCCTGAAAAATTGAGGAATAGGAGAGTCGAGTTCGAATTCCATTTGAATCCATTACATTCTCTTAAGTATTAATACTGTTGGGAAAGGTATGGATCCTCTTATTCCTTCCCCGCCCAGGTATGGGTAAATAGCAGGTCAAACCGGGTTCTATAGCCTTGGATGGCAACTGGTCTACCGCAGAAAGAAATGGCAACCTACTACGGGAAAAATATGCCTCGTCAGTCATGTATTGAAAGATACATGATCGCCTAAGTGTGTATCACGCGTGACACATAACTGAGTGACTGAAAAATCAAACATCGTGAGATTCGTAACCCGGGTCTCATGGCCAGAATAAGTTTTAAACACTGAGTCCATATAGAAGTACTAATGGTAAGAATATCTATAATGTATTTATCATAATAACTTTAATTAGTCATATGATAAGGAGTAGACCTAATGAACCAGTCGGCGACTGTGTTAAGTTAAAGTACTGAAAGAAGAAGATAGAAGCAATAAGATTTTGTCCATGATCTTTTATTAGAATAAGTGCCAAAGTTAGACGTATAAGAAATCATCATAAAGGCTTTAGAAAAATGAACTTAGAATATTTCTATAAAGATTAAGCAAAAATACTGCTATTGCGATTACTAGTAAAGTGTTTTCTTTAAAAAGCGAAGCGCATGTTTATCGATGAAAGTTGTTTACGCATAAACACTAATAATAACTATCAAGATAACTTTAAAAGGATAACACTAATAACTAAAATATGAGAAAGAAAGAAGTTAAAGTGAGAGAGAAAGAAGGCCAAGAAAGAAGAGAATATAAGAGAGAAAGAAAGGCTATAGTGAAGAGAAAGTTTGGGGAGAAAGAAGATCGATTGAAAAAGAAAGTGGGAAAGAAAGAAGGATGAGCGAGAAGAAAGAGAGAGAATATAAGTGAAACAGGGAAGTGAAAGTGAGGAAGAGAAAGTGGAGAAGGGCAAGACAGAAGTGAGAGAAGGTGATAGAGGAGAAAAAAGATAGCGAGATACAGAGCAAGAGAGGGTGGTCAGAGAGAAGAAATAGAAGGGCGAGAGAGAAGGAAAACAGGGAGAGCAGGGAGAGAAAAAATGGATGAGAAAGAAAAGATAGAAGGGCGAGAAAAGAAAGTGGGAGAGAAAGAAGAGTCAGTGGGGGAGAAAGGAGAGTCAGTGGGGGAGAAAGAAGAGCAGTGGGGGAGAAAGAAGAACAGTGGGGGAGAAAGGAGAGTCAGTGGGGGAGAAAGAAGAGCAGTGGGGGAGAAAGAAGAGTCAGTGGGGGAGAAAGAAGAGTCAGTGGGGGAGAAAGGAGAGTCAGTGGGGGAGAAAGGAGAGCCAGTGGGGGAGAAAGTAGAGCCAGTGGGGAAGAAAGAAGAACAGTGGGTGAGAAAGGAGAGCCAGTCGGGGAGAAAGAATAGCAGTGGAGGAGAAAGGAGAGTCAGTGGGCGAGAAAGAAGAACAGTGGGGGAGAAAGGAGAGCCAGTCGGGGAGAAAGAATAGCAGTGGGAGAGAAAGGAGAGTCAGTGGGCGAGAAACAAGAGCAGTGGGAAAGTAAGGAGAGTCAGTGGGAGAGAAAGGAGTCAGTGGGAGAGAAAGGAGAGTCAGTGGGTGAGAAAGAAGAGGAATGGGGGAGAAAGGAGAGTCAGTGGGCGAGAAACAAGAGCAGTGGGGGAGAAAGGAGAGTCAGTGGGAGAGAAAGGAGTCAGTGGGTGAGAAAGGAGAGTCAGTGGGGGAGAAAGAAGAGGAGTGGGGGAGAAAGGAGAGTCAGTGGGCGAGAAACAAGAGCAGTGGGGGAGAAAGGAGAGTCAGTGGGAGAGAAAGGAGTCAGTGGGAGAGAAAGGAGAGTCAGTGGGGGAGAAAGAAGAGGAGTGGGGGAGAAAGGAGAGTCAGTGGGCGAGAAAGAAGAACAGTGGGGTAGAAAGGAGAGCCAGTCGGGGAGAAAGAATAGCAGTGGGGGAGAAAGGAGAGTCAGTGGGCGAGAAACAAGAGCAGTGGGAAAGTAAGGAGAGTCAGTGGGAGAGAAAGGAGTCAGTGGGAGAGAAAGGAGAGTCAGTGGGTGAGAAAGAAGAGGAATGGGGGAGAAAGGAGAGTCAGTGGGCGAGAAACAAGAGCAGTGGGGGAGAAAGGAGAGTCAGTGGGAGAGAAAGGAGTCAGTGGGTGAGAAAGGAGAGTCAGTGGGGGAGAAAGAAGAGGAGTGGGGGAGAAAGGAGAGTCAGTGGGCGAGAAAGAAGAACAGTGGGGTAGAAAGGAGAGCCAGTCGGGGAGAAAGGAGAGTCAGTGGGCGAGAAACAAGAGCAGTGGGAAAGTAAGGAGAGTCAGTGGGAGAGAAAGGAGTCAGTGGGAGAGAAAGGAGAGTCAGTGGGTGAGAAAGAAGAGGAATGGGGGAGAAAGGAGAGTCAGTGGGCGAGAAACAAGAGCAGTGGGGGAGAAAGGAGAGTCAGTGGGAGAGAAAGGAGTCAGTGGGTGAGAAAGGAGAGTCAGTGGGGGAGAAAGAAGAGGAGTGGGGGAGAAAGGAGAGTCAGTGGGCGAGAAACAAGAGCAGTGGGGGAGAAAGGAGAGTCAGTGGGAGAGAAAGGAGTCAGTGGGAGAGAAAGGAGAGTCAGTGGGGGAGAAAGAAGAGGAGTGGGGGAGAAAGGAGAGTCAGTGGGCGAGAAAGAAGAACAGTGGGGTAGAAAGGAGAGCCAGTCGGGGAGAAAGAATAGCAGTGGGGGAGAAAGGAGAGTCAGTGGGCGAGAAACAAGAGCAGTGGGAAAGTAAGGAGAGTCAGTGGGAGAGAAAGGAGTCAGTGGGAGAGAAAGGAGAGTCAGTGGGTGAGAAAGAAGAGGAATGGGGGAGAAAGGAGAGTCAGTGGGCGAGAAACAAGAGCAGTGGGGGAGAAAGGAGAGTCAGTGGGAGAGAAAGGAGTCAGTGGGTGAGAAAGGAGAGTCAGTGGGGGAGAAAGAAGAGGAGTGGGGGAGAAAGGAGAGTCAGTGGGCGAGAAAGAAGAACAGTGGGGTAGAAAGGAGAGCCAGTCGGGGAGAAAGGAGAGTCAGTGGGCGAGAAACAAGAGCAGTGGGAAAGTAAGGAGAGTCAGTGGGAGAGAAAGGAGTCAGTGGGAGAGAAAGGAGAGTCAGTGGGTGAGAAAGAAGAGGAATGGGGGAGAAAGGAGAGTCAGTGGGCGAGAAACAAGAGCAGTGGGGGAGAAAGGAGAGTCAGTGGGAGAGAAAGGAGTCAGTGGGGGAGAAAGAAGAGGAGTGGGGGAGAAAGGAGAGTCAGTGGAAGAGAAAGAGGAGCTAGTGGGGGAGAAAGAAGAGCAGTGGGGAGAAAGGAGAGCAGTGGGTGAGAAAGAAGAGCAGTGGGGCAGAAAGGAGAGCCAGTGGGGGAGAAAGAAAAGCAGTGGGGGAGAAAGGAGAGGAGTGGGGGAGAAAGGAGAGGAGTGGGGGAGAAAGGAGAGCCAGTGGGGGAGAAAGAAGAGCAGTGGGGGAGAAAGGAGAGCCAGGGGGGAGAAAGGAGAGTCAGTGGGCGAGAAAGAAGAGCAGTGGGGGAGAAAGGAGAGCCAGTGGGGGAGAAAGGAGAGCCAGTGGAGGAGAAAGGAGAGTCAGTGGGCGAGAAAGAAGAGCAGCGGCTGAGAAAAAAGAGCAGTGGGGAGAAAGGAGCGCCAGTGGGGAGAAAGGAGAGCCAGTGGGGGAGAAAGGAGAGCCAGTGGGGGAGAAAGGAGAGTCAGTGTGGGAGAAAGGAGAGTCAGTGGGGGAGAAAGGAGAGTCAGTGGGGGAGAAAGGAGAGTCAGTGGGGGAGAAAGGAGAGCCAGTGGGGGAGAAAGGAGAGTCAGTGGGGGAGAAAGGAGAGTCAGTGGGGGAGAAAGGAGAGCCAGTGGGGGAGAAAGGAGAGTCAGTGTGGGAGAAAGGAGAGTCAGTGGGGGAGAAAGAAGAGGAGTGGGGGAGAAAGAAGAACAGTGGGGGAGAAAGAAGAGGAGTTGGGGAGAAAGGAGAGTCAGTGGGAGAGAAAGGAGAGCCAGTGGGGGAGAAAGTAGAGCCAGTGGGGGAGAAAGGAGAATCAGTGGGCGAGAAAAGAGAGTCAATGGGGGAGAAAGAAGAGCAGTGGGGGAGAAAGAAGAGGAGTGGTGGAGAAAGGAGAGCCAGTGGGGGAGAAAGGAGAGTCAGTGGGCGAGAAAGAAGAGGAGTGGGGGAGAAAGGAGAGTTAGTGGGGGAGAAAGGAGAGTCAGTGGAAGAGAAAGGAGGGCGAAAGCGAAGAAAAAGAATGCCAAAAGGGAAAAGAAAGTGGGAGAGAAAGAAGAGCAGTGGGTGAGAAAGAAGAGACAGTGGGAGAGAAAAGGAGCCAGTGGGGGAGAAATAAGAGCAGCGGGGGAGAAAGGAGAGTCAGTAGGTTAGAAAGTAGAGCCAGTAGTGGAGAAAGAAAAACAGTGGGGGAGAAAGGAGAGCCAGTGGGGGGAGAAAGAAGAGCAGTGAGGGAGAAAGTAGAGTCAGTGGGTGAAAAAGAAGAGCAGTGGGAGAGAAAGTAGAGCCAGTGGGTGAAAATGAAGAGCAGTGGGTGAGAAAGAAGAGACAGTGGGAGAGAAAAAGGAGCTAGTTGGGGAGAAAGAAGAGCAGTGGGGAAAAAAGAAGAGTCAGTGGGAGAGAAAGTAGGACAGTGGTGGAGAAAGGAGAGCCAGTGGGGGAGAAAGAAGAGCAGTGGGGGAGAAAGGAGAGTCAGTAGGTGAGAAAGTAGAGCCAGTAGTGGAGAAAGAAAAACAGTGGGGGAGAAAGGAGAGCCAGTGGGGGGAGAAAGAAGAGCAGTGAGGGAGAAAGTTGAGTCAATGGGTGAAAAAGAAGAGCAGTGGGGGAGAAAGAAGAGTCAGTGGGAGAGAAAGTAGAGCCAGTGGGGGAGAAAGAAGAGCAGTGGGGGAGAAAGGAGTGTCAGTGGGTGAGAAAGAAGAGTCAGTGGAAGAGAAAGAAGAGACAGTGGGAGAGAAAGAGGAGCTAGTGGGGGAGAAAGAAGGACAGGAGCAAAAAGACAAAGGCTAAAAAGTAGCATCAGATGGAACGCGGAACGAGGAAGAGAAAAGAAAGATTTTACACTTGGAATATTGGTGCTGCAATGAATCATTGATTTATATAAAAAATGAAAAAGAATTTACCTTGATCACCAAGACAACTGAGTAAGATGTTCTTAAATCTGATTTCCAACCGCAGAACCGAATACAAAAACACAAAAATTATTAATCTTAACTATTATGATTGAAAGTATAAAAGTTGTAGCACAACAGCAGCAGCAGTTGCAGTAGTATCAGTTGCTATGTGGAGGAGACCGAGTCGGGTGTATTGAAACCCATTTAATCGCCTTCTTGAAAGTATGCTAATCGCAGACAGAATATCTGCCCAAGGTTGAATACACCATTCTATTCTTTCTTACTACTATGACATCTCTTTCTCTGTAATAATACGTCTACTTCTGTAATAATAATAATAATAATAATAATAATAATAATAATAATAATAATAATATTCTGTAAGGAAAGAAATGAGACTAACAGTGATATTGTATCAGAATGCACGTGTATGGCTCAATGGGTTTAAGAATTGGTTGCTGGATAAACTTGGTGTTATTATTCATTGGAAATTTTCATAAAAAAAGTATGTTTGAATGAAGTGACAAGTATTATGAACATGTACTCACAAAGGAGAAGAAAGGTCTGGAGAATAGCAAAATGAAATTTCTGTAGGATATCTTCACTACAGGCAGGAACAGTTTTAGTGCACAATAAACTGCTGGACAAACAGAATAAAATTTGCTACCTAGTAAAAATCTGTCCACTTGACAAGTAAATTGATTTCAACGAAATGGAAAAGATCGAAAACTAGGATGTTTTAAAGCATGGAATTTTGAAAGTTTGGGAAGGAATAGAAAAGAAAGTAATTACAGTACCAGAGATCATTGGAGTACTGAGATCTACAAAAATGTTGCAGATTGTGATTTGCGAAGTGCCGTTACAAGAATGATACCGATTGTCAGTGAAAAAAATATGATCGATATATTTTAATTTAGGAGTGTTAATCTGGAAAAAAATCTTTTACCAGCAACCAACATCATACGCTGTGCGAATAATAATAATAATAATAATAATAATAATAATAATAATAATAATAATAATAATAATAATAATAATAAGCATCCGTGTATCTCACGAAATAATTGTAGCATGCTGTTTGGTTAAAATACAGTACTTTTTTTCTGAGACTAGAGTTATCTGTGCAAGGTGCAGGTTTAGGTGATAGTATATAGAAGCTGTGCAATAACCAAACTATACGACCTCATACTCGGCCGCACGGACAAGATCTAAAGGAATAAAAGCTATTACATTTGAGTCCGGCTTGATCTCAGGAATTGGTGTAATTTTGACAGTAAAAGGCAAACGCTATCAAGGCTTCACTCCGGATTTTCAGTCTGTTTGGATATGGCCGCCGCCAGGATGTGGAGTTTTAAAATCAAGCTTTTTTCTTTTTCCTATATTACCTAATGAAACATATATATATATATATATATATATATATATATATATATATATATATATATATATATATATATATATATATATGTGTGTGTGTGTGTGTAATAAAAAAGGCTCAAACACTAATATTCCATGGCTATAATTTATTACATTGGAATCGTACTCACGATCCAATTCATCAGACTTACAAATTCAAAAAGAAATCGGAAAATATAACTCCGGGTATGGAAAATAAAATTATAGTGTGAGGGTATGTGTGGGAGTGGGAAACAAGTGTGAGAGGGAAATGTATGAAAGCTCTAGAGATGGGTAACAGAAGAAAGAAGGACAAGAAGGTGGGGATTTAAAATTTAACAGAGAGAAGTTTTAAAGAGAGGAGTAAAATAACGGTTTAAATGAGTGAAATACAGATAAATATGAATTATTTTTCGATGCATAATTCGCTACCGATTCGTTGACCTAAATTAAAATAAAAAAACAGACACCGGAAACGTGTGTATACATTTGTGGTGACGCATTACGCACAATAAAAAACTTAAAATCCAGAAGAAGAAGAAGAAGAAGAAGAGAGAGAGAGAGAGAATTGGGAGCGGGGCAAACTAAAAACGAAGGGCATTTATAAGAGAACCGATGTGTAATCAAGAAAATTTGACAAAGCAAGTAACATCACATACATGTTACAATTTTAACATAAACATATAAATGTTAACGAATGTTAAATTTGTAACCAGTAGGTTAATTCTCCTCTCCAAGTTCTCTACTGCCTTAACCTTGTATTGAACTCACACTCTTTGGGTCCTGTCACTGGATCTAACTAATGACTTTATCCACTGTGCCATGTACCCTTGAGTTAGTTAGATCCAGTTGACAGGCGATAATTGATAACTGACATCCATTAGACATAGCACGTGGAACTAGAACAGTCAACCCCAGCGAGCGAAATAAAGGGTTCAGTTCGACATTCCAACCTCCTGAAGAAGACCGGAGCGTACAACGGCCGAACTTTGTGATAAATATGGCAACAAAGATTAAAGACGATAGTCTGAACAATGTAAATAGTGTACATGATACCTCATCTCAGAAATATAGACAGATAATCGAAGTATATGTTGATTTTCATTTACACTATAGGATTATTCAAATAAATGTAATTTTTTCAAATAAATGTTACTTTTTACTTTTTCTTCGCTTCCCTAGTTGAAATCGTTTTTTATGATTCCCTTTTCTGCGTTATCATCTCAAGTAAAAGTGAATGATTTTAAAATTGATTTTAACTTAAAAATCTAATGTTACTTTATTTATACACAATGAGAAGATCCCGTTTTCAACCCTAACATCACAAAACAATTATTCTTTACAAGTAAAGTCTTAAAATTGTAACATCATAAAACAACCATGTTTCTCTGCAGAGGATCTAAAACAATTAAAATAAAAAAAACATTTTACTTCTTTTATGTACTGTATCTCTTCAGGACATGGGTGATCATGACTCTCCAGAACTTTCAATCTTTCGTAGCCCAAAGCAGTATTTGTCCCCTTACTATCCGATTCTGTTCATGCTCTACCGTCCATCTTATTCTGATCCGACGCTCAAGTGTATGTTTCGTTAGCATTTTCCTTAAAACATCATCGTTGCTCACATGTTTCGTCCGTAATATTTACAGCATTGCCCTGAAGATTTCACATATTTGCTGTCTTAAATCTCCGAGTCATCAGTGAGGAAATTGTCCAGCACTCACTGTCATATAGGATATACTGTACTAGCAGCATGGCCCGGCGTTGCCCGTGCTTGATTAAAAAATCGTACGACTCATACAACAATCGCTATCACTTGACTTAAAATATTTTTGCCCTTCCTTGACTTTAAAGGAGTGTGCCCTTTGCCGTGCTGATGTTGCTACATGACTTACTTCTTGCCTATCTCACACTGCGAATTTTTTCTAAGCTCTATACTAAACATTAAATCTGTTACGAAAAAAGAACTAAACAAAATGAACACAAAACGATCAGCTTTAAAAAAGGACTCGTAACTGGAAAAACCGAATGAAAAAAGAATGATAACAAATATTTTTTCACACCCAACCCAGTTCTGCGGAATCAGAATCAACGTTGAGTTTAAGCAAGCGAATGAGCCAATTGGAGTAAAGTGCTATGCAGATTTAAATTTTTCCCACTTGTGACGAATGCAGCTATCGATTTTTTTTGCATGCTAGCATGCTAGTTAACATTCGTGTCAGTCAGCTGTTGGCTCTCACGCTGGCCAATAGAATCTTCCTGCCTAATCGTGGCAGCCAGCTATAGGCTCTCACTCTTGCCAGTAGATGGCCGCAAACTACATGAAAACTGTGGTAGAAGCATGAAAAAAATCGATTATTTCCACTATCGATGGGAGTTGTGAAATGCAAAGTCGGTCTTGGCCTTGTTGCTATCTTGGAGCATGTGCATGTAAATTTTGTGCAGATCCGTCGAAAATTGCGGCCGTGCATTCGTTACACACACACACACACACACACATACATACACACACACACACACACACACACACACACACACACACACACACACGCACACACACATCCTGCCTTTTATAGATAGAGATAAGTATTCAGCGATTTTTCTTTGATTCTAACGAATTGTTCATGTAGTTTCGTACTCTTAGTTTTGGGAAGGAATCCTTCTCTATTCCGGTGCACTTTCCCTTTTTGCGTCATATCTCTTTTCGATTTCTCACAGTTAACCGATTTTTCTGCTAATTAATCAGAGATAAAGGGAGATCGGGTCTTTTACTTTTGTCTTTAGGATCCCTTCCTCAGTCAGATTACCTGGTCTTATCCTTCTCTTCTCTTATAACTAATAAAATCTTTAACCGCAAATATTTATCCAAAAGTTCTTCTAAACTCTGCAGTACATTTTAAAAAATATACATTTAAAAATTAATGAAATTAGGAGTTATCTTTTCTCTAGCTACAGTAAATATACAAAAATAGAAACGGGCGTAAGACAAGGATGTGTCTTCTCACTGGACTTATTCAACGTATACAGCGAGGAGATTTAATAGACCTGCCAGGATTTATTACTGTCGGCTACAATCTTAACAACATAAGATATGCAGATGAGACAATATTGGTATCAGTCACAGAAAGGGGAACAGTCGAACAGATTGTTCATTACTGTCAAACTCTCTGCCTTGAGCAGAGAGGAGCTCGGGCGAGGCTTTGCCGAAGGTCAGAGTTTCGTCCGGGGAGATAGACAGGACCTGAACCGGTTCATGCGTGATCTAAGGGAATATTTTTGGCAGAGCGTACGGTTTCGGAGAACACGCGGTAAACTCGGCATTGTGTCACATATATCCCTTGTAAGTAGGGGGGCCTGTTAAATATATCAGTCACAGAATGGAAACAAGAACACTTACAGCAGGTAGAGAAGGGAAGCGAGAAGAAAGGACAATTACGAGAAGACTAAATATATGGTTGTCAGCAAAAGGGATGGCCCAACAGGTAAATTACAAATTGGAGACTCCGAAATCAAATAGAGGTAACAATTTAAATATCAGTGAAGTGCTTTAACAGAGGACAGACAGTGCGACACTGAGGTCCGAAGTTGCATTGTGATATTGAAAGATACCTTCCGAAAGCTAAGCAAAGTACCAAGATACAGAAAATTTCGTTAGAAACAAAGAAAAGAGTGATGAATTGCTATGTGATATCAGTCTTCCTCTATAACAGTGAATACTGGACAATCTCCTCACAGATCAAGAAAAGACTTGAAGCAAGGGAAATTTGGTTCTACTGAAGGATGCTGAGAATACCATGGAGAGAACATGTGAGCAACGATGAAGTTCTAGAGACAATGGAAACAAAAAGCATACTTGTACTTAACATCAGGAACAGGGAGTTGAAATTTCTAGGACGCATATAGAGAAAAGAGGGTTTGGAAAATTTGATGATCATAGGATAAATTGATGTTAAGTGGGACAGAGGAAAACAATGTGTACGTACCTAGCGAGTTTGAGTGAATGATTGGCGGGACAGGGTTTAGGAGAGATAGCGAAAAGACAAAATTTAAATATTTGAAAAAAAACTGGTTCTTTTATTTTCCTGACATAAATAATGGATTTTTTAAAAATCTAAAGGTTAATTAATTTTCATGAAGACACTGCAGAGAATAAGAATAAAATTGAATAAAAAGAATAACAAAAAGGAACGTGTCACGTGATGAGAGAAAATATCCAAGACTCAAATGAAAACTAAATGTTATCCTCAAAATCATTACGTCATTAGTTAAAAGAAAAAAAAAGAGATTGGATGATGTGAGGAATAAACATTATTTTTCTATTGTTTATAGATCCGGATATATTTGGTTTACAAAATATTCTTTACATTATTTATAAAGGGAATATTAAATATATACAAGGAATTTGATGGCAATTTAAATTAGTTTTCATATAAAGTAACTCCTCGGAGAAATAAAAACCTTTAGAAAACGATTCTATATTTGTAGAGAATCTGTCTTTAATCCTAAAATAAAATATTAAAAAATAAGTCATTTTTTTTTTAAATTTGCTTTTTCCTTTTCTCATATCTAAATTTTAATTTTTTACCATATTAAGTGAAATCCAATAAAATATTGTTATTAACCAAAACGTTATTTACTAGTAATGAAAGGTAAAATTCCAAGGTATATATTTTTATATAAATTTTGAATTATTATTTAAGAGTAGAAACTTATTAACTTTTTGTATAGAAGACGACAACTCAAGTGATAAAGTTATGAGGTTAGTTTAAAAAAGAAAGAAGATTTTTCAAAATTACGCATTGCTTTTTTAGCCTCTTTTTCATGTATGTTAAATCTTTTTGTTTCGTGAGACATGATTAAAAAGCTATTTATATGACTTAAGTGCAAGTGACGTTTTTTAAACTGTCATTTGTATTTTTCCCTTCCGTTAAAATGAATGTAAAATACAGTGATTTGTTGTAGGAAAATAAATGTTATAAGAAAACTAAATCGCGTATATCTAAAGAAATTAGTGAATACACGTAATTCAAATTCTAATTTATTATTTATGTGTTCAGAAAAATATAGAATAAAGATTTATGAATAACACACACACGCATACACACGCCGGTCGCTTCTAATCCAATACCTCCCATTTCAGTATACCGGTTCACAACGTCAAAGTTGGTAGGATAGTAATAGAGTTTGAACCATCTCCCCAGTAATCCATAATAGATCGGTAGTTTGACAAAATGGTTTCTGACATAAAAGTATGTACGAATCAGAAGTGTGTCAATGATTTTTCCTATGTGGAAAAATTGCATCCATTAACATTCTGACGTTGGTTGAACGTTGACTGTAACCAAACAGTGGATGTGAGTACAGTTAGGCGCCAGTAATGCATTTCAGCAGTGCCGACAGTGATTTACGTGAAATATAACTTTTGATCAAATGAAAGTAGGAAAAAACTTGAAAAGTGTCGTGTATTTGAAACAGAAAAAAATGATCCTATCCATGTTTTTATTGGGATCCCTGGATCGTAATCTCGGTGGAAATAAGTATGAGGTATTACTTTCCAAATATTTAATGAAATAAATTGAAAAGCATGCGAAACAAATTGAAAAACAACTGGAAATATCGTTTAACACCAGATCCACCTGAAGACTGGAAATGTTAGCAAGAAACTTCGAAGTCGGGATAAAATTGATATTTAAAATTTAAATAATCTTTTCATATAACATTACACACGCACACGCGCACGCACACGCACACACACGCACACACACACAGACACACACACATATATATATATATATATATATAGTTAAACCTAGAGAGCCAGACAAACCTACCAAGGTTTCACCAAAGCGGATCGTCAGGGAAGGCTGGCTAAAGAGGTAAAAAACAGGAACCGTTCCTTTTTTTTACCTCTTTAGCCAGCCTTCCCTGACGATCCGCTTTGGTGAAACCTTGGTAGGTTTGTCTGGCTCTCTAGGTTCAACTAGGTCTGCTCTACTTACTGTATTGAGCACTTTATTTAGTTAGTTGCGTACTCTTATCAGTTTTTTTTTCTTTGGGCTTTGGACCTGCATGCTGAACGATTGTTTTCGACAGGCGTTCATGTTCTCAGCTCTTTCTTTTTGTTATACCTTTTTTCCTTCGATATTAATTTTTTGCCAATCAAGAAACCGAAGGTTTTCCGAAACCAGTGTAGTTACTTATACTTATAATATTACTACTACTAATAATATCTATCTATCTATCTATCTATCTATCTATCTATCTATCTATCTATCTATATATATATATATATATATATATATATATATATATATATATATATATATATATATATATATATTGTGTGTGTGTATGCGTGCGTGCGTGTGTGTGTGTGGTATGTGTGGTTTAATGATAAAGATAATTGTTAATCCGTTTGGATAATTCCAGCGAGGTTATACACCATGAGACCTCAATGTAGTAAACAGAGCAAGCAATAATTAATTAACAAATCGGAGATTTCAGAAAGATATGGTGATATTTTATATTTCGCGAGAGCGATAAAATTCGATTTCGCTTCTTCAGACCTTGCGATTTCAATAAAATGAGTGGATTCAAAAATTCTTCCAGGAATCAACCGAAAAACGAAATGAAAAACAAGATTAGTGCTTACTGCTTGTATTCATAAACCCTTATGTACATATTTGACTTGTACAATTCTAACTCATTACTTAGATAACATGTAAGATTTCCTTAAATACATTATTTATTAATCGTGAGTTTATTTATTAATGAAGAGGGCACTTAAGAGTGTTTTCCATCAAGTGACCCTAGATATATACACAACGCTTAATCTCTGCATTTACTCATAAGAGAATAAAACATATAACACACGAATACATACCTGTAGCTATTTACACAGACAAGGGCTCACAAAAACAAAAACTATGTTACAACACAGATGCAAAAGCAAACAAGTACCATATTATGCTTGTGCATACTCGTACATGAAGTAGAGAGATATGTGAGCGTTAGATGCCAAGGTGAGAGGGTTTTTGTAAAGTGAGGTCACATGTGATGAAGGAAGGGGGATTTCCATGAAAGATCATTGGTGGTGATTCTGCATACACACATACATGCACACACACAGAAACATGTATATATACATACATATACATATTTATTATATATATAAATATACATAAATATATATCCGTATTTCGTCAGACATGCATATGCACATATGCCTATCCACATACACAAATGCATGTAAAACATCCGAAACACAGGTTTGGGTTAATCTTCTTGAAAATTGATGTTATTTTAGAAATCCGAAGCGGTTCTTATGTCTGCATTTGAAGACAATTTCGTTTCGTCGATTAAGCAGTTCGGTAGTGTTATCATATTTCATTATTAGGATTTTTTCCCTGATGCATAGATCACATCTATCCCTGAAATTTTTGGGACTTCGGGCCTTACATATCATCCTCCATTTTAATTGTGGGTGAAGCCTCTATCAGTAAGATCCCAATAGTATTTTGATAGGGCTGTCTGCTGTCTTTGAGATTCATTATTGCTTATATATATATATATATATATATATATATATATATATATATATATATATATATATATATATATATATGCACATTTAATTAAAAACGATTGACAAGGTGCTTTTTATTTAGTTTTTTTATATAATTTCTTGTGCGATCTAATATTTGTTTCTTTCCTGATGACAAGTTATATAAAAATTGTCCGAATGTTCTTTTTATCCGAGCGCTTTCGGCTATACATTTAGCCATTTTCAAGGATTATATTTTAACTGTTTAAATTAGAAATAGTTTGTTGTATGTATGTTTTATAAAATGATTCATTTTTTTGTTTCAAAACACGGTCAAGATATTATGTCCATGTTCAAAGTTAATATTATTAAGTGTTGGTTTGTTTGTTTTTATTAATAAGGCTTCCATTATTTTTAGCCTTTTTTGCATGTGGATGATACTATTATATTAATGTTGTCGACAAGTATGTTCCGAATAATAACATCGTGCCTACCTATAGAGTTATTGATCCATATATATATAAATATATATATATATATATGTTATTGATCCATATCAATATATATATATATGTTACTGATCCATATATATATATATATATATATATATATATATATGGATCAATAACTCTATAGGTAGGCACAATGTTATTAATCGAATTTTTATTTTAAAATTTTCACTGTATAAGGCGCTTTCTTTGCGAGTATTATTCATTACTGAATTAAATTAATTGTTAACGAAAGGTTGTATGTTCATAAATATTTCGTGTTTAAGTAAATACTTTTTCTCTCTAAGCTATATTTGTATATAAATATAATATATAACTCTGTGCCATGTATATCAACACTTTTATCTCATAACTTATCTATCTATTTATGCGCGCACGTACGGGTGTTTTTTTTTATCAGTGTCAGCCATTGTTTAAACAAAGGCCAGGATAGTTCAGATTTTTCTTTTCTAGTATATTCTATCCAGATATCCCTTGTTGTTCACTGAACTTTCCAACTAATTTAATTTTGCCAACGCTTTTATCTTCTCTTTGAGGCGGAATTTCTTTTTCTATTATTCCCCGACCTCCCGTTTTTCATGTTGCTTCTTCTCCTTTAAACAGAGACACTACATTCAGCACGCGCACAAAAATTTTCCCGCTTTTTCTAATGCTGTTTGTTAGATAAATTGTCTGCTGGGCGCTTTTTCCCCCCTTCTGACACTACGACATATCTGCGTTTTCTGTGGATAAAGTGAGTGATTCGCAGACGCTGTTTATTGTCTCATTATGACTTATTACTAAAATTTCAAAAGAGATTTAAAAAAAAAAGCAGATGAAACCAAGTTCGAATCTGCATTGTTTTTCTCTTCGGTAATCATTTCAGCAAAGCCAATGATAAACAATTCTACGCAATCTATTTTAGTCTGCTTCAAAAACCAACACACAATTGATTGGGAGCTCGTCCTGATAACTACAGATCTTAAGATAGGCATACTTTATTTTCAAAGAATTAACGGGAGATTATTTGATTGTTTTTTTTACGGCTTATCAACCTTTTGTGGATTATTTAAAGCCGAAACAAATTTCGGATTTTAACCTGGGAAGATATATATGTCTCCTTATTTCTAAAACGGATATTCAAATATAAAATATAACTACTTTTAACAGAGATTGGAGTTCGATCTTAAGTCAATGCTAATGATTTTGGGTACTGATGTTTGATGTTGGACAACTTGTTTCTCCAATATTGGAGAAACTACTTGTTTCTCCAATATATTGGGAGGGACAGTTTTGGCAATTTATTTTATAAATGCCTGCTTCAGAAATTAAAAAAAAACGCATTTTTTGTTATTATTAGTTACTTTGTTTAAATAAATTAATTCATTTTTTTGCCTTGAGAAAGTCCCCATTGGACGAAACGCGTCGGCAACCATTACAGTTTTCCTATTGTCATTTATATTTATAAATATTGTCTTTTCTGCAGGTTAACTCTGAGAAATTTTCATAAGAGTTATTTGCAGTTGTGAGATACAAATACATGCATTTATGAGCACAAAAGAGACCTCACAAAAAACAACTTAGCTAATGCACTAGTCATACATAGAAATAAATTCAACCACAATTTTGATTTTAAAAATGTTACACTCATAAAAAAAAATAACTCACTCAGAAGGAAAATCCTAGAGAGTGCCGCCATTAAATATTACCCAAATATTAATCTACGCCCAGGCTTTTTCGCTATTTCACCTTTCTTAACAGAATTACTACTCTCCCAAACAAACATACAACAATTTCGTGAAATCAAAAGAAAATGGTTGAATCCGTCAAAACAGCGATAAAATCAATATCTCTAAACGTGACAGTAATTGACTTAATTTTCAGTTAACAGTATGAAAATAGAGTTCTCTAAATTCTTCCTGTAGCTAAGGACATTTTATTTTTGGTATTATTAGTTACTTTGTTTAAATAAATTCATTTCGTTTTTTGCCTTGAAAAAGTCCAGATTGGACGAAACGCGTTGGCAACTATTACAGTTTTCCTGTTGTGTTTATATATATATATATATATATATATATATATATATATATATATATATATATATATATATGTTGTCATCCACAAACAGACTGTTTTGTTGTATCACAGCTCATCAGCGTGGCTATATATCCGATTGCCTCAAGCTGGGATCAAAAGAAATATATATATATATATATATATATATATATATATATATATATATATATATATATATATATGCGTGTGTGTGTGAAGAAATATAGTTTTAAGGTGTTATAATTTTATAAATGCCTGCATCAGAAATTTAAAATAAAAACGCATTTTTTTTTATTATTAGTTACTTTGTTTATTTTCCATGAGAAAGTCCACATTGGACGAAACGCGTCGGCATGTATTACAGTTTTCCTATTGTCATATATATATATATATATATATATATATATATATGAAGGTATGAAGAAAAATAAGAAAGAACACGTTAAGTAAATAATCCGTAGTTCTTTAACATATTTGTTTTTATTTAAAAAAAAACAATGCTCCATACAGAAGTAGAGCTTGAATTATAATTATTTAAAAAAAAAATATGATTCCTTCGCTACATAAGAGTTCTCATGTTTTAAAAACGAGAGCCAAAGCCCTCAATATAATTATTAAAATTAAATTGAATTTAGTATCAAGCCCTTTTTCGTCCTCAAGCGAAAATTTAGGAATAACCAATCTTGAAATTTACGCATCTTTATAAGCATGTTCCTTTGCAAAATTAATTACAATGGAAACGGCTGGGTTGGCCATTTTGGTTAGGTGGTCTAACAGTTAATTCTTATCCACATATCAGTCACCTTCGAAAAGGTCAAGCCGTGGTAGGGGGTGTCTATATATATATATATATATTTAGGAATAACCAATCTTGAAATTTACGCATCTTTATAAGCGTGTTCCTTTGCAAAATTAATTACTATGGAATCGACTGGGGCGGCCATTTTGGTTAGGTGGTCTAACAGTCAATTCTTATCCACACATCAGTCACCCTCGAAAAGGCCAAGCTGAGGTAGGGGTGTATATATATATATATATATATTTAGGAATAACCAATCTTGAAATTTACGCATCTTTATAAGCACGTTCCTTTGCAAAATTAATTACTATGGAAACGGCTGGGGCGGCCATTTTGGTTAGGTGGTCTAACAGTTAATTCTTATCCACATATCAGTCACCTTCGAAAAGGTCAAGCCGAGGTAGGGGGTGTCTATATATATATATATATATTTAGGAATAACCAATCTTGAAATTTACGCATATTTATAAGCATGTTTCTTTGCAAAATTAATTACTATGGAAATGGCCGAGGCGGCCATTTTGGTTAGGTGGTCTAACTGTTAATTCTTATCCACTTATTAGTCACCTTTTGAAAAGGGGTCGAGCCGAGGTAGGGTGGGGTATCTATTTGAAAGCAGGTGATGCCATTCGTGTACGCTCACCGTCTGGTAAGTTACAGCGAAAGATAGCTTTTGGCCCCATGATATGTCTTGAAGTGTCTAGGGAATTTTTGTTTTATTTTATCTATTTATTTATTAAATTGTTGATTTTTTATTCCTTAATTTTTTTTTCCAAATGGCTGTTTCATATATAAACGCGTCGCACTGAACTACAATTTGTTTTTTGACGACTTCATAAAGGTTTTTTTATTTAATGATTGGGTTAAGCTATTAAGCCTTTTATTAAACTATGAAAATTAATTTTTTTTAGCTAATTATTTAATGCGAAAATTTGTTGATGTCGGAAAAAGACCGTTAACTCATGTATGTGGTTTAATAATTTTTCATTATTTAGAAACTTAAAATAATGAAAAATCATGTGATTGTAGAAACCCCGTAGACTGCCCGTTGGAAAATAAATGCCGCACAAAATCTGTGGTATACTAATGCACTATCTCATTCATTGAGCGTCCTAATACTGATAGGATATTCATTGGGTCAACGAAGAATGAATTTAAAATTAGATGGAAACAACACAAAAGCTCCTTCAGTAATATTAGAAAGAGAAATCAGACATCTCTATCAAATATTTTTGACATCTGAAAGAAATGAATAAAACACCAAAAGTAAAATGAAAAATAATAAATAGAACAAGAACGTGTAGAACCTGGGATGACCCATGCCCTTTATATCTACATGAAAAACTACACATTATTAAGTTTCTAAATAATGAAAATTTATTAAACCACAGACATGAGTCAAAGGTCTTTTGCCGACATCAACAAATTTTCGCATTAAATAATTAGCTAAAAAAAAAAAAAAAATTTTCATGGTTTAATAAAAGGCTTAAAAGCTTAACCCAATCATTAAATAAAAAAAAAACCTTTATGAAGTCGTCAAAAAACAAATTGTGGTTCAGTGCGACGCGTTTATATTTGAAACAGCCTTTTAGAAAAAAAATAAAAGAATAAAAAATCAACAAATTAATAAATGAATAGATAAAATAAAATAAAACAAAAATTCCCTAGACACTTCAAGACATATCATGGGGCCAAAAGCTATCTTTCGCCGTAACTGACCAGACGGTGAGCGTACACGACTGCCATCATCCGTTTTGAAATAGATACCCCACCCTAACTCGGCTCGACACCTTTTCAAAAGGTGACTGATATGTGGATAAGAATTAAGTTAGACCACATAACCAAAATGGCCGCTCCAGCCGTTTCCATGGTAATTAATTTTGTGAACCAACACGCTTATAAGGATGCGTAAACATCAAGATTGGTTATTCCTAAATTTTCGCTTGCGGACGAAACAGGGCTTGATACCGTAATTCAATTTAATTTTAATAATTATATTGAGGGTTTGGGCTCTCGTTTTTGAAACATGAGACCTCTTATGTAGCGAAGGAATCATATTTAAAAAAATAATATATATATATATATATATATATATATATATATATATATATATATATATATATATATTGTCATCGACAAACAGACTGTTTCGCTGTATCACAGCTCATCAATGTGGCTAAACGTCCGATTGCCTGAAGCTGGGATCAAAAGAAATATATATATATATATATATATATATATATATATATATGAAGAAATATAGTTTTAAGGTGTTATAATTTTATAAATGCCTGCATCAGAAATTTTAAAAAACGCATTTTTTTGTTATTATTAGTTACTTTGTTTAAATAAATTCATTTCGTTTTTTGCCTTGAGAAAGTCCAGACTGGACGAAACGCGTCAGCAACTATTACTGTTTTCCTATTGTCATTTATATTTATAAACAACTCTTAATATGGTTGGTATATTTTATAAATTTAGCTAATGTATTTGTGCGTGTATTTGCGTTCACATAAATGCCTTTTTTTCCTGCGTTAGTGTAAGTATAAAAGATTAACGTAGAATTATATTTCCTGAGTCCATCCTCGCTGGGTGACCGATAATTGCAGCCTTAAAATTTGTTCAGCAAATATTTAATGCAAGGGTATGGACCTTTCGCTGTTGTATGACAATATACAACAATCTAGTTTTGCAGGCCAATAATAAGGTATTTGGTTCCGTGATATGCACGCGAGTTTCTTGCTTATAACTGCGTATAAGTTTATGCTTGTGACATATTAAATAAACTTGGTGGATATTTATATACCTGCCGGTGTCTTTTCGCTAACCCTTTTATGAGACCATGATTGCGTGTTTATTCATCTCGGGAAGGAACATGATATCATTGTCTTTCAAAACTAATCCGCTAAATGCTACAAGACACAAACTTTCTCTAAACCAGACAAAAACAATAAGTTACATAAGCGCCCACATATAAACACACTTATAATCGTGCACGTATAATTATATGAGTAATCGTATAATTTAACATTATTATTGTATGTATTTTAGAAGAAAAAGTTAGTACTGTGGAACCTCGGTTAACGAATTTAATTCGTTCCTGAAGCACGTTCGTAACCCGAAATGTTCGCAAACCGAAATTATTTTTCCAATAGGAATCAATGTAAAATGGATTAATCCGTTCCTGGTCCAAAGCTGATTGCTCATTTAAACATTAACAATAGTATTTTGACCACAAGTTTATACACAAAACTAATGAAAATCATAAAATCTAAGAAAAAATAAATAAACCCAATACTAAACAGATGAAGACTTCAGTTTTACTGTAGCTGTATATATGAGAGTTGATGGCGTAAGTGTAAGAGGAAGGAAAGAGATGTTATTGTTTGGGAAAGGCGAAGGAAAAACATGATCGTCTTTTTATTTATAAGAATAGTATAGATCGTTGGTATTACTATATGAAACTGAGTAGGAAGAGACAATATCATCAACAATTGTTTTTCTCTTAACGTTTGTTTTTCTTTTACTAATATCACTGCTAGCTTTCTTTAGAGCCATGACTAACGACTAATGAAGAGAAAAAAGTCACAGTAGAATAAAATTGGGAAAGAAAAGCACAACACACGAATGTATACAACATGGCGGTCGACTCAAATGATTCCGTTCGCGCTAACTCGGTTCGGCCATGTTGTTCGACAACCGAAATTTTGTTCGATAACCGAAGCATTTTCCTCTCGAATTTTCTCTTCGAAAACCGATGTGTTCGACATGTGAAACGTTCGAGAACCGAGATTTCTCTGTATGGCCAAGTTTATTGTTCATCAGGTATTTATTCTATGTGAGCTTATTACAAATCTGATTTGAGACAACAAATCATTTCAGTTTCCTCGCAGACGCAGAGCAGATTGAAACAAAATATGCCGTTCTATCTGCTGGAAATACCACAGACGGCAAGGAGGAACTTTTTAAGAAAATGGAAACAAAAAGTACAATCCTACTTAGAAAGAGTTGAGGGTTTTTAGAAGACATAACGAGGAAAGAGGGTTTTTAGAAGACAACGAGGAAAGAGGGTTTTTAGAATTTGACGTTCACATGACATTGATGGCAAGAGGAACAGTGGGTAATAGCAAGTAATCTACCGAAAGGGTCTGCGTAAATGGTTGCCGGAAAAAATGAGAGAGATGATAAAAAGACAATGTTAAAAGCTACAAATGATAGAAAATTGTGAAGAGCCATGACCGTCCATATCCCGAAGGGGCACAACACATAGAATAAACGTTGTATTTAGACAGAATAACCACTTGCTAAAACGTCGGTCAGCAAAACGGTGTTGTTATCCAGTTCCTGCCAAAGCGAAGTTAAATTGAGCACAAAGAGAAATATTTGGCTGTATTTTGAAGGAGCTCGTTATAAGGTGGTTTGTGTGAATTGTATTCACCCGATTGACATACACCTATGCAAATAAAATATGTTTCGATTTCTTTCCTTGTAATCTCCTCTGTCAGATTTTATCTTTATTTATTGGTACCCGGATGGATTTAGTCATGAAATAGGTTCGAGGCAGAACGAATTATAAACAGCTATTTTTACAGAGAATATGGAGAGTGAATCAAACTGAAAATTTATTTGCAGGAATGAGTGTCGCAGCGCATATTTCATTTGCTTATTTTTGGGAAAACTTGTTTGCTCATTATTTGCTGATAGGATCAGTGATTTTCTTATTCGATTATTTCGCAGAAGCAAATTATTTAATACTGTTTTTTTATTTTTAATATTTAAATAGTTTATTCAGGAATAAACAATATTGTTTTCTTTGCAACCTTTTATGCCTTCAGTTGCCAAATGATGTAATGTGAAGATTTTAACGAAATATCCTGTGTCGATTGGACACAGATGAACATATTCATATTTATTTATTTTGTTTTACGGTTTATCAACCTCAATAGGTTATTTAATGACGACAAGATTTTTAGGATAGATTCGTATGAATAGAATATGTATTCTTTGTAAGAAATCAGTTTGTAGATCAGGTTTCATTGACGTATTTTTGTGAAGGGGTTTTTTGTCGAGAGTCAGATCTATTGCTGGTAATATTTTTCCAAAAGTGTATTGCTTGTAGTTTTACTATAAAAATCTATTTTTATACTTTCATATTGTTTTGATCCCAGTTTAGGGGTTAACTATTTGCCAATAGCTGGGACCACCTAACAGGTGCTACCACCCGGGCTAAGTGTGGACCTGGGAACAACAGCAATAAACAGGTGGTTCGACGCTCCTGAAAGTCTCACGATCAGGCCTTGATGCCGGATTTAGTTTATCGTCATACCTAGGACGGACATATTTATATCCTGCTGATTTTCTGGATTCCACTTGATGATACAGCAGTTTTGACGTAACTCATCAAATCTATCCCTACTGAAGTCACTCAACTGTTGCAAAGTCCGGTCCTTATCAGAACAGAAGTAATAGTTGACATCAAATTTACAGTGAGAGTAGTCTTCATTCAACTACCTAAAATATATAATCTCCGCTGCTAGTAACTAAAGTCAACATTTTATTATTATTTTGATTTAATATTAGTTCATTTACCTGTCATAAGTGGTACCTGTCTATCTTATAAATAAAAATAGTGTAACCCGGATATAAGAGAATCCCGTATATAAGAGAGATTTTCTCTGGTCCCAAATTAGAGCCTGTGTTAATAAAACAAAATAGACCAAACCCGGATATAAGAGACGTCTTCTCCGGTCCCGACAACTCTCTTATATCCGGGTTACACTGTAATTTAAATTACAACGAAAGTATCGGGGGGATTCATTTACAGTTTACCTTTGCAATTTTCTTGTCACCTAAGATATGAGTGACTTTTTAAAGCGTTGCAAATATCACAAACTTAGGATCTTGTCATGGTTGTATTAATTTCATAAGCTAAACGTTTTTTCTTCACTGAAACAAATAATCAAGCGTTAAAAAGTGAATCTCTTTATATAAAAAAAAACAAAAAAAGTTCATCTTGTACAAACAGGAGTATAATGAAAGTTCATTTCGACATTTCAAACTACCGGAAGAAAACCTGAGCGTACAACGACCGAAACGTTGCAATAAATATGGCGACAAAGATGAGGACAATAGTTTGAATAATGTAAATAGTGTACATAATACCTCATCTCAGAAATATAGACCGACACTGAAGAAGTCCGGAGCGTAAAACGGCCGTACGTTGTAATAAATATGGCGACAAAAATGAGGACAATAGTCCGAATAATGTAAATAGTGTACATAATACCTCATCTCAGAATTATAGACAGATACTGAAGAAGGCTGGAGCCGAAACCTTGTAATAAATATTGCGACAAAGATGTGGACAATAGTCCGAATAATGTAAATAGTGTACATAATACCTCATCTCAGAAGTATAGACAGATACTGAAGAAAACCGGAGCGTACAGCGGCCGAAACGTTGTAATAAATATTGCGACAAAGATGAAGACAATAGTCCGAATAGTGTAAATAGTATACACGAGGAAAGTTGTCGCCAGTCTTCTAGATCGTTTTCTATTAATTCTTAGGTCTCTATTCTTGGATCTACATTGTTCGTTATCTTCATCAACGACGTTTCTGGCATCATCAGTTCTCATATCTGTATCTATGCTTATGCCACAACTATTCACTCCTGTCTTAAGAGTAAGAATGGTCGGTTGAATATTGCTACCCACTCTTGGTCTGATGTTCCTGCTATTTATCTCGAGATTCTTGACGCAATCCAAAGAAGTGTCTGTAATGTTATCGATCCTGACATGGCATCTCGACTTGAGCACTTTCCCACCGTCGTAACGTGGCTCCCCTCTGTCTTTACCTGGCAATTGTTCTAATGTGTTTTCCTCCTTGATACCTCGACTGCATGAATTTAAACGCAGAGCCAGGTTGGCAATTAAGTCTTATCGTTTTATTGTTTAAATAGCTAGATGTAACCGTAAGTTCTATTATAATAGTTTCTTTTCTCGCACTTATTGTTTGTGGAAATCTCTTCTATCCGCCTACTTTACTATCATCTACGATCTTCAAAAATTTAAATATAACATCAATCTTCATCTTCTGTCTTCGTGAGACATGTTCTATTATTGTCCTCTCTCCTCACTAACGTTTTCTCATTTTCTTTCACATACAGTAACTCCTTGAATCTTAGTGGCTTTATCGCCTTCCTTGAGAGGAAATGATTAAAAAAAGACCCTTGAAATAAATGCAACAGTTTGTGTAACATCAACAGATCCTCTCTTCTGAATGTATTTTTGTTCATATTTACATTGTTAATTATTCAGTTTCTTGCAAAGTAATTCTAAAATTAATAATTTCCATGTTTTTGTTTTTTTGCAGGTAAGTGGTGAGAAACCATATTTGGATATATATTCTTAAAATACCAATAAGAATTGCGTAAGTCAGAACTCTTTAATTATCTCTTTTACTGGAATACCATGTGTGTTTACTATTGTTATCGAAGGTGGTCACCGATTATTTTAAATTTTCATATCAGTATCACTTAACCCTATCATGTCTTCATTTAGGAATAATTAAACTACCAATTCTTTTTTATTTTCCGCGTTCACACAGGAATCGGTGATAAAGTCTCTCCACTACTTCCTATTCTATTAGCTCGAAGCAAGGCATGTCTTCTAACAATCGTTCTTATTCCTTTTTTGACATTCATTTACTCATGTTCGGTAGACAGGTTAATGTTTTGTCTCTAAACTTTTTACCTTTAGTATGCCCTATGTTTGTCAAATTCTCCAAAAACCTCTTTCATCATTATCGTCCGAAGGTGTATTGGAAGAGTGAAAATGCCGCCCAGAAGCTAAACAAAAACATAGAAAAACGTTGTTATGAATAATGATGAATGCTGAACTGCCATGAAATATCAATCTATATCTATAAAAGGCAGGATGTGTGTGTGTAACGAATGCACGGCCGCAATTTTCAACGGATTTGCACCAAAATTTACATGCACATGCTCCAAGTCAGTAGAAAGGCCAAGACCGACTTTGCATTTCCCAACTCCCATCGATAGTGGAAATAATCGATTTTTTTCATGCTTCTACGGCAGTTTTCATGTAGTTTGCGACCATTTTCCACTGGCCAGAGTGAGAGCCTATAGCTGGCTGTCACGAATAAGCAGGAAGATTCTATTGGCCAGCGTGAGAGCCAACAGCTGACTGACACGAATGTTAACTAGCATGCAAAAAAAAATTCGATAGTTGCATTCGTCACAATGGGAAAAATTTAAATCTGCATGGCACTTTACTCCAATTGGCACATTCGCTTGCTTAAACTCAACGTTGATTCTGATTCCGCAGAACTGGGTTGGGTGTGAAAAATTATTTGTTGTTAACATTCTTTTTTCATTCGGTTTTTCCAGTTAAGACTCCTTTTTTAAAGCTGATCGTTTTGTGTTCATTTTGTTTAGTTCTTTTTTCGTAACAGATTTAATGTTTAGTATAGAGCTTTAAAAAAATTTGCAGTGTGAGATAGGCAAGAAGTAAAGTATGTAGCAACATCAGCACGGCAAAGGACACTCCTTTAAAGGCAAGGAAGGGCAAAAATATTTTAAGTCAAGTGATAGCGATTGCTGTATGAGTCGTACGATTTTTGAATCAAGCACGGGCAACGCCGGGCCATGCTGCTAGTCCTCCTATATAGCAGTGGATGCTGGACAATTTAAATCTGCATGGCACTTTACTCCAATTGGCTCATTGGCTTGCTTAAACTCAACGTTGATTCTGATTCCGCAGAAGCGGAGATTTGAGGTAACAGAGATGTAGTTATAAAGATGGAAACTGAGAATTCTATGGGCAGGATATATGAGCAACGAGTAATCTTTAAGAAAACTGGAAGCAAAAAGGACACTTGTACTTAGAATCAGAAAGATAGTTGAAATATTTGGGAGATTTTGCCATTTACATCAATTAGAAGTTTTATGAATTTCAGTTATTTTTATTTTTTTTTAGATATATTGCTGAAAGTTAGAATGATTTACTTAACAATAACTGTTTGATTGATTGATTTGTTCTCTACGATAGGTGCCGGTAACCTACGGCACGCGTGCCACACGTGCCACACGAAGAAATTTTCCAAGGCTTGCATGCGCAAATGACATCACGAGGTCTGAACCAATAACTACTATTACGCCAAGATATTTAGCTGTTTCAAAACAGTTCACTCGTTAAACTCCCATTAATAACTTCGCAAAAAAATCTTTTAAAAACTTTTTGTTTCTGTTAATTTGGTTTACATATTATTGTCTATATTACTATATAAAATAAATTGTAGAACAGGTATATTGACCTTGACTTACGTATGCTGTTGGCACACTGAATGATTTTAAAACCTTAAGTCGGCACATAGTCAACAAACGGTTGCTGATTCCCTGCTCTAGAAGGACGTCATTGGACTAAAGTAATGTTTTCGTTAATAGAATTATATATGCGTTGGAGGTGGCGGCACATAAAAATGCAAGTGTCAATTATAATTATGTATTGATTGGAAAAAACCCGAAGATGTAGGAATGCTGCAATATAATTTAAAAAAAATTTAAGACTAAACATTTTGTAGTAAGAATAAAAGAATTAAATGACTGCTTCTCATAAAAAATAAAATCTAATACAGTCTAATATAAATACATAGATATTGCTATATTTTAAAGTAAATATTTTCAATAATTTATAATTGACAAAATAGAAAAGACATTCTGTATAATGTGTTTCATCCTCTAGAACAAGAATCGTCCACACGTTCCACACCAAGGAATTTCCAATGACATCACAACGTCCGAACCAATAATTACTATAACGCAAAGAAGATATTTAGCTGTTTCAAAACTCTTCGCTCGTTAGACTCCAATTAATAAGAACTTCATAAAAAAAAACTTTTAAAAACAGTTTATTTCTAATAATTTGGTTTACATATTATTGTATATATTACTATATATAATATATTGTAGAACAGGTATATTTTCTTTGGCTTGTATAAAAATATGATTGTTGTTGGCACACTGAATGATTTTAAAACCCTAAGTGGGGACATCGTCAGCAAAAGATTGCCGACCCCTGTTCGGTTTATCGACTGTTTTTTAGATTATGTAATTAAACAAATTTTCCTTAGAGATTTTTAAAAAGAAAATTCTTTAGAGTTTTAGAGTTTTTTTTTAATTATAAAAAAACAATTTTTAAGTTTTTTGTTTTTTTTTAATTTAAAAAAAAAAAATTAAAGTATTTTTTTGTTTTTTTTTAATAATAATGGTTTAGGCATCAACGTTTTACTAATTAACGCATAGCTTGAAGGGGAAAAGGAGGATTCATGCCTTTCCCAAGGTATTTTTGCGTAAGTGAATATAACGAACGCATCGGGAATTGGAATTCAGTACTCTAGTTAATAATTTCAAGCCTTAATCCATCACACCCGCGTCACATTCAAGTTTACAAATCCTCGGATTCCCAAGCGGCCATTTATCTAGGTACTGGTCAGGCTTAACGTTGCTTAACTTTGATGATGGTATGGAAACCGGTGTTTCAACATGATGAGGCCATAAGCCTGAATATTTAAAGATTTATTTTAGTCTTTAATAAATAAAAATATTAAATCTGTTCCATAAGTGTGATTAGCACTCCTCTTATCTGCTAGTTACCTCCTCTTTGTTTTCACCTTCAAACATGAGATTGCTATCTTGATTTCATACTGTATGAGAGCTAATACTTTATCTGTTAACAATTAACAGATGACGATATTATCTGATAAAATATTATTGACATGCCATGTTCTAATTGGCGTAAGGGTCAAATGTTACCAACCGACGAACCCACGAGTAATCTGAGCAGATGGAAAGGGTGCAAAGGGATAATAAGCAACAGAGAACTAAGCCAGATTGAGGGGAGATACGAAACTATGTTTTAAATGCGGAGATCGAAAGGTCACTTGCTTTTAATGAATTAAACAACATAACAAATATACAATATGTGTGTTACACGTCCGGAAACTGGCTGACCATCATAATCGCATTTGAGCCCTACGTTCTTGAACAGTTTTAAGCCTTCTGCCTGAGCTCCTGAGTCAAAATCCATAAATAATTATTATGTAATGTTTCACGGTAAATATAAAAGTAGTTACAACCGTTCAACTGGTGGCTGGGCGTTTAATCATTTTTCTCTACCACTGCTCAACCGGTGGCTGAGCATTACGTCATTTTTCTTTACTGCCGGTAAAGCGGTGGTCAGGTATCAAAGGGTTAAGAAGGAAATACAAAGTTCTGTTTTTGGGCTCTTCTCAGAATAAAATATGCCACAGTGAACAATAAACGAAAAAAGATTAGTCAAATTGGAAATGATTAGTTCAACCTCGTTGAATAAAGAAATGGTATTCACTTTCGTTGGAAACAAAGTCCTGAACTGTAATTGCATATCCGGCTTTTTGTATGACCCTGAATGCTGAACGATTTCCCCACAGATGAAGAGAATCAAAGCGACAGAAATGTAGTTGTCCATCAAGATGCTGAGAATGGCATAGACAGAACATGTGAGCAATCATGAAGTTCTAAAGAAAATAGCAACTATTAGGTCATCCAATAAGATCTGTCCGAATTTTAACTTTTTGTTAAAATGAACGAAATTTAAAGAGTATTTTATAATGTCTAATGGAGCTGAACATTATTTTTATGTTTAGATGCATTTAAACTGATCAAATTTTATTTCAGAGAACAATAAAATTAAATTTTATTTGATTAAAACCCTGCTAACATGGAAGTACCCAAGAATCATTTGAGGCTCATAATGCTTTATAAGTTCAAGAAAGGAAACTCAGCAGCCGAAGCGGCTAGGAACATTCACTCAGTTTATGGAGAGGAATGTGCGAATGAAAGAACTTGCAGAAAATGGTTTGCAAAATTCAGAGGTGGAGATTTCACCCTTGAAGATGAAGATCGAACCGGACGTCCAGGAGTTTGATGAAAAGCTTCTTGAAGCAGCCCTTGAAGAAAATCCTGCTTTATCAGTTGAGGAATTGGCAGTGGTTCTCAGTTCAAACCATACAACTGTTCATCGTCATCTTCAACAACTTAGAAAAGTTCCTAAACTTGGAAAATGGGTGCCTCATGAATTGTCTGAAAACATTCTCAAATTCCGAGTTGACATCTGCTCTTCTCTCCATTCTCGCCAACTTGTTTCACCTTTTTTGGATAGACTTGTGACTGGCGTCGAAAAATGGATCTTTTATCGAAATGTTAAGCGTCGTAGACAGTGGCTTGGTAAGGGGGAAGGACCCCAGCCACAGCCGAGAAGAGAACTTCATGGGCAAAAGGTTCTTCTTTCAATCTGGTGGGATTGCTAAGGAATAATCCACTTTGAATTATTACCAATTAATGCTCAAATATACTGTCAGCAATTAGAGCGTTTGAACCAAGCTTTGAGGGATAAAAAGACCTGCTCTAGTGAATCGAAAACGGGTAATGTTTCATCAGGACAATGCGCGACCACACACAGCAAGAATCACGTCACAAAAGATCGAAGAACTTGGTTGGGAGAAAATTCCTCATCCACCTTATTCTCCCGACCTTGCTCCTTCAGACTACCATTTGTTTCGTAGCTTACAGAATCATTTGGAAGAAAAGAGCTTTTGTAACACAGGAAGAGGTTAAAACTGACATTTGTGAGTTCTTCGAATTAAAGCCAAAAGAATTTTACAGTAATAGAATTAGTAAGCTTGTTAATAGATGGAAGGAAGTCATAGATAATCAGGGAAGATACATTGTTGACTGAATCTGTAATTAAATGTAACATTTGGTCACTTGTTTTCTTTATTCAAAATTCGGACAGAACTTATGGGATGACCTGATAGAAAGACATGCTGAAAATGACAACGAAACAGTTGGAATTTCTAGGACATTTTATGACGAAAGACCTCTTGGACAATTTAATACGAATTGAGCGTATTAACGGAAGTAGGGATAGAGAAAACGTTAGCATTTTAGTAAATGTGTTTGCGTGAAGAGTCAAGAATTCATACAATCATAAATATTAAGTTTCTTTGTACGTTTCTATAAATATTTTCGGGGTAATTGTTGTGATAAACTTTGGTAGTTCGACTTTACAAATTTAAGCGCAGTACTAGATTGAAAGATCGGTCTCATCCTTTTACACTTGAAATAATAGATGCATGAGTACGTTTTATGCTAAGTTTTTCTCTCGCACTTCTCACTTGTGGAACTCTCTTCCGGTCTCTTGCTTTCCAGTCAACTTTGATCTTCAAAGATTTCCCGGTAAAGTCAATTGTTATCGTTTCTCTTCTTAATTACATTTCTTTTATCATTCTCTCTCCTCAATGATATTTATATCTTCCACATATTCTTTCACACTCTGTAACCTCTTGCGTCTTAGTGGCTTTATTTCCTTATTTGGTTTGAAATATTTTTTAAAAAGCGAGTTCTTATTTTTTTTTAAATTCTGATAGTAAAATACATAAATGACTTTTTCTAGATATAGTAAATTTGTTTTAGGTCAATGTTATATAGTTGTTATATAATCGTTAAAACCATAGTATTACATAAGTATTTAGATTCTAAAGGATTTAAATTTTAAAGGATTTTACCTACATTTAGCAAGCATCTTTTTGTTTTAATTCATTTGACATGTTTTTTTCTACCATCCTTAAAAAATCTTAGACAAAATTTTGTTTGCAATGAATCGGAGTATTTCGTTCATTTTGCTCAAATAAGTTTTTGTTTCTAATTTGAAAAAACAACAACAAAAGAACGGGGCGTTTTCTAAACGTCATATTGTTGTGGCTTTGTTTGGGCCAGAAATAAGGACACAAAGAGAGGGATTGAGTTAAACAAATATATTAAGAGAAACAGTAATACAAACATATACAAACGAGAGTGTTACAGCAAGAATTTTCGGTCCGACTGTCGGAGCTGACTGGTGGAAACTTGCCTCTGCAAAAGGCAGTACCTGCTCCTATTTATAGCTGGGAGAGTTCAATGCGTGCGGGGATAAATTACCAAAACAAATATACAGTCAAATATCATTACTTCTGAAAATGATGAAACTTATTGTTAACCTATAAGATTTTAAATTGTATAAAGACCTCAAGAAGAAAACAAAATGTTATAGCAAAATTAGTTTAAATTTAACACACAATTCCAACTGAAAATATATAAAATATTACACGATTAGCCACTTAGTTCTTTGATTAGTAATTACACCCTTGTGCAAATTAATTGGAACAACTGCTTTAGTTTCGTTTCTTACACCATACAGTCAGTTTTAGACGCATTGGAATGACAGGGTGTAATCGATTTCTACTATTTTCCTCAGATTAGATCATTTGCAATGGTGTGCAGCAATATGAATCTCTTTTTGGGATGCATGATGAAATTTATTTGGCCTTGAAAAACATTACGTCATCCAGGATTGCATCAGATTTGTCTCGACTGTTGATTAGTTGTCCTATGACCATTGTCTGCGATGGGCATTACTCCAAGAAAGAGTACAAAAATGTAAAGCCGCACGAACACACTGGCAAGCCATACAAGTCAGATAATCAAAGTATTATCGACTGGCCTGGAAACACTTCTGATTTAGATCAAGTCGAATCTGTAGTCAGTCTGCAAGGAACGACTTCGTGGAATGGACTTACGAAGTACTAACATGATCACTTGGTCATGTTTCATTGGCAAAAATACGAAAAAAAAAGTAAATAATAACGGAATTATTCATTTTGTTTCAATTAATTTGCACAAGGGTGAAGACTGAATATTGAGATTGCAATTTATGTTTTGAATGTAACTGGGCAAATATTAGGTCTAAGCCGGTGACAGTATTTTGTGCGTTAAAACAAGTGAGACTTTTTCCTTTTTCGTGTGAAGTAAAAAGCAATAAGCTTGTCTATATAGGAAGACGAATAATAATATAATAACCACGTATCTATATACGTATCTAATCCAGATAAATATTTGTTATACTTAGCATCAGTATATGGTATCCTTAGAAGCGAAACGTTGAAGAAACAAAATTAATAATTTGTGGGAAAGTTTACGGTTTAATTTGATTTGTGTTCTGGCATATCAACATCTACAGTCTTTGCTTCATTAACAATAGATATGCAGGCATAGATTTAGTTTGCATGAGAATCCAAAAGGTATTTGGTTTGATCGGTAGTCAATCAGGTAGAGTAAAGACGTGGGCCCTTTGTTGGCGCTGTTTACCTCTCTGCAGGGGGTGCAGCTTGACCCGAGCAAGCAGGGCAAAAGGGCTGGATTATATTTTATGATCGCTGAGTTGTGGCTGCATTTTGCTAATGATCATAGTCATTTCTAGTCTTTGAATCTGTTTCCTAATTTTAACTTGATGCTAAAGAGAGAAAGTAATGTTAAACTTCTGTTCTATAACGTAGGAATGTCGACAACTGATCAAAAGCCTTCTAAAATCTTTCTATCGTTGGTTCTAATACAAAAAGAATATTTCTGAAACATAGATTATCTTCCTATGAGATTAGTGCACGGTAACAAGATGTAGAAATTCCCGCCTGAAAAACAGATGAGTCGTTTTTTGCCGGTGATGTTAATCATTTTATTAATCAAATCTTGAGCAAGCGAGCAAGCCTATAATGTTTCATATATATGTATATATGTATACTCTCTTTTAAGTCTTATCGAATCTGCCATTTTTTATGGTAAGGGTCGGTTATTTCTTTCATTTAACGTTTATCAAAAATAATATTTATTCTTATGATAGCGCAGAGCCATTTTTTCAAAGTTGCCACATACCCACCTGTTGGTGAGATTAGCGCAAATCTTCATCCTGATAACTGCATTATCAGATAATCTTGGAAGTCATTTCTTTTTAAATACATCTTCACAAATTTCAGCTTTATGTTTTATAAATCACGCTGTAATACTGAACGATTTCTTGGCCATTTAACGTAAAAAGCTATATATTTACTGTCTAAATATAAATTCCTATAAAAACGCATTACGGTCAAGTTTCCTCGCAATATCAGATTTGATTGTTGTCAAGGGTTATTCAACACACACACACACACACACACACACACACACACACACACACACACACACACACACACACACACACACACACACACAGTGCTGTTCGATAAAAGTGACTCACCTGATACTTTTTACTATGAAACGAAAGTTGAGCTAAATTCAAAGGATAAGCGATCTAAAATCCGAAGAAGAAGCTTTGAAAGCTCTTTGAATTTAGCAGTAAGTACTGTCAAGCATCCGTTCAGTATAATGTTCTGGGGATCCTTTTTTTTCCATGGAACTAGTTTCTTAAAACCTATTGAAAAGACCCTCAGGGGCGAGTAATACAAGAGAATTTTAGTCTTGTCTGCTCCCTTCTGCTGAAAGGGTGCAAATCTACCCCACCAAGCTCATTTTTATGCAGGATAATGCTCCCTGTCACAAATCAAAATTGATGAATACTTTGATGAGAAGCAGCTGAGTGTTATGACATGGCCGCCCCAATCTCCTGACCTCAACCCCATAGAAAACTTATGGAGCATTATAAAGTACAGGCTCTCGAGAAAGCAGTTGAGCAACAAAGAGGATTAGATTGGGAATTTCATATTCGAATGGAATTCAATGCTTGGAGATGAGATTTGCCAGAACCTAATAAAGTCAATGCCAAAAAGGGTTGAAAAGGTTATTCAAAATAAAGGAGGACCCATAGATTATTAAATATTTTGAACTATATTACCTATTATAGATAAATTATACCTCTATTATTCCTTATTTAAAGCTGTTCGGTTATGTAGAAAGAACAGTAAGATATATAATCCGGTGTTCTTATTGATATTTTTTTATTTTTACAAAACAGTGCTGAATGTAAATTTACAGAGCATAAATATTATAAAATTAACTGATTTAAAATATGATTTCTTCGCTACACAGTACTAATGTTTCAAAAACTGAAGCTAAAAACTTATAAATTATATAATTAAATTAAAAGCATGAGTTCTGTTTCATCTTCAAGCGAATTTTGGAATAACTTATTTTTGAATTTACTGAGTTTTAAACGCACATATAAATCCATAATTTCCTGTTTCCAAGGATACAGAGAAAGCTAATCAGTTAGACAGGGGCGGTAGCGTGTTCATTTTTATTAACTATTGTTGTATCAATTATGTGTTACATTCGAAAAAGAGGTTAAGTTTAGCGGGGTATGGGTGTATTTTTAAACGAATTCTGACATATATATATATATATATATATATATATATATATATATATATATATATATATATATATATATATATATAGGCGTGTTTTTTTTTTAAATCACCAACACAACGAAATGCTAATTTTTCACAGTTACAATAAGTCTGTTTTTGTAATTTACCCCGATGGTGGGTTGAAAGAGATCGAAAGTACTAGGGCATGAAAAAACTACGGGGAATTCCTTAATGAATTTCATCTCAAGATTAAGGAACTGATTAAAAAACTGGAAAGGATCCATATAAAAATAAACAGACATAATATGTCTATATTATTCAATGAAAAAACACACACACACACATACAAACACACACACACACACACACACACACACACACACACACACACACACACACACACACACACACATATATATATATATATATATATATATATACACACAAATGAAATGACTTACTTTTTTTTAGTTGAGACATTATCTTATGTCTTTCTTTATCTCTTACTTTTCTTATTTCTTTTTTCCTTTTTTCGCGGGAAAAGAGACTCTTTGCAAATAATTAAAAAAATTGTAATAACACTCATTTACCACCGCCTGATGAGATGCGATGATATGCATCTAAACGTGAATTCATTTAAGTCGCTGTTACATATATCTTCGAATGTAATATACTATACTATAATAAAATATATATATATATATATATATATATATATATATATATATATATATATATATATATATATGTATATATATATGAGAACCTATTGGTTCTAATTCATGTTTACCACCTGTCCTTATTTTTCCTTATTGCTTTTCAAATTCCATACTCAAGAAATTAATTTTTTTTACCCAGTTTGATGAATCTATTTTTTCAAGTTCTTATATTTAGTGACCAGCAACTAATTTAAAGTGGGATTAAAAACGGTAGATGAAAAGTGATTTAAATTTGACCCCAAGCCGAATAAATGAAGCTAATCGTATTTAGAAATCGAAAAAAAAAAAAAACTCTGCAAGGCAAATATATCTAGATATTAATTCATCTAGTTTTGTTATTGATCTTAAGTAATATTTCCTATCTTCAAATATACACACAAAGGAAAGATGACAGTATGCTGCGATCAGCTTGCCCTCAGAATGAATGATGAATCATTTTAATTGGGAGAAATTATCGATTAACACACGAACTACTGAGCGTATTATAAACAGCATTCATGAACGGAAGTCTTGCACAGATCTATGCTTTTGAAACGAGCAGTTGGTACTTCCTTTGTTGTGTCGTTCATAACTGGATGTGTAAACGAAGATGCGAAAGAAAAACGACGGAGAAATTAATATTACATCTCAATAGGCGTCCTGGGTAAGACGATAGACTATATCCAACAGCAAGCCCCTGATCAGCAGGTTTTGACGAGCGTGGAAACACTTGTTAGGTTCCCAGCTATGGGCAAGAGGTAACTCCCAAACTGGATTCAAAACACTATGAATAGGCTTTAATACCAGCAATATATTTTCAGAATAATTATTATCAACAATACATTTTTGAAACAAAAAATCTTACCAGCAAAACATTTTTGGAAAAAATATTACCAATAATACATTTTTGAAAAAAATATTACCAGCAATAAAAATCTTGTCGGCATTAAATAACGCTTGGAGGTTGATATGCCGTAAAATACACCAAACCAAACACCAAACGAAACTCCTCAACAGTTTAGATTTCCAACCTCTTATGGCTTGATTTCTTCTTACCTGTGATTGGCGAACTCAGAATTCATTGCTTATTACGCATGGGTAAGTGATAACATATTTGGTGTACAAAAACAAATTAATCTATCTAAAATCAGTTTATTCGCCATAGATTTAGTTAGACTCAAATAATGCTGAAAATTACTTTAAATGATTGTTAGATAAGGCCAACTTAGACAAAAGAACACACCGTTAGGATCAAAATCTTATTTAAAAGCAATATGACCAAAAATCTGAAGCCAGGCTGTATGATAAGCATCAATCGATGACATGTCACGTGACCCATTACGGTTGTCGGAGCCCCACATGTACTATAGCCGCAGTAGCAGTGGTGTTTCCTGGGCCTGATATTTATTAGACCCAGTCTGCCCTGCTATTTACCTATCACCGGAGGGAGAAGTGATGGATTTATTTTATACCTTTCCCAAGGCACGTAAGTGAATGCAAGGAACTCGATTGGAATTTGAACTCATCTCGTCGACTCATCAATCCTCGTCGCTATGGTATATAGTGTCTTTTCTAATTGCAGAAACATGACAGAATGCCCTGATTAGCGTCTAGCATATCTCGATAGTCAACCAGCTCATCTTGTTGACACATGTCGGTCTTCCGCTGTTTTTGTTTCACGCCAAACTAAGTGAAACTCGATTTAATACTGAATTCAGGAAAGACTTAATAAATTCAGTCATGGACCAAAATTTACCTGAGTTGAGAGAAATATTCTTTTCCGTTTGTTTTCGATTTCTCTCTTTAGGGTAAATCGTAACAGGGTAACATATCAAGATCACCCATCTCGCAGGAGAAATTACAGAACAAGAAAAACGTTACTTGCATTATTTACATTATTCGGACTGTTAACCTCATCTTCATTGTCATATTCACAATGTTTCAGCCGTTGTACGGCCTTCTTCAGGTGATTAGAATATGACAATAAAAATGAGGATAACAGTCCGAATAATGCAATAATCATAATACTTCATCTCAGAGTTATAGATCTTGAAGAAAAGCGTTGCAGAAATACAAACATTTGGCAGATATATTCTTTGTAGTCGCAACCCCCTAAGTATGTTTTCTGGGAAGGGAAACCACAGCAGATCTGAGTTAAGGATGGATTCTATTATGAGATGAGGAAAAAAACTGTATTAGAAAATCTTTAAAAAAAAAATTAATTTTCATGAAAGCACACATTGCTTTAGTAATTAAAAACTAGGGAAATACTTTTCATTAGTCATTTTCAATCTGTTTTGGGATATTTTCGGGGCCTAAATCCGCTAGAAACGTCTCAATCAAAAGTTTTTGATCAAAGTTTGCAGTTATCAAATAGCACTCGTGGGATTTATTCTACTTACGAATACAATTTTTATTTTCACTTTTCCTTTTAAAGGTCAGTTACTTTTAGACGACGAGCAAAAATCGCCTGAGACTTATCGAGTCATTTTTGGCAGTAAAAATGAAGTCACGGAACATTCAATAAATCTAATCACGAAATCTTGGACATAAGAAGAAAACGTTAAAATAGACTATAATGTAAAGAAATTGGTATTTGCTATATTTGTGATGTCAGACTCTAAGACACACGCATGGTGAAGCCGGTGAGGATCGCATTCAGTATATAACAGTAATAGGTTACAAGACGCGCACGTCATGAAAGGAAATAACAGGAGTTTCCTTTATTGGTTGTAAACATATTTTTCATGCACGATCCATCGAAAAAGAACATTAAACGCGATATTTATGCTTGCTTTAGTCTGTAAATCTCTATATATTTTACGCTATTATGTAGAAAGCGAACAGGAATGTGAGTGCTTTTGAATGAAAAAAAAGAAACCATCATTCCACATAAATCTTAGTACTGTTGATTATACAATTTTTAAGATAACCATATGCTTAAGCACTATCCTCACTGGGTGCTCCGAACTTTCAACCTTGTGCCACATCTAAGCAACGCTTAGAAAATCACTATATGCTTTAGCACTATTTCGGGACCTTAACTATAATTTAGTGACAATAAGTATAGTGTTTGGTGTACGACTAATGTAGTGGTTGACGGCGCCGAAAGTGAAACCGGTTTGCTGATATCCCATTCGTTGGATTTACTTTCGCATAAATATCTTTAGGAAAATATCCATCTTTTCTCTCCTCCCTTAGATATGGTTTAAATAGCAGGGTAGACTGGGATCCTTAGCCTTGTTTGAGAACCAGTCTGGGGGCTTGCGGCCATATCATGCTGAAACATCAGTTCCCGAAGGATCACAAAATAAAGCAGCATCGAACTTGGGTTAACGCTTGGGAATACCAAGTGCTGGAAGCTTGGATGTGCGGGTGGTGTAATGGATATCCAATTCCAGTTGGTTTCCTTATATCCACATACGTACATACTGTTGGAAAAGGTTATGAATCTGACTCTTATCCCCCAGCTATGGATTAATTAGTAAGACTTCTATCACTAAATCATTATTATCTCAAAAAGATTGTTATCATTTAAAAATATTTTCTGGCTTTAAGTAACCTGAAAATAGTTGATAATCCATAGAAAATGAATGAATGAATTAATAAAACAACCAGCCTGGGAGAAGGAAAACTCTAAATTCATTCTTGTAAAAAAACAACTATCTCCAGAAACCAAAATTGCAGCCACTGGGTGGAAAATCTGTGGCTCTATTATTCATAGAAGAGTATCACTAAGTTGGAGAATTAATAGTAACACGAAACAAAAACTATGCAAATTAGTTGATGTGATAAACATTTAAAACAAGTGACGTATCCTGACACTCGAAAACATTTTAATCTAGAGAGTAAAAGAGGAACTCGTAGCACTTAACAACAGAATTTTAGACAGTATATTATACAGTGTGTCCATAAAGTCCGTGTGCACTTTAAAAAAATTATAACTTTATTTGTATTTGCGATAGAAATAATTTGTAAAAAGGATTAGAAAGAAGTAGATCTATATATTTTTTAAGGTTTTATTGAAATTTTATTTGAGTTTCCACATGTCTTCCATCATTAGCAATACAAAGGGTAATACGATTTTGCAGTTCACGGAAAACATTTGCCAACTGATTTACAGTAATGCCTGAAATCACATTAGTTATTTTAGCTATACTTAAAACTTGGTACATTAAACTTTATAACATATTTTACAGATTATTTCTATCACAAATATAAATATAAAGTTATAATTTTTTTTAAAGTGCACACGAACTTTATGGACACCCTGTATGTAATGGTTCAATTATTACATGTAATGGTTCAATTATTATATGTAATGGTTCAATTATTATATGCAATGGTTCAATTATTACATGTAATGGTTCAATTATTATATGTAATGGTTCAATTATTATATGCAATGGTTCAATTATTACATGTAATGGTTCAATTATTATATGTAAAGGTTCAATTATTACATGTAATGGTTCAATTATTATATGTAATGGTTCAATTATTATATGCAATGGTTCAATTATTACATGTAATGGTTCAATTATTATATGTAATGGTTCAATTATTATATGCAATGGTTCAATTATTACATGTAATGGTTCAATTATTATATGTAATGGTTCAATTATTATATGCAATGGTTCAATTATTACATGTAATGGTTCAATTATTATATGTAATGGTTCAATTATTATATGCAATGGTTCAATTATTACATGTAATGGTTCAATTATTACATGTAATGGTTCAATTATTATATGTAATGGTTCAATTATTATATGCAATGGTTCAATTATTACATGTAATGGTTCAATTATTACATGTAATGGTTCAATTATTATATGCAATGGTTCAATTATTATATGCAATGGTTCAATTATTACATGTAATGGTTCAATTATTATATGTAATGGTTCAATTATTATATGCAATGGTTCAATTATTACATGTAATGGTTCAATTATTACATGTAATGGTTCAATTATTATATGTAATGGTTCAATTATTATATGCAATGGTTCAATTATTACATGTAATGGTTCAATTATTATATGTAATGGTTCAATTATTATATGCAATGGTTCAATTATTACATGTAATGGTTCAATTATTACATGTAATGGTTCAATTATTATATGTAATGGTTCAATTATTATATGCAATGGTTCAATTATTACATGTAATGGTTCAATTATTATATGTAATGGTTCAATTATTATATGCAATGGTTCAATTATTACATGTAATGGTTCAATTATTATATGTAATGGTTCAATTATTATATGTAAAGGTTCAATTATTACATGTAATGGTTCAATTATTATATGCAATGGTTCAATTATTATATGTAATGGTTCAATTATTATATGTAAAGGTTCAATTATTATATGCAATGGTTCAATTATTATATGTAATGGTTCAATTATTATATGTAAAGGTTCAATTATTATATGCAATGGTTCAATTATTACATGTAATGGTTCAATTATTACATGTAATGGTTCAATTATTATATGTAATGGTTCAATTATTATATGTAAAGGTTCAATTATTATATGCAATGGTTCAATTATTACATGTAATGGTTCAATTATTACATGTAATGGTTCAATTATTATATGTAATGGTTCAATTATTATATGTAATGGTTCAATTATTATATGCAATGGTTCAATTATTACATGTAATGGTTCAATTATTATATGTAATGGTTCAATTATTATATGCAATGGTTCAATTATTACATGTAATGGTTCAATTATTACATGTAATGGTTCAATTATTATATGTAATGGTTCAATTATTATATGTAAAGGTTCAATTATTACATGTAATGGTTCAATTATTATATGCAATGGTTCAATTATTACATGTAATGGTTCAATTATTATATGTAAAGGTTCAATTATTACATGTAATGGTTCAATTATTATATGCAATGGTTCAATTATTATATGCAATGGTTCAATTATTACATGTAATGGTTCAATTATTATATGTAATGGTTCAATTATTATATGCAATGGTTCAATTATTACATGTAATGGTTCAATTATTATATGTAATGGTTCAATTATTATATGCAATGGTTCAATTATTACATGTAATGGTTCAATTATTATATGTAATGGTTCAATTATTATATGCAATGGTTCAATTATTACATGTAATGGTTCAATTATTATATGTAAAGGTTCAATTATTACATGTAATGGTTCAATTATTATATGTAATGGTTCAATTATTATATGCAATGGTTCAATTATTACATGTAATGGTTCAATTATTATATGTAATGGTTCAATTATTATATGCAATGGTTCAATTATTACATGTAATGGTTCAATTATTATATGTAATGGTTCAATTATTATATGCAATGGTTCAATTATTATATGTAATGGTTCAATTATTACATGCAATGTAATAGTTCAATTAAAAGAATTGTTACGAATTTGGAAGCTCTTGTTTACACGCGTAAAACTTGCACCCGGAATTCACAAGTAGATTTTAACAACTTAAAATATTTTATGCTAAAGCAGTATATCCTTTCCCCACACACAGTCTCCTTACACACACGCACACATATATATATATATATATATATATATATATATATATATGTTGAGTCTTGACTCAATGTTGAATCTCGCCTATTGCATGGAATAATAATGCAACACAAAATGTACTTAGAACAAGAATGTATTATAACAAGAAAGTGTACACAATAAGTACATATAGTATTTCTGTATATTTCTGGGAAGACGTTCCTGGAGAATGTGTTGATAGTCGCAGTCGATCAGAGTCTCTAGTTGGATCTCGTGATTCCCTTCCCTCGTCTTCCGGTACCAACCATTATTTATATAGTTGATAGTCACCTATGCAGATTAGGTGGATCCTACACAACAATATATATATCGCTAGAACAATTACGACTGAGTAGTGAGTTCGATCCTCACTCGGTACCCAATACTTTCGGCATTGTGTCACATCCGTGCTACGCTTGGAAAATCACTATTTATTTGAACTAACTGGACACCTCGAGGCGGTGTAACAATACACGAACGAAAATTGATAACAGAAGCCATTTGTTTATACCAACGGCTTCCCATACTTAATACTTCTCATCTTCACTCTCACGTGGTCATGTGTGAGCTGCGGTGCGTTTTTCGCTGCCGCTTCTCGTATACACAAGTTTGTCGTTCCTTTGAAATTTTTCATGCAACAAAAACAGACTATCATTATTGTTTCGTCCGTGTGTTGTTTGGTATATTGAAATGTAATTGTCATCTTTGATAATAGCTTATGTAAGCCGAAAGCTTAGATTGGATTTAAACATGTATCAATATGGTGATTTTCTTTCGACTTTCAATGATAATGTTATAAAGATTATCAGACATTATGAAAGGAACTTACTTAAAATAAATAGACAAAACTTGTCTATATTATTTAATGAAATGTGCATTAATATATATATATATATATATATATATATATATATATATATATATATATATATATCAGAATACAAGGTTGATATAAGTAAAAACACTATTTTTTAAAAAGTGCTCAATACAAAGTGGAGCGAATAATATTTATTTAAGAATTATAACATAAATATGTTATAACATCGCTATATATAGCGATTTTCTAAGCGTAACTTAGATGTGGCGCAAGGCTGGAAGTATGTGGCACCCAGTGAAGATTGATCTCACTACTCATTCGTGTTAGCGAGACAAGCTTGCCAACCATTACATCGCCTTGAAGTGCCCAAACATCGTTATATATATATGTAATTTCGCACTCATGAGTATGTTTATATGACATATCGCTTCTAATAAAGGTATGACTTGTGTACCTGTTTAAAATTGATGCGTTCATATATCAAGTATAGATCTATTTGCCATCAATTATAAGTCAAAAAGTCTTCCCTTAAATTACTTATTTTTCTATTTCACCTTTCGATTTTCACGTTAGCGGACCACTTAGCAGAGAAAAGCCCTCGCACACATTGGGAGAGTCGGCAGGGTGATTTCTCTTCATGAGTAAAAGGTCACGTATCCGATGAGTCAAACACGTAATCAATGGAACGAGAAACAACATGAGGAATAATTGTTCAAAACGTACATCCAGTTTCTGCCCGACTTGTCAACTTATCAATGCTAACTTTCTTCCTCTGGCTTCTCAACCTTTCACCAGATAGAGTCTCCACCCAAACACGCGTGGGAAGAAATCTCCGTGTAAAACTATGTGTCCATCCGATTATTGTAAGACATTAAAAACAAAAGTAAATCCGAAAAATATGCTTGAAGCTGATTGAGATGCATGTAGTAGTTTTCACTGCTTGCTCCGTTTTTTTTTCCTCAAAATATTTTCACTGTGAATCTTCTTTCTAATTATGCTTTTAAATAATTATATAAGTACCGTAAAAATGAAAATGAAAATATGTAATTATGTGAATATATTCAATGCGCGTAATTATTAAGTAAACAACTAAAATTATGAAGCCACAAGCAACGCCCAAACTACAATTCAACAAACCCCAGAGCGATTTTGAAACAAAAACATGTAGTCAAAAAAGAGGTAATATAGAATTGTTGGAACACGTCACGAACTCAAGGCGGAAAGCCTTAAGCGAAGTACAAGCGACAACAGCAAGTCCTGCAGAGGATAGAAGACACGAATCAGATGAGAGTTAACATACTCGATTAAAACAAAAAATAAAAAAACAAAAAATAGACAGCTGATAATGCCAGGAAATGAATCAGAATATATGCTAACAGTGTGGGAAAACGATATATATAATGTTTACACACACACACACACGCGCATACACACACATACACATATATATATATATATATATATGTGTGTACATGTCATTAAAAAACGGCTGACAAGGTGCTTTTATTTAGTCTTTTATACAATTTCTCATGCGATCTAATAATGTTTTTCTTTTCGAATGATAAATTATATAAAAAATGTCCGAATGTTCTTTTTATCCGAGCGCTTTCGGCTATACATTTAGCCATTTTCAAGGATTATATTATTAATCCTCATTTAAATATTCATGGAGACCTATCGGACAATATTCGGAACATACTTGTCGACAACACTAATATAAAAGCATCTTCCACATGCAAAAAAGGCTAAAAATAATGGAAGCCTTATTAATAAAAACAAACAAACCAACCTTTAATAATATTAACTTTGAACATGGACATAAGATCTTGACCGTGTTTTGAAACAAAAAAATGAACATTTTATAATACATACATATAACAAACTATTTATATTTCTAACAGTTAAAATGTAATCCTTGAAAATGGCTAAATGTATAGCCGAAAGCGCTCGGATAAAAAGAACATTCGGACAGTTTTTATATAATTTATCATCCGAAAAGAAAAACATTATTAGATCGCATGAGAAATTGTATAAAAAAAACTAAATAAAAGCACCTTGTCTGTCGTTTTTAATGAAATGTGCATGAAAGAAGGATTGCTGCCTAAATACACACACACACACACACACACACACACACACATATATATATATATATATATATATATATATATATATATATATATATATATATATAAGAACAATTTTAGGGAAATCTATGGGAAGGTAGGGAAAGTTTTCGCATGACATGTTTCAACCTTCATCGGACTAAAGCATCGTTTCTCAAACTTTTTACTCTTGCGTAACCCTTAAAATAAATTACATGTCTCAAGGAAACCCTGGACAAAAACAAAATTATATACTATATCTTTCTCATTTTATTTTCATCGTAGTTCACGTGATGAATATCATCGTATATATTTTTGAACAACTGGTTCGCTGAGTGGGCACTGACTAGTGAAGGTGGTTTCACAAGGGCGCCCTACAGACATCAATAAATATTTTCCCAATGATTGTTACAATTTTTTAATAACATAATAGGTTAGATAAGATGGTGTCTATATTACAAGATTACAATAACCAAGAATATATTTTTTGTGTTTAGTAATATTATGTATATGAAATTAAATAAAAAGTCAAAAGTGCATTAGCTTGTCTCACCTATTCTCTGGGAACTCTTGGGTACCTTTTGAGGAACCTTATGTTTCCGGGGAACCCCGATCGAGAAATTGTAGTCTAAAGTGATGTAATAATGTTCCCTAATATTATGTTAAACTAAATCTATAGCAATAGGAATATAATGTTGTTTTGAGTGGCTAGCAATGTATGTTTTCTAATTTAGCCATCATCGATTTCGGTTTCAAATCATATCTGGGTCAATTTGTCAGGAAGATGACTTCGGCCAAGAGAGACAATCAATGCAAGTGTGTGGCACCTTTTAAAAAGTGCCTAAAAAAACTATACTACGGGCTCACTCAAGCCTTGCAAGTGAAATGAAGTTGACGAATGTGTTCGGAGACGAACGATGATTGTTCTCGCACGAAAATACAAGTCATCGTAATCGAGAGAATGAGCGTGCTGGCCTTGTACAAACTGTTGATCATGACAGGTTATGCACTCTCTGACAGAAACTAGCAAATGTCTGCTCAGCATAGTTGTAGTATAAACTACATGTGGTCTCTGTGGGTCCTGGACAAATACAAACATGTCTTTTTTTTATTTTTGATTATGTCAAAACATACGACATACTCATGGACAATTATTTTCATTTTGCGAACACATCCATTTGAAAGTTAACTAACCTGTAATAATGTTACGAAAACGATAAAAATGTGATACTAGGGTTGAGTTTAAGTCTCCCCCACCAAAAAAAAGTACAAATAAAATCAAAGCGGCAAATATTTAGAGTAAGACACCATACCATATTTAGGGGAAAAAAGGGTTAAATTTTTGGAACATTAAGATTACCTCCTCGGTTATCCATTGAAACTGCTATCCACCGGAAAAGAAAAGAAAAGAAGCCAGTCCCCACCGAGGACCATTTAAAATACAGTTCGCGCAGCGGATTGGTTGTTACAATCATCCAATCAGGTGTGCGGAAAACGTGGTCTTTTTTCGTCTAATTCATTAAAAAAGCCAGAGTAGCTGTTAGCTTTTGTTTGCGAGGGGGAATCAGAGATTGATCTCCCCTGATTGGGTCGACTTGGTGATGGGGAGTATGATGTTGAAAGACCCGAAACTCACTGATGAACCAAATCAAATTACATCACTGACGACCCCATCCGGCGCTTACTTAAGAGCGTATTTTTGAATGAAGTAGGCGTCAGCAATAAGGAGTAGCTAACCACCCTAGCCAACAGTTGTGCTCAGAAACGAGAAACCGATCATTATTTTTTGGGACGCTCTTTTGAACAATCGCTTCACTCTTGAGCTGAGTCGAGTTTGATAACCTTTCTTTTTAAGAGCTATCGAACATTTTCAATATTCGCAACTCCCATTATAGTAAAAGAAAATGTACATTTTCTTTTATTGCCTTCAAATCCATATTTCTCTAACATTCTTGCAAAAGATTTTTGAAATATCCATTATTTTATAGACACTTTCTAAACTCATAGCCTTTTGGCTACTCCCAGATTAGTTTCTTCAAAACTCTACTTTTGCTATCGCAAATGTCTCAGGAGTGCCTGGACGATCAATATATTTCCTGTCAAAGTAGAATGCTTGTTTCAATAATGGAAAAGCAGCATGCCAATACTTCTGGCCCGAGAAGAAAATGCAACTTCATCAAAAGCAAAGCTGTGGTAGAGCTTATACCTTATTGAAATTTAGTACGAAACATCACTAATTAATCACCAAAAGGCACTTATGCATCTAAAGAAAACTTTATTTTGAAAGCTGACGTCAATATGTGTGCACTCATGAGTGTGTGTGATAAGCAGAGCAAAGCCACAAGCGTTCCTATAGAAACAACGACAATACAAAATGATGTTATCATGCAAAGCAAGTATTGATGTCTGTGTGGATAACATGAGGAAGACAGGAAGAATAATCAACCCGTCTAAAAATCAACTGCCAAGCGAACAGCCAACAAACTTATATATATGAAAAAGGAAAACATGGTGTCAACATATACGCAATATATATATATACATATATATATATATATATATATATATATATATGAAGAAATATAGTCTTAAAATGTGCTATATTTAGGGGATAAGTGCTCAATATCAGAGATAGAGCGTGTGTAAATATAAAAGTGGACATGGAAGTCAGCACTTAGAGGTGACAGTCTGTTTCATGCTAGTGCAATCGTCAGACAACTAGTTCTGTTATTTTTCTCGGCTATTTATATATAAGGGTCAGTGGTGCATTATGGGTAGTCTATTACTTTTAACGGAAGTCGCTTATTTGTTTATTTATTTATGTCAAGTTATTTTGCTTGTTTTTTTGTTTGTTTTAATTTTATTTTTATTTTTTATCTTATATATTTATTTATTTATTTTTTATTTTGATCGGTGTTTTTTTGTTAACGTAGTAAAAATTTGTTTATGTACCTTATTGTTGGTAGTCTATTATGGCGGTCATTTACCGGAAGTCGGATGTTTGCTTATTTATTTGGGTCAAATTGTTTTGCTTGTTTTTATTTATTTTCATTTTTATTTTTTATCTTATATATTTGTTTATTTGTCATTGATTAAATCTATTTGTTAAATTTTGGGGTGGGATATTGTGGTTTGTTCTTACTATTATTTTGGTCGGAACAGTTTTTAATTTATCTATTTGGGTTGATTATCTTTATTTGTTTTTTCTAAACGGCTAGTTTATCGTAATCGGTTGTTAGTTTATTTATATATTTGGATGTATTTAGATCAATTTATTATACTTGTTGTTATTTATTTGTTACACTATATATTTTTGGCTTTCGATTTTTAAGTAACGTAGTATATTATCTTTTATTAATTTTTTTATTTTTTATCGTTATATAACAGTTATAACTTTCGTCCGTTCTTTTGTTTTGTTTTTATTTCGCATATTCTAACAGGTGTGATTTTGTAATTTGTTTGGAGTAATTTATTTTGCTTATTTTATTGTTGTTTTGTTTGTTTATATATTTATTTATTTTTCTATTTTAAGTTACGTAGTCAAAATTTGTTTTCATGTCTGCATTTTGAGATTAGCTCGGAACTTTATATATATATACATATATATATAAAGATCTATATATATATATATATATATATATATATATATAAGATCTATATATATATATATATATATATATATATATATATATATATATATATATATATAACAAAGTGCAGGAGAACGAACAGTAGGATTACAGCGGTCAAAACATTAATTTAAAAATACTGTTTAATACACAAAGTAGAGCCGTGAATATTTATTTATCTGATGCAGTGTTACATTAGAACATATGCACATATACAATGCAAAATTGTACATTTTACAGTGATTCCCCAACTGATGAGACGTCTAAAAAGTTTTCCCTTTTTGACGTTGAAACAAAAATGTACAATTTTGTAGTGGATATGTGCATGTTCTAATGTAACATAATATATATATATATATATATATATATATATATATATATATATATATATATATATATACGAACCCTGAAACAGCAAATGAGGTGAGAAGCTTAAGGAAATCATATAACTCTACCATTTTCAGTGGCAAGATATATTTTTATTTGATGGGTGCGAAAATTTTTCCGCTCCATCTTATTTTCCAAAATCAAATCTGACTAAATCATATATATATATATATATATATATATATATATATATATTAAATAAAAACAGACCACTTTAAGGTTCCATGTAATAAATTATTTCACCACAGCCCCTTTAAAGGACCGCGGATCATCAGATTTTACTTCGAAGGGTTGAAACGAAAAATGAAAAGAAATTTACACATTTTTGACCGGCAGTACCAAGTATATGTAAATTAACGAAGTGAGGGAGTGAGGGGGAGAGACATGATTAAGTAAGATGTAACATTTCTATTCTTTCAAATTTAAATTGTTTGAGGAAATCCAGACATTGACACATTAAATCGGTTAACTTAACGGAAGTTATATATTGATATGGAAGGGGGAGAGGAGAAAAAGGCATAAAGAGAAAAAGAGAGAAAGAAGTCATGAGAGAGAGTGTCATTAACTTTCTTTGGAATTAAATAGACCCTGTTGTTATTATCATAAAAACTTTAGTTATTTTCCTTGAGAGACGTTCGTTTGAGTGCAGGTATTGCTCTATTTTTGGTCTTATGTACGTTTTAATAGTATATATATATATATATATATATATATATATATATATATACATATATTTATATATATATATATATATATATATATATATATATATATATATATATATATATACTATTAAAACGTACATTAGACCAAAACTAGAGTATTAATAGTATATATATATATATATATATATATATATATATATATATATATATATATATATGTGTGTGTGTGTGTAATTTGGCAGCAACTTTTCTTTTAGACATGTTGTGTTGAATGTTAAAGTCAACATCGTCCTGCATATTTTCTTTTGAATTTTCTCATATTTTCTAATGAGACTTTTTATTTGAATATTTCAATTTTCTCATATTTTCTAATGAGACTTTTTATTTGAATATTTCAAATAAAAAGTCTCATTAGAAAATATGAGAAAATTCAAAAGAAAATATGCAGGACGATGTTGTCTTTAACATTCAACACATGTTTAAAATATATATATATATATATATATATATATATATATATATATAGATAGATATATATATATTGATATATATATATACATACTATTAAAACGTACATAAGACCAAAAATAGAGCAATACCTGCACCCAAACGAACTTCTCTCAAGAAAAATAGCTGAAGTTTTATGATAATAACCAAGATATGCCTCCCACACAAAGCGGTGCTGTGGCATTCAATGAATGCACCCTAGGTCAGTACACCGCTTTCGAATTGTTAACAATGATACAACAGCCCGAATACATCACTTCATAATGTTTACTGTTTGACCAAGATTAACATTTTTCGACAGATATACATACGCCATAGTTTACTCCAAATACAGAAGACCCCAAAGTTCCACCCTCTTAAAAATATCACCCGGGGCGGTCCACCCTCCTCTAGCTGAGCGTAGTTTAACCATTAAAAAGCGGGCATCATCAATTGATGTCTCATTGGAGATGAGCGGATATAATCAATTGAAGATTTAAACTGTACAGACAGCATTCCTTCAAGGTTTGACTCTAAGACAACGTATCTGCCTGGATGCTTCTTTCAAGTAAAAATGTCGATAAAGTGATGAAAAATACATGTTAATAATGCAGAGGTCCATTATTCATGGAATGCTTTAAATTTCCCTTCTTTGTTTTAAAAATTAAAAGAGTTAAGATATCATATTTATAGCTTTGTAAATAATTAGAACGAAAATAAACATAAAACTGCTATGTAAAAAACGATTTTTCCCATTTTTTACCACTTTGTATTGCACGTTCGTGCAATTCTTATCGCTGTTGAAGAATTAATCTGGCAAAAATACGCAGCTGACGTATAATCACTTGACAGACATAAATATTTGTTACATTAAATCCATAGCTAATGCAACAAATCGAGGGAACTATTTCTTTTCGCTGGCGCATAGGCGTATGTGAGGCTCAAATCCACTGCACGATAATAGTTGCTTGTCAAACTTGTTCGACATTACTGTACGCAGAGTCACTTTCAGTGCATTGTTATAATTTATGAATAGAAGATTTGATCAATTATTGGATTCAACCTGGTAGGTTGCTTTTAATTAAATTTTCATCCGAAATATAATTACAAAAAAGGTCACCTCTATTTGGTAACAGGCGTCGTTAACTGTTGGCTTGAAAACAGTTTCTGCACAAATTTTTGTATATATTTAATAAAGGTTTTTCAGGATTGTGTTTCCAAGTCAATATATTAAAAATTCAAAGATATTTTATTATACTCTATTCTATTATTAATTATTTGTCTCTGTTTCTGAGATGAGGTATTATGTACACTATTTACATTATTCGGACTATTGTCCTCGTCTTTGTCACCATATTTATTACAACGTTTCGGTCTTTCAGTATCTGTTTATATTTCTGAGATGAGGTATTATGTAAACTATTTACATTATTCAGACTATTGTCCTCATCTTTGTCACCATATTTATTACAACGTTTCGGTCTTTCAGTATCTGTCAATATTTCTGAGATGAGGTATTATGTATACTATTTACATTATTCGCACTATTGTCCTCATCTTTGTCACCATATTTATTACAACGTTTCGGCATTTCAGTGTCTGTCTATATTTCTTAGATGAGGTATTATGTACACTATTTACATTATTCCGACTATTGTCCTCATCTTCGTTGCCATATTTATTACAACGTTTCGACCCTTCAGTATCTGTCTATATTTCTGAGATGAGGTATGATGTACATTATTTATATTATTCGGACAATTGTCCTCGTCTTTGTAGCCATATTTATTACAACGTTTCGGTCGTTGTACGCTCCAGGCTTCTTCAGGTGGTTGGAATGTCGAACTGAACCCTTTATTTCGCTCACTGGGGTAGACTGTTATAGTCTCACGTGCCGTGTTTAATGGATGTCATTTATCAGTTATCTCCTGTTAATTCCCCCACTCCAAGTTCTCCACGGCCATAACCTGGTATTGAACTCAAACTCTTTGGGTCCTGTCACCGGATCTAATCAATGCCCCAGTGAGCGAAATAAAGGATTCAGTTCGACATTCCAACCACCTGAAGAAGGCCGGAGCGTACAACGGCCAAAACGTTTTAATAAATATGGCGACAAAGATGAGGACAATAGTCCGAATAATGTAAATAGTGTAATAATTATTTATTTATTTATTAAAATTTAGTCCCTCCAATTATTATTTATTATATAATTTTAATATTAAATGTTATATATTTATTACTAATCTTTTAAAACTTAATTCATTTTCTTATTAAAATTTTATGGAGTTTTCATTTTCTACTTTAATGTTCCCTGTCCCTTCAGGACGTGGGCGATCATGGCTCTTCATAGCTTCCTGTAGTTTGTAAATATAAGTAAAGTTTGTTCGACTTAGTGTCTCTCCCAGTTACTGTTCTATTATAAGTTCGTTAGTTATGAGCGCGGATGTTTTCTACTGCCATTTGAACTTCAATATGTTTGACGTGTGACAAGTTCTGCAAAAATTCTATAGTCATTATAAGTTCCAGAAATAAGTGTCCTTTTTTTTTCATATTTTCCGTAAAACTTCTTAATGCCCCTTCAGGACGTGGGCGATTGGTACTCGATGTTACTTTTGGATCCTCTTGTTTTCAATATATCTTGTGAGTGTCAAATTCTCAAAACCTTCCTTCCTCATTATATGTCCCAGAAATTTAAACTTTTTTCTGATTCTAAGTTCAAGTGCCTTTTGTTGTGGTTCTTGTCATTTTCCAACTTTTTGTTCCTCTAGTTTCTTGACCCGTGGGTCAAGCCTATTTTATAGAATGGGATTTATCCACATCTGCTAACTTCCTTCGTGACGTATTCAAACAATTATTAAAAGATAAAGCAAATCTTTCTTTTCAAGAAGTGCTTTTCCTTACATATCCACTGTAAAATCATTGAACATTGCCTCATCTATGATCATAAATTTCATAATTCTATAGAAATTTTAAAATTATTTTAATTACTAGTAATATCAAACAAACCTCGATTTTCCGAATTTGGACATTGTTCAATACGACCACGATTTAGTTTTACTAAGTGTTGATACGAAATACTAATTACTTTTTCGGTATACATGTCTACTAAGTATGATAGAAAACAATGAACATCCATAAACGCATTGTGCCTTTCTTTCATTATCACCTGGAAAAATATTCTACTACTTGAGAATCAATTAAATATCGTATACGGCTAATTTCTTTTTATAAACTCTAGATTATACACGTTTTTGTTTAATTCGCCATTTCTCAGAATAGTGAAAATTGAATGGAAATGATCGGCTATTTGCATAATTGCATCCGACGTCCGTTGATGTAGGTAGAGTTGTCTGTATATATATATATATATATATATATATATATATATATATATATATATATATATATATACTGCTACAGCAAGCAGAAACATTTTTTTCTCCCGATGATGGACATGTTGGCTGAAACTAGTCGAGGAATCTAAATGAAATAATAATAATAAAAACATAAGAATATTAATCTACAACCCAGTATGTCTGAAGATTTTAATTAATTTTTTTAATAATTTTTATCGTTCAATATATATATATATATATATATATATATATATATATATATATATATATATATATATATATATATATATATATATATATATGGAGAGCGATCATTTTATACTTGTTTCCTTGAGTATAACTGACTAGGAATATTTTGTAACTTTTTATTAAGTTTTTCTACCTACCTACAATTGTTCCTTTTTGAAGGCTAAGTGTGTAGAGGAATTTTCTGTAGTTTTATTGCGACACGAAACTTTGAAGCCGGTCAAAAGACAAGTCATCTGAGATTTTATTCATTAATTTATTGACTATTCTGGCTTTAGTTCTTTCGTGAGCGCGTTCTACTCGCCTTGAAATGCCTTAAATTCATGTCATTTCCCATATTTGATGGGTGTTATTGATTCGTATTTTATGATATAAATGTTTTATTATGCAAAAGCAATGTTTTCACAATACAATTGGTAATTACCACCTGCTGGTAAAACATCCCGGAAAGAACTTACATTTATATATCGCCTAAGTTTTAGCTTTTAATATCTATCCTTATATAAAATCTAACATATTGAAAATCTGTTTTTTTGGGTACAATATAAATGCGTATCTCCAGAGACGGATATGCAATGTAATTGGCCCTGATCTGGCATCTCGTCTGCAGTCGCTCTCTCACAGACACACCGTTGCCTCGCTCTGTCTTTTTTACAAATACTTTCACGGTAATTGCTCCGATGAGCTGCTTTCGCTGGTTCCCAGGCCTCATGAATTTAAGCGTCCTACGAGGCTGGCATCCCGTTCTCACGCCTTCACTGTTGAAACTGCTAGATGTAGACGTCTCTTCTACTCCAATATCTTCATGTCTCGCACCTCTTGCCCGTGGATCTCCCTTCCTTATTCCTGTTTCCCTGACAAATATAATCTCCAACTATTTAAGTGTAACGTCAATCGACATCTCCAGTTGCCTATAATCAATCCACTTCCCTTCTCCACATCTTTTCCCTTTTATTCCTATCTGCTCTCGCTCCAAATCTTCTGTAACCCCCTTGCCTTGATCGATCCACTATCCTTCTCCACATCCTTTCCTCTACCACTCCTATCTGCTCTTCCTCCAAACCTTCTGTAACCCCTTGCGTGCTAGTGGCTTCCAGCCTTGCTTGGGGTGAAAAGCTTAAATAAATAAATAAATGCAATTTTTTTCATCAGTTAATAACTTTACAATAACCTTTTGATCTCAAAATACATGATAACATTTTTATAATTAAAATTAAATCTATGTTTCGTGTCCCTTCAGGTCCTGGGAAACCATGGCTCTCCACAATTTCTTTTCCTTTGCAGCTCTTAGTAAAGTTTTTCTTTTTTGTTATATCTCTTAATGCCTGTTCTGTTAACCATTTACAGAATCTCGTCAGGCAGGCTATGGGCTATTTTTCTCAGTCCCTCTAGCCTTCAATATGTCCCGTGAGTGTCCCGTTTTCTACACCCTCTTTCTTCATTGTGTGCCATGGGCATTTCAACTTTCTCTTTCTGATGCAAAGAACAAGTGTCCTTTCTGCTTCCTATTTCTCTAGAACTTCTATGTTGCACACGTGTTCAAGTCATGGTAAGTCTCAGCATTCTTCTGTAGAACCATATTTCTGTGGCCTCAAGTATCTTGTTCATCTGTGAGAACATTGTGCAACATTCACTGACATATAGAAGCTCAAATATTACATAACAGTTTAATACAATTTAGTGAGACACAAAAAATACTTATCTCACCATTCCGATTCAAAATGTTAAAAAAAATCGTGAATGATAATCAGAAAATTGAATTTAAAAATAAAAAAAATATATATGTTTTATATACAGTGTTTTTTTCCCTAAAACCGCGGGTGGGGGGTGGGGGTGGCGCTATATAAGCTAGTAAAATTTTACTTAACACATACAAATACAAAATTGTATTTTTATGCACACACACACGAATAAATTTACTTCCAAACTAATGAAAAAATATATAAATTAAATCATTAGCTATTGTTTGAAATTTCACTTGCTGACTTTCCACTCCATTAATAACAAATAGTTTACAAGTGACAGCAAGTCTCTACATTTTTCGCCCCTCTTATCTTCTTCTTCTTATTATTATTATTATTACTTGCACTTGATAGCCTCGGGTTATTTTTCAAGATTAACTGACAACGACATTAGAAATTCAAGTGCCGTATTCAGTATCCAGTTTGGTTTGGTTTGTTTTATTTTACGGCACATCAACCTCAATGGGTCATTTAATGCCGACAACTTCTTTTTTGGTAATAATTTTGTTTTGTCAAAAATCTATTTCTGTTAATATTTTTTTCCTTAAAAATGTATAGCTGGTAATATTATTTTTCAAAGAACGTATAGCTGGTGATATTATTTTTTTCAAAAACGTACAGCTGGTAATACTATTTTTCCAAAACGTACAGCTGGCAATATTATTTTTCCAAAACGTATAGCTGATGATAATAATTCTTCAAAAATGTATAGGTGGTAATATTATTTTTCCAAAAACGTACAGCTGGCAACATTATTTTTTCAAAAAAGTATTATCAGAGGCCTTGCTGCCGGACGCAGTCCATTGTCATACCCAGGACGCGGATTTAGTTTATCGTCATACCCAGGACGAGATCTGGGTTTGCGAATGCTGTTGGACGTAGCCTATCGTCTTACCGAAGATGCGGATGTAGTTTATCGTCATACCCAGTATCCAGTACCGCCAGTACCGATCAGTATCCAGTACCGCCAACCATGTTGTTTTCTAGATTTTTACAATTTTTTTTTAGAATTTGCCATCCATTCAATCTTGATGGCAGTGGACTTTACAGAGTTCCGGGTGTTTAAAAATTTACTCAGATCCCGGAAGAGTTCCTGGTCTTATTTATTTCAATAGTTTTTGAACATTTTCAATATTCGGAACTCCCATTATAATAAAAAAAAATGTATATTTTTTATTGTCTTCATATCAATATTTCTCTCAGATTCTGGTAAAAGATTTTTGAAATGTCCGTTTTTTTTATAGACCATTTTTAATCTCATGGCGTTTTGGCTACTCTCAGATAAGATTCTTCAAAACTCTATTTTTACTGTCGCAGTAATTTTACAAGAGACTTTTCCTCTTTGAATTTTTTCCTAGTTTTCACGTTTTGTTCAGTCTTCGTTTGGTATCAAATTCATAGCCCAAAGCTATATGCAAACATTTTCTTATTAAATATATTAACAAATCCATTAATAAAACGCTGGGTTCATGATAAGAGGGAAAGATTGAGAAAGAAAACCAAAAAGTCTCCCGTCCTGGGTATGACGACAAACTACTTCTGGAAGCAAGGCCTCTGATTAGGTTTTGAGGAGCGTGAAACCATCTCTTAATTGCTGTAGTTCCAGGTGGTAGCACCTGTTACTGTCCAAGCTATCGGCAAATAGCAAATTTTCAGAACGGGGTAAATAAAAGTTTCAGAACGGAGTAAATAAAAGTTTCAGAACGGGGTAAATAAAAGTTTCAGAACGGGGTAAATAAATGTTTCAGAACGGGGTAAATAAAAACAGATGAACGCTGGAAGGAATATAATGCAGACAGAATGAATAAATTTGTGCTGGCATTGAATTTGCAAATGTCAAAAGAAAGAATATTGGTCGGTTGCTTGTTTTGCTAAAAGGCATCTTTTTTGTGATAAATATCTTTAACGCTGATGCTATTATCTGCAAAAAACATTGCCACCATCCTTATCATTATCTTCATCATTATTATTCCCCCTTATTTTCTGGTAAATCTTCAAAAAATAACACCGCCACGATTACTACCACAGCCAGCACAGGATCCCAGCAATCTTTCCATTAGTGGTGGAAATAGTTCAAACCTTGCCGACGGATTTATATTCGAACAACGAAGTTTCAAATAATGAGAATATTGAGAATTGAAACGACGATGATTGGCTTGTGAAGCCAGGTTTTGTTTACTCTCTACTACAACATGTTCTTCAGAATACGCCGACTGCAAAGAGGTAAGATCTCCTTCACCAAATGAGGCGTCCTGGGTAAGACGATAAAATACATCCGACAGCAAGGCCTCTGATCAAGAGGTTTTGGGGAGTGTGGAACCATCTCATAATTGCTGGGGTTCCCAGATCCACCCTGACCCGGGGTGGTAACATTTGTTAGGGTCCCAGCTATGGGCAAATAGTTAACCGCCAAACTGGGGTCAAAACACCATGAAAATGTAAAAATAAGTTTTTAATACCAGTAATACATTTTTGTAAAAAGATATTACCAGCAATATTTGTTTTAAGGAAAATTTAATGCATTACTAGTGATACATTTTTGAAAAAAATATTACCAGAAAAACTTTTTGAAAAAAATATTACCAGAAAACCTTTTTGAAAAAAATATTACCAGAAAAACTTTTTGAAAAAAATATTACCAGAAAAACTTTTTGAAAAAAATATTACCAGAAAAACTTTTTGAAAAAAATATTACCAGTAATATATTTTTGAAAAAATATTTCCAGAAAAATATTTTTGAAAAATATTACCAGTAATAAAAATCTTGTCGGCATTAAATAACCCATTGAGGTTGATATGCCGTAAACCAAACCAAACCAAACTGAACCAAATCAAACCAAACCAAACCGAAAAGCAACTGAGAAAAAATCTCAAGCGTGAAACCGTGATTGGTAGAAAGAGTGCAAAACGAAGAAAATTCAACCAAGACACACCTTTTTTTTTTAAGCATTCCACCCCAAGGCGGGCAGCCACAAGCACGCAAGGGGTTACAAAGTGATGGAGCGAGAGCAAAGGGGAGTGATAGAGGAAAGGATGAAGAGAAGGAGATAGGATAGATCAGGGCATCTGGAGACGTCGATTGACATTACATTTGAATAGTTGGAGATTATAGCTATCAGAAAATCAAGAAAAGGCGAGGGAGTTCCACAGGCGAGAAGTGCGAGACATGAAGATATTGGAGTAAAAGAGACGTCTACATTTAACAGTTTCGACAGTGAAAGGGTGAGAGCGAGATCCCAGCCTAGTTGAACGCTTAAATTCGTGAAGTCTTAAATTCATCGCAGCAGTTACCGTGAAAGAATTTGTAAAAAAGACAGAGGGAGGCAACGGCACGTCTGTGAGAGAGCGGCTGCAGACGAGATGCCAGATCAGAGCCAATTACACTGCATATCCGTCTTTGGATTTTATCAAGGACCTTGAGACAAACAGAAGGGGCTCCAGACCATATATGGCAGCAATACTCCATAGAGAAAGAAAATATAACAAAATCAAAAACTGGAAAATATCCGAAGGACAGGCAAATAAATAAAGGAAGTGAAATCCACAAAGGAGTATTTTGTATTCTTTTTTTTATTGTAGCAAAAGATCAAAATGGCAAATTGCTGCTATGCCTCGGCAGTAATTATACGGGAACAAATCTTGCTTTTCTCGATTAATATTTCCGCTCACATGCCACATTAGTTGAAAGACGGGAAGATAATTTTTGCCTTCTCTTGATGATTATTTTGACGGTAAAAGATGACGTTCGTACGTTTGTGGGGGAATGAAAGCAAGTGAAGTTGGAGCAACTACCATTTCTTATTCGTACGAAGAAACAAATCGGTGATTTCTAAATTACTCTGATACATTCCGAGACTTTCATTGATGAACCACACAGCCAATGATTGGGAAAGAAAAGAAAGAAGAATGACCGAGCAGCAATGTTAAGAAGTCTGTCCATTCAAACGCGCATGCGTAAGCGGCTTAATAAACTTATGAGCCAATTAGTACATCAAAGTAATTGACTTAAATTATCTTCATCTTTGATCAATAAGCAATCTTCAATTAATACCCAGTTTCCAAAAATAACAAAAGAAGGCTGATAACTATTCATAAGTTTTTTTCCCCCAAAATAACATATTTTTTCAGAAATATCTCTTGTGAACAATGTTATGCGGGCATATAGATATATATATAAATATGTACACATTTATGTATCTTGGATTTCGTGTATGTCGAATGATAACATATAAATAGCGTTAATTATGTTGGTATCTAGATAGGAGGAGGGAAGGAAAATTTTATGGCCCCCACCAGGAAGTCCTACTCCTCAATTTTCATGTTTGATCATTTGAGAAGATATATATATATATATATATATATATATATATATATATATATATATATATATATAATATTTTTATTATAATATCTTTCATCGCTACACAAAAACTTTCATGTTTCGGAACTATAATGTTCCTTCATCGAGCGATGATAGATTGATAGATAACTTATGATGAAAATGATTTATATGGGAAACTTTAAAACAAATCATTACTTCGTTTGAAAGTTAAAAAGGTGGGGGTTCCCTATTTTCAAAATCAAAAAAAGTGCTTGTGGGCATGTCTGGATTAACCAATCACGAAACAGACCTAAGCTAAAGAGAGAAATGAAAAGTAATTTCATGAGGGTATGGTTAGGTGGGTTATAAATTTCTGTTTAGACGCGTCCAACAGCAGACAGACTGTTGCTAAACAAGGTTTAGATAAGGTGAAGTAGACAAGGTTTTATTAAACAAAATGTTATTTTTTAAAAATTTCCAAATTTTTAATACTACAATACCTTTTTTAAAGGGATCGCTTGTATAATTATATATATATATATATATATATATATATATATATATATATATATATATATATATATATATATATATATAACCAAAAATGCGATACTTATTTTATTGAATGGGCAATGCAACAAGGCAAGTTGGAAAAGTCAAAGAATTATGTAAATATTATGTGGACTATTATATACTAATAAAATAATGGATATGTAATTGTAATGCGTAAATTTTCTGAAAAATTCTTTTAAGTATATTTTAAAGTAAACATGATACAATTTGTACAAATTACTATTAATTCATTTCTTTGATTTAGGAGAACTTTATTTATAGAAAACTTTATCATATGCAACTTTTCATGTAAACACAGGGGATATGTGTCATTTAAGGAGTTACAGATTCTTGTTTTTTTTAAATATTTTCCATTTTATGGTAGGGGTTTTATTAATTTCTTTTAAATGACAAAAATATTTGGAAAGGGATGTTCGGTTTTGGTACGCATTGTTGTTAAAAGAAGACATGTGCTGATACCACCTCTATTTAAAGGGGTTTTTTTTTGTACTACCAATATAAAATTTCTTAACAGTCGGATTTTAACTAGAAAAAATGGTACATTGGTAAACAATAGATTCAGTAAGACAAGCATTTGGCACTGGACAAATGTTAGTGTTTCTGCACTTACACAATGTATTATCATTATTGATTTCAGTTTTGGAATTACGATTGTTACTTTGACTTAAGTGTAAACTTAAAATTTTATTATTATGTTATTTAATAATTTTGTCTACAACTGTAACTTAATTTAAGCGTATTTTTATTGAAAATTTTGCTTAGAGGATTATTTCTGGGGAAATGTTCCTCAATCAAACTGAGAAACTTCGCCCCTAACAATTTGGTTAAAAGGGACGGGGGTCTGCACGAAATGATGTTTATATTAACATTTTTTTTGTGGCTATCACTAATATGTTTTCTGTATTTAATATCAGGGCATTCATAGCCACTATTTTTTAAAGCATTGTTGTAAAAATTGCAGTGTTTATAAAATGCATCTTTTAGTAATAACTCTGCCAACGAAGAAGAACATTCTATAAAAATTCTATAAATAAATTCTATAAATAAATATCGGTCCTTATTTGCGAGTTTATATATTTGATTATATATACGTGGTTGTGTATAAGGATGTGAATGTGTTTGTCCTGGCATTTGTAAAATCCCCTTCCATATCTACCTCCTTATTTGAATTCAGACTTCCATGCATCAAATACGTGTAGCGATCATAGATACTTCTTACATCACCCACGAATTTAACTGATGAATTGTCACTTCGCTAAGAAAAAAAGATTTTCTCCTAGTTTCATTTCTGAATAATTTTAAACTTGATGCTCGGTTGCATTTAGAAATTGAAATTTGTAATTTTTAATTTTACTGTGAAATTTAAAAGTAATTAGTAATATTGATCTTTATTTATATGTTATATATATATATATATATATATATATATATATATATATATATATATATATATATATATATATATATTTGTCATCCACAGACAGACTGTTTCACAGCTCATCAGTGTGGCTAGACGTCCGGTTGCCCTTAGCTAGGATCGAAACCCGACTGAATTGGCGTCCGTCGGAACTTTGACCACTAAGCCGTCGGCTCACGGCAGGGATGAAGGTGAATTTTAGCGTGTTTATTTTTAGATTTAGATAAACATACAGTGACTGACAGTGACTCAATTCTGCCGAAGAGTCATGCAATATTAGCTTAAATAGTCACTGTTTACAAACTCACACCTCAAACCAAAGAGCTCAACCGAAATTAATTTTGTCATCCAGAGACAGACTGTTTCGCTGTTTCACAGCTCATCAGTGTGGCTAGACGTCCGGTTGCCTTTAGCTAGGATCGAAACCCGATATGTATGTATGTATATAAAAGTGAACATTGTCTGTTCACAGAAACACAGTCTGTTTCATGCTAGACGCAATCGTCAGGCCATCTGACGATTGCGTCTAGCATGAAACAGACTGTCGCCTATAAGTGTTGACTTCAATGTTCACTTTTATATATATACACGCTCTATCTCTGATATTGAGCACTTTATCCCATAAATATAGCACGCCTTAAGAGTATATTTCATTCATATATATATATATATATATATATATGAGGAACTTATCTTTAATGCATTAATAGATTGTATTTAGGGTATGTTGCCCCGTGATATTGAATTACCATATACTTGCATTCTGATTGGTCATCATCGGTTACGTAACCAATGTTTCCCTATTGAGGAAGTTTAGTTGGTTTTGAACTCTTAAAACTTTTTTATTTTGCAATCATCACCATCACTTGAGAAGACACCAGAAGTGTTGAAACAAAATGGGTATTTTTGTATAGTGATGTTATAATATGCTTATGTTAATTTTGGAATAACTATTATTTTCTCTACTCTGTATTGAGCACTCTTTTAAGAATAGTGTTTTTGGTTATCGGAATTTTATTTCATCTGTACCAACCCTGTACTTGGATATATATATATATATATATATATATATATATATATATATATATATATATATATTAAAATGAATCATTCACACAAAAAGTAAATTAGTAAACCTAATGATATAAAATGGGGAAATTCCGTCGCTAATAAAATTTTAAAGAAGCATTAACCTACCAATCACTCGATGCGTGTTATGATCCTTGTTTTTAAAAATTATAAACTGTATTAGGTCTTCCTTAAACACACAGGTACTTTCAACTGTACATTCAGTCATCTTCAGGCATTTCGATTTGCATTATACTTTTTCGTTTCGGATGCTACCTTAATTTACCAAAAACAAAATATTTCCATGCCTGAAGATGACTGAATGTACAGTCGAAAGTACTTGCGTATTTAAGGAATACAGTTTATATTTAAAAAAGAAACAAGGATCATAACATCCATCAAGTGATTAGCACGTTAATGACTCTTTAACATTTTGTTAGCGAATGGATTTCACCATTTTATATCATTAACTTTACTAATTCACTTTTTGCATGAATGATTCATTGTAATAATATAAATTGAACTGTTCCACATATTTGATATATATATATATATATATATATATATATATATATATATGATTTTTGTAGGAAATGGATATGCTCTCTTTTTATTTATTTATTAAACAGTATATTCGTTTATTTTTCTAACAAGATTTCTCGAAATATTCAGGCGATTAGACGTAAATAAAGAAATATACTCTTTAATAAATAAATTAAAACAGATCAATATATGAATATCCATTTAAAAAATAACGTTTAAATAAATAAATTATATATATATATATATATATATATATATATATATATATATATAGTGATAATATTAGTGGTCTATATATATATATATATATATATATATATATATATATATATATATATACATATATATATATATATATATATATATATGAATATAACATATAACAGGCCTACAAATTCAAAAAGGTTTTTGTAGGTCTGATAAATTGGATCCTGATTACGATTCCAACGTAATAAATTATAACCTTGGATTATTAGTGTTTGAAACTTTTATATTATATATATATATATATATATATATATATATATATATATATATATATATAAATATATATATGTATGTATATATAGTTAGAGAGAGAGAGAGAGAGAGAGAGAGTGAGAAAGGGAGTGATAGATAGATAGGATTTGATTGATTGCATCATTTGAATTTCATGGCTTTTCAATATTTTGCAGGTTATTTAAAGCCAGAAAATATATATTTTAAGATTGCAAAAAGTTTTTTGAGATAATTATCTACTGATAAAATAATTGCGAATTAACCTCTAGCTGGGGCGAGTGGTTGCTTCATACCTGTCCCATATCGTCCCATATCGTACATCTAAGCTTACAGCTTCTGATTTTCCCAATCTAGGTACTGACCATGATCAATGTTCCATAACTCTTGTATCGTTACTCAGTCGACAGTATGATTATCTAAATTATGTTTACCATGTGGCAATCACAGTAAAATGCATCAATCTTTCATAAAGTTTCTGATAAAAATTTATTGAAATGATTCGAATAAATGACGTTCATATAATAAAGTTACCGAGGCTTATTAAAGGAAGAAGAAAGTTATTGGTCATCGGCATTTCTATGTTTCCTTTCATTGAAAAGTTGAAGAGAACATGTGACACACGTTTCCCTTAAATTACCAAGTTTCTTATCTGAAATGTATCTTTTAATTCGAGTTCTAATTTGATTAAAATTTACAATTTGTTACCAAAACGTTCGGGTTGTGCTGTGTGACATAAAAGGAATGTTATACGTTTCTCGTGGAAGCTATCTAGCTTCGATTTAATTCGATTATTATCCTGCCATCGTCGCATTATCTAAGTTCGATGACAACCTATATTGATAATACGCCCCAAGAGAATCCGATTTCACTTAAACTTTTAGATTGAAAATTAATGATGTGTCGGCTTTTTTTCACCAAAAATTGGAAGCAAACCACGTGAATGTCACTCTTGCCAAGATGGCTGCTGGATTCTTCATTGTTTCGCAGTGCTAACGTTAGAAAAGATCGATGTATCTGTATATGTATGAATAAATGTGGTGAGAATCTTCTCCCGGTGATACTGGTACAGAATGTATTTAGTTTTACAGGTGTAACACGTATAGACTACATGAAAACATAGGCTGCAGACACATATTATCGTCGTCGGCATCCGTCCGTCTCGACAGACGATGGAGTAGCGCGGTGCGCTACGAGCCCGGGCGGGATATATGGAGAAGTAGGGCTGCACAGACGTCTAGTTCCCCCTCTCGGCCTTGCTAGCAGAGTCCAAAGGAGAGGATAAACCAATACAGTTTGGTACCAACGCGGGTGAAGGAATTGCCGGAAGGGTAGCACAAAGTGCCGTCCATCCGCCTTCGGGGCTCCACTCCGGGTTTGAATTCAGAGTTGTCTTTCTCCGACACCAGTTGCCATACAAGGCTATAGAACCCAGTCTGTCCTGCTATTTACCCATAGCTGGATGGAGAAGAAGAGGAATCACACCTTTCCTAAGGGTATTAGCACGTAAGTGAATGTAATGGATTCGACTGGAATTCGAACTCGGCTCTCCGATTTCTCTATCCAAACGTGCCTCCTCATTTAAATTTATATTATAAAACGAATAATATATGTTGACGTGCAACTTTTTTTCAACTGGACCGGAAAGTTGTTTTACTTTTAAAGATTTGAATATATTTAAAAAATCGTATTAGTGAGATTATCGTAATTAAAGCAATTCGATTGGTTTAATCAAATCGGTAATGACGTATTTCCTAGATTATCAAAATATACTACAAAAATATGGTAACATTCCTAAGCTGTGATCGAAATTCCAAGGTGGTTACCACTTGCAAGACAGGATACTGCTTTATTTGAATAACTGCAATTTAAGCTAAGGCATTAAGAAAACAATCGCCACTAAGAAAACAATCGCATATTTAAGACCACAAACAAAAACAGATGGCAAAGGTATAACAAAATACAATTATTGAAAAAAAAAGATTTTAAAAACTGAATATCCCCTTTATTCAAGACCCTCTATGTTGGGCAATATGTCATATGTATAGTTTATAGATGTAAATTTAAAAAAAAAATGTATTTCTCAGGGGCGTTTTTTGTTATGCTCAGTCCGACAAGCCTACCTCCAAGAATAGTACCTAGCCCACCTAAGAGACTGTCAATACCGATTACACGATATGTCTGAATGGAGACGTACCTAGAGAGACACATGCGTTTCTCATTTTAAGCCATTTGATTTGGCATCAGTTAAATTGACGCGTCCTTCTCATATACTGTGGACATTTTGTTCGTATTTACTTTTATTTCGGATAAAAAACTTGAAAAAATTCCAAATTGTTTCAGTGAAATTTTCACTTTCCAAAATTATTGCTTCTAATTATAGTTTAAGATATCAGGAAATAAAGACGGTGTCAGTTTAAACTGAGATCAGGAGGATATGGCTCTACATCGGCTATTTGCCAAGTTCTGTTCGATTGGTTTCCCGGACAAATGCCAAACGGCTTTTATTTGATGTCAAAGTTTGATGTAATATTTCCTCCACAAACACACATAAGAAAAAAAACGTCTTTATCTATATTTAATTAGTTTTCAGAGTTTCGAGCGGACATGAACAAAATTTTGAGCTTCATAGATTAAGAAGGCTGAATTTTAGCGATAAAATGACAATAAACAAAGGCAAGATATTTATTATTCTGAATTTTATATGCAAGAAAAATTGTATTGAAGAAACTGGACTAATAAACAAGAAGTAGATTTCTAGTATGAGAAATTATCATGCAAGTTGTAGCTAAGGTTTTTTCTATATTATTTACTAGCAGCATGGCCCGGCGTTGCCCGTGCTTGATTCAATATTGCAATCAGGACAAATGACCTTCATAATCCTAATAATAATAATAGTAATGTGGACGGGACATAAAAATGTTTAAGTAGGAAAAAATAGACCAAACCTTAGTTCACAAATAGTAACATATATTTATAACTAGCAGCATGACCCGGCGTTGCCCGTGTTTGATTTAAAAATCGTACGACTCATACAGCAATCGCTATCACTTGACATAAAATAATTTTGCCCTTCCTTGCCTTTAAAGGAGTGCCCTTTGCCGTGCTGATGTTGCTACATGCCTTACTTCTTGCCTATCTCACACTGCGAACTTTTTCTAAGCTCTATACTAAACATTAAATCTGTTACGAAAAAAGAACTAAACAAAATGAACACAAAACGATCAGCTTTAAAAAAGGACTCGTAACTGGAAAAACCGAATGAAAAAAGAATGTTAACAACAAATACTTTTTGACACCAAAACCAGTTCTGCGGAATCAGAATCAACGTTGAGTTTAAGCAAGCGGATGAGCCAATTGGATTAAAGTGACATACTGATTTAAATTTTTCCCACTTGTGACGAATGAGTCTATCGATTTTTTTTTTTGCATGCTAGCATGCTAGTTAACATTCGTGTCAGTCAGCTGTTGGCTCTCACGCTGGTCAATAGAATCTTCCTGTCTATTCATGGCAGCCAGCTATAGGCTCTCACTCTGGCCAGTAGAAAATGGCCGTAAACTGCCTGAAAACTGCCGTAGAAGCATGAAAAAATCGATTATGTCCACTATGGATGGGAGTTGGGATATGCAAAGTCGGTCTTGGTCTCTCTACTAACTTGGAGCATGTGCATGTAAATTTTGGTGCAAATCCGTTGAAAATTGCGGCCGTGCATTCGTTGCACACACACACACACACACATACACACACACACACACACACACACACACACACACACACACACACACTGCCTTTACAAATAGAGATAATCGGACTAGTATCTTCATTTGGCCTAGAGATGGCTGTCACGTGGTTGGCTGGGCGTTGCTGCTATGGTTTCCGTCGGTAAAGTAGCTTTCTACGGGATGGAGTTGTCAGCTCCACGCCCACCCAGTTTCTCGTTATCTTTCTCCTAAACTGGTTTCCAGCCAAGTTTAGAGAACACAATCTGCTCTGTTATTTAATCACTAGGAGTTTTTTTTTTAAATTACCAACCATTTCAATATTTATACTTGTTTATTTAAGTACTATTTCATAATTTGTTTTGCTTTTTAGTTCTTTTGTTTACCTAAAGTTTTATATTTCTTAAAAAGAAACATTCCTTATTTTTGAGCTTTTAAAACAGGTAATATATATATATATATATATATATATATATATATATATATATATATATATATATATATATATATATAATGTTTACTCGCATTATTTACATTATTCGGATTTTTATTCTCATCTTCATTGACATATTCACAACGTTTCGATCGATGTACGTACCGTCCTTCTTCAGGTGATTGGAATTTCGAACCGCACACTTTATTTCGTCCATCGGGCTAGATTGTTCTAGTTCCGCGTGCCATTCCTCTTCCGTATGTCTCAATTATTTCCCTTTAACTCTTCAAATTTTTGGTTCCCCACTGCTGTGGCCAGGTATTGAACTCACAAATCTTTGAGTCTCAACATAGTCTTTATCCACTGGGCCATGTTTCCCTGAGGAAATCCGCGCATGGGAGTTAAACCGAATGTTTCAGCCTGTTTTTTTTTTATCAGTGCTCATATTTCACTTTTTTTCTGTTATTATTATTGTATTCTTACCAGAGATTATATTGGAATTTTTTTGTTGTTATTCATTGCTTTTCTCTAAAAACTGTCTATAAAATGCTTCTGTGGCGTGCGTCTCATACAACTAAGGCGGGACACTAGCGCTTTAGAATCACTTGCTTCAGGTAGATGCAGATCGATATCCCAGGAAGGCAGTCCATCTAGAGTAAGGAAAACCATGAATTGCAACCTTTGTTGGTTTGCGGTCATAGCCATACAAAGGCTATGGAAGTAAATCCAGATAGAAAACCCGGTGTGGATACCCGGAGGTGGTTCGCTGTCAGCACTGACAAATTTCCGGCAACGCCTGCCGTCCCCAAATGTAATACTCTGTATTCCTTTGGATCTTGTCGGTATGGCCGAAAGGAGTGGGCAGCCTTCCATATGTCATCGCCCAGGCATGCTCGTTCTCCGGAGAGGTCAGTCCCGTTTCACCACCAAAGAACAGAAATTTTGATCAGACAGGGCGCTACCTTTATATCTGGGGATAAATGGATGCCTACTATAATGACTATAAACAATGACTTCTATGATTCTAATGGTCATAGTACGTGTTACATACAGCTGATGCCGCCGAAATACAGTCTTCGAGTCAAATCTTTCTCCAAGAGTGTTATGTCACCTGTTTTTTGACGCTATTATATTTTTTGAGGAAAATATTTACGCCATTTTGGATGAGAGGAAGTAGCATTAAAGCAACATGGCGGGCGTTGTGTCGGCCGCATTTTGATGGATTTAGGCAGATTTATTTCGTTTTTCTCTTCGCTGTGATTATGGCGTTACGACGCAAATGCTTAATCCGTCGTACATGGATTTAAAGGACAAGGAAAGACGGATTAATAGAAAAGAGCGAAATCTCCTCATCGGGTGTACAGTGTTTGATTGAATATTTTCTCGGGGAATAAAAGCAGACGTTGCAATGAAACATCTAGAAACATCTCTTTGTATTTCTCACTCCCACAGAAAAATATGGAATTGCAGACAAATATTACTTGCAGAATTAGTTCAAATGTTAGCTCAGAGTATTACAAGCTAAGATATTCTTAAATAATTCTTTTTACGGTGCTGATGGCATTGGTTTAATCAAATTTGGAAGAATTATACCAACGAATAAATAGCATGAGAATGAGCGTTTTTTCAACACATGGTCAAGCTTCCAATAATTTTAGCAAATCTTACCATTTTCTTTGAGCATCATCCATCATTAACGTCATATTATTTTTAGCGTTTCTTTCCATTTTTCTATCGATTCTCTATCGCTATTTCCATGGAAAGTCTTCAGATGAAGTACATTCATTAGTTCTATCAGTTCTTACCTTCACTGCTAAGAGGCGCTATGCCATTCACATTGCAGCAAACCACAGTCATTTCCTTCGTATTACATAAGTAAAAGTTTCAGTCTTCTTCAAATGAGTATTATGGAACCAACTCCCAAGTGGATACTTCCCTGATGAGTAGAATCTTTAAATATTCATGACTAGAGTTGACAGTTATCTACCCCACATAATCCCAATAAACAGTGAATCTTAGACTTTGGCTGGCTCTTGGGCCATGTATGTGAAAAAGTTATCATCATTGATTTGTTATGTTTTTTAATTAGCTTTGATCTCTTCATCATCGACGTCATTTCTTTCAATTCATCACGCCCCTCCTAATTTGAATTATTCTCTCTCTTAAACTTATCTCTTTTTATTACCGTTATTTTTTATTCTTCCTCTCCATTTCTCATTGACATCATTTTTTCACTTCATCCTTCCTCTCCTCATCGCCTTCATTTCTTTCAATTCACCCCCTTCATCAAATTGACACCATTTTTTCACTTCATCCTTCCTCTCCTCCTCATCGCCTTCATTTCTTTCAATTCACCCCCTGCATCAAATTGACATCATTTTTTCACTTCATCCTTCCTCTCCTCCTCATCGCCTTCATTTCTTTCAATTCACCCCCTGCATCAAATTGACATCATTTTTTCACTTCATCCTTCCTCTCCTCCTCATGGCCTTCATTTCTTTCAATTCACCCCCTGCATCAAATTGACATCATTTTTTCACTTCATCCTTCCTCTCCTCCTCATGGCCTTCATTTCTCTCAATTCACCCCCTGCATCAAATTGACATCATTTTCTAACTTAATCATTCCTCTCCTCCTCATGGCCTTCATTTCTTTCAATTCACCCCCTGCATCAAATTGACATCATTTTCTAACTTAATCATTCCTCTCCTCCTCATGGCCTTCATTTCTTTCAATTCACCCCCTGCATCAAATTGACACCATTTTTTCACTTCATCCTTCCTCTCCTCCTCATCGCCTTCATTTCTTCCAATTCACCCCCTGCATCAAATTGACATCATTTTTTCACTTCATCCTTCCTCTCCTCATCGCCTTCATTTCTTTCAATTCACCCCCTGCATCAAATTGACATCATTTTCTAACTTAATCATTCCTCTCCTCCTCATGGCCTTCATTTCTTTCAATTCACCCCCTGCATCAAATTGACATCATTTTTTTCACTTCAACCTTCCCCTCATCCTCATCGCCTTCATTTCTTTCAATTCACCCCCTGCATCAAATTGACATCATTTTCTAACTTTATCCTTCCTCTCCTCCGCATCGCCTTCATTTCTTTCAATTCACCCCCTGCATCAAATTGACATCATTTTCTAACTTAATCATTCCTCTCCTCCTCATGGCCTTCATTTCTTTCAATTCACCCCTGCATCAAATTGACATCATTTTTTTCACTTCAACCTTCCCCTCATCCTCATCGCCTTCATTTCTTTCAATTAACCCCCTGCATCAAATTGACATCATTTTCTAACTTTATCCTTCCTCTCCTCCTCATCGCCTTCATTTCTTTCAATTCACCCCCTGCATCAAATTGACATCATTTTCTAACTTTATCCTTCCTCTCCTCCGCATCGCCTTCATTTCTTTCAATTCACCCCCTGCATCAAATTGACATCATTTTCTAACTTTATCCTTCCTCTCCTCCGCATCGCCTTCATTTCTTTCAATTCACCCCCTGCATCAAATTGACATCATTTTTTTCACTTCAACCTTCCCCTCATCCTCATCGCCTTCATTTCTTTCAATTCACCCCCTGCATCAAATTGACATCATTTTCTAACTTTATCCTTCCTCTCCTCCGCATCGCCTTCATTTCTTTCAATTCACCCCCTGCATCAAATTGACATCATTTTCTAACTTAATCATTCCTCTCCTCCTCATGGCCTTCATTTCTTTCAATTCACCCCCTGCATCAAATTGACATCATTTTTTTCACTTCAACCTTCCCCTCATCCTCATCGCCTTCATTTCTTTCAATTCACCCCCTGCATCAAATTGACATCATTTTCTAACTTTATCCTTCCTCTCCTCCGCATCGCCTTCATTTCTTTCAATTCACCCCCTGCATCAAATTGACATCATTTTCTAACTTAATCATTCCTCTCCTCCTCATGGCCTTCATTTCTTTCAATTCACCCCCTGCATCAAATTGACATCATTTTTTTCACTTCAACCTTCCCCTCATCCTCATCGCCTTCATTTCTTTCAATTCACCCCCTGCATCAAATTGACATCATTTTCTAACTTTATCCTTCCTCTCCTCCTCATCGCCTTCATTTCTTTCAATTCACCCCCTGCATCAAATTGACATCATTTTCTCACTTCATCCTTCCTCTCCTCCTCATCGCCTTCATTTCTTTCAATTCACCCCCTGCATCAAATTGACATCATTTTTTCACTTCATCCTTCCTCTCCTCCTCATCGCCTTCATTTCTTTCAATTCACCCCCTGCATCAAATTGACATCATTTTTTCACTTCATCCTTCCTCTCCTCCTCATCGCCTTCATTTCTTTCAATTCACCCCCTGCATCAAATTGACGTCATTTTTTAACTTCATCATTCCTCTCCTCCTCATGGCCTTCATTTCTTTCAATTCACCCCCTGCATCAAATTGACATCATTTTTTTCACTTCATCCTTCCTCTCCTCCTCATGGCCTTCATTTCTTTCAATTCACCCCCTGCATCAAATTGACATCATTTTCTAACTTCATCCTTCCTCTCCTCGCGGCCTTCATTTCTTTCAATTCATAGCGGCCTTTCTATTTTAAATTATTATCTCACTTAATCATATCTCTTCTTCTCACCGTTATTTTCGTTTCTTCCTGTCCTTTTCTTATTGACTTTATTTTCTATCTTCATCCTTCCTGTCCTCCTCATCACCATCCTTTTTCATCATCCTACCCCCCTTCTCTTCGACATCATTATCTCAAATCCTTCCTCTTCTCATCGCAATCATATATTTCATATCATCCGCCCATCCTCCTCCTTAACAACTTTTTTTTTCATTTATCTTTTCTCTCTTCCTGATCGGCATCATTCTTTTTCTCTTGATCATCCGGGTTTCCATCATCGCCATTGTTTACTCTCTTCATCCTAATCTCAATACGTATTGTTTTCTCGTTTAACTTCAGCCTCCTCCTTCATATCTTCATCCATTTTCTCTCTATCATTCTCTACCTGTTCACCACCATCATTTGTCTCTTTACACCCCCTCTTTCCTCGTCATTCTCACTTTTTCGTAATCAGTGCTCTATTCACTCTTTCCACCACCACCACCACCACCACCACCACCACCACCACCATCACCATCATCATCATCATCATCATCATCACTTTGTTTTGTTTTATAATTTGATTTTGATTGTGTGTGCAATACAAGTGCGCCAAGAAGCAAATATTTTTCTTTTACGTGACAGTAAAGAGCGACCTTTTCTGAAATCGCTATTGGAGCATAAAAACACAAGAGTCTATTATTGTCTCATTAGATCAATTGTCATTAAACATCAGACGCGATATTTTAGTTCTTGAGCACGAATATTCAACATTTTCTTTCCTTTTGCATGTAAGTGAAAATCGTTATTTCCTGACGTCAAATTGGCCCTAATCGCAACCACCAGAAGATCGAGTGCATGCTCACATAGACACACTCAGACATACACGTAAATTGTTACTGTGTAGAAACAAATATGTGTGGGTGGGCAAAATCTTCATTTAGGTCGGCGATTTACAATACCAGCAAGATAATGATCCCAAACGTACTTCTAAATCAGTGACTGCGTGACTTCAGAAAAAGATTACCGCTCTGCCATGAGATTCAATGATTTCTGAATTGAATCCTATTGAAAATCAATGGCAAGAATTTAAAGTTAGAATAAATCATCGAAAAAACTTCAGGAATTGGAACGTGTAACCATTGAAGAATGGAAGAAAATCCCAGAAGATACTCATCGAAAACTTTAGGAAATGATTGCAGCAAGTTATAAAGATGTGAGGCTACTGACTATTAATATTGTGAAAATTGTTCATTTTTTTCTATTTTTCATACTGTACGAATGGTTTGGTCTTTTCCTATTTTGTATAATTCGCCTGTCAAATTTGTTGTTTTTAATCTGTTGTTCTAAATATTGGATTGTTTGTTCCTTTTTGTGTGCTTATTAACATAAAAAACGTGGCATCGTACAGGCATTAGATTCTGAGAAATGGATAAACATATTCAAAATTGATGGGCGTCCGAATAATTTCGTCATTGACTATATATGAATGCAAATACAAACATTGAGAAGTAAATACCTGAAAGGACACAAAAATGAATTCTCTTGTAATGCCAATGTAAAATATAATCATGTTCTTCTGATTTTAAAGTATTCGTTGCACTACACCGCAAAGGAAAATAAAATCTTTTGAGAAAAACTAAATATCTTGAAAGTACCGAAGTTAAATCGGATATTAAGTGTTAAAAATAACCTGAATATATATTTTTCTGACTCTTTCATGAAACTAATATTGTAAAAACTATTATCTTATTGTAAACCCTTCTTTAATGATATTGAATACACAGTCATTTGCTTTATGTATAGACCTTTACCATATATTAGATATATAAAAGCTTTTGAACCTTTCGGAAAACGAAAAATTATGAGTTATGATTTATTTAGAATTTGTTTTTAAGTGGCATCACCCCATTCAAGGCAGTAAAGCCACTAAGACACAACGGGTTAGAAGGTGTAGAAGAATTAGGAACATAAACATGTATAATGAAAGGAAAGAGAATGCAGTATTCAGGAAGACAGTAGATAGCGATTGACATTGCATTTATATTTGTGAAGATTAAACTGCACTGGAAGCCAAGTAGCAAGCAAGAAGTACAAGAGAAGGAACTGTTAGAAAAAAAATTACAGTTACATTTAGACAGCTCAGCTGTAAATTGATGAGATGTCGATACCAGTCTAGTACTGCGCTTAAATTCAAAAAGCCTAGGTACCATAGCAATGAGCTCATTCGAACAATTACCATGAACTTATTTATAGAAAAGACACAGGGAGGTAATATGCGGCGGTGGGAAAGTGACTAAACCGAGCTGCCAGATCAGGACCAATAATACTTTTGATTCGTCTTTGGAACTTATCAAGGAGATCAAGGTATATAGCAGGGCCACCGGACCATATGTGGCAACAATATTCTAAGCATGATTGATTGCAATATTTGTTTTATGATACAGTGCACCATAATAGTGAATCTCAAAGGTTGATGCCAACAAAAAATGTCTTCCGTTTATTTTTCTCTTACAGGAAAATGGTGAAGGACCTTCAAAATCTGAGGACTTAAAATAGGGCTGTGGATGATATATTTCAAATTCTTCAGGACGTTATTCCTTAGACTGTCTGCCATGAGGAAGAAAGATAAATAAAAAAAATACAATTTAAAAGATTATCTTTCTTTTTCTAAAAATTAAATTCTATCCGAGGAAAAAAAAATTGTTTTAGCGTTTAAGTATTGAGCGTTAAAAATAGTACTAGGCACCCTCATATGATTTTGGCGTTTTTCAATATTAAATCCATCAAATCAACATGTTTTATGCAAACATATATACTCACTTTACGTGATTATTTCTTTGTCTTTACTGGCAGTAGAGCGATATGGTGTAATGTATATAGGCTTAAAATGAGAGATTGGAGGGCCGAGTTCGAATACCAGTTGAGTTCGTTATATTCACTTACGTGCAAATACTCTTGGGGAAAGGCATGAATCCATCTCTTCACCTCTTATGGGTCGAATAGCGGAACAAATTGGCTTTTATAGCATTGGTTTGTCACCAATCTACCGCAGAAACAAACTGCAACCTACTGCCGGAAAATCTCTGCCTAATTAATCATGAATCGAAAGATCGCCCAAGCGTGTATCCCAGTGGTGGTAGGGGAGGAATTATATATATATATATATATATATATATATATATATATATATATATATATATGTACTACATTTCAAAATTTTGAGGCTACCGCTGGCAATTTTTAAATTGGCCCCCAAATTAGTCGTTTTGTACTTTAAATAAAAGAAAATTATTATAACTGTTTAAAAAAAAGAGCCATGATTTTTTTTATTAGAAACGAAAAAAAAAAATTATAATTAAATTTTGCTTTCGTCAAAATATCCTCCTTTAACCTTGTTTACTGCATCACCAATTTTTGGCATTCGCTGCAAACGTTTCTCAAAGTGTAATTGTGATAACTGTTACCATTTTTTTTCAATGAGTAAGTGCTCTTTTTTCATTTTTTTTCCACTCTTCATCCTATGCAAATTCTTTTGAAATGTCGTGTATATATAGTTAATATCCATCTTAAGTGAATTTCAAACACTATATTCATAGTACATAGACTTATTTGACCACATATATGCCATTTAGTTTCACTATCTTTCGCCATTTTTGAAGCAGCTTCCTGATTCCATCCTCCAAGAACATCTTTCTAGACGAACTGGTTTAAGTGTTTTTATAAACTTCTAGGGAATTGTAATTCTTCTCATTAAAATACATTTGTAATAATAAAAATAAGTCGTAAACAAGCTGGGGTTAGTATGGCGGGTGTATCTTGAAAACGCAGCCAAGAAGTATAAACAATGTCGGGCCTGAAAAGAAACGTGAGAATTGATGCTGTCATGATGGAAGCTGTCACCATTATGACTGACCGCTTTTCATCGATTTTGCCTCTAATTACTCACATTGAAAGAGTACTTGACTAAATTTAACGTCTGAGTTCGAGAAAGGGGCACGTTTCCTACTAAATACACTGCGTCAGCTTTTTTCCAATTCAGACAGGCTTTTGGATTGGTTAAATAAATTAATTTTGTTTCCAACTTCTCATTATTATAAACAATACATTTTCATCGTCTATTATCATTCTTTCTGAAAATGTGTCATTTTTGCATTTGAACAGATTAAAATGCGTACTATTAAATCTATTTCGGTTAAAACATGAGACACCTAAACATCGTAGTTATTCATGTAACCAAGTATTTTAAAATGTGTTAGAACGCTCATATGAGGTTTATTTATAAGAGATGCTTGAATTTTCAATTTTTCGTATTCTAATGTTTAGTAAATAGAATTGCAAAACTTAAATTCAGATAAATTAGTGTATTTCTGTATATTTACTTACCTAGTGGACAGACTGTTGACAAAGCTACTTTTCTCACATCCAATTCATCTGACTTTATCATCGAATACAACATTCTCAGGTAACAGAAGAAAACACATTGGATGTTTTTGAATGTAATATTTTGAATTTTAGATTATTTCTTAATCCTCTGAATCCTGTTTAATATATACAGCTGCTGGTTATAGAATTTGCTATCCCTTTAATTTCAAACAAACTAAATGCATACACTTAAATAATGACTTTACTAAATTGATGAAGCTTGTCATGGAGTTCTGAAGGGCATGTACCTCTGATTGCTAAAGTTCACAATCTTGTATTACTTAATGGTTCAATTTTCCAGGCAGCAAATCTAGAGTTAACTTTATCTTTGGAAATCCCGAGGGTATATTCCAAAATAAGTCTTTGGTCTTTACTTAGAACCCTAATTTTTTCTATAGGTGTCATATTATCAAGAGGACCACTAATTTCTTCTAAATTCTACTTGTGACAAATCATAATAGTCCCTTTCACACAATATTTCCTAGTTAGCCTCTAAAAGCAGCCGTCTTGTACCATCGACATATTTAAAAACAGCTCTAAATGGTAGCTCATTCTAACGTAATGAACAGCCAATTGTACGTGATTTTCGATGGAGCTTCTTCTCCAGAGCAGTTACAAGGCCTGCTTTACATTCAGTATTTTTATTTGTGTTGGCCAGAAGAACATCCGTAAGGTTATCTATAATATCAAATGTTTCCAAAACATTAAGTTTCTTCTGCTAGAACAACAGCAGTGGCATCCGTAGTTGGAACTATTCTATGAATTCCAGTATCAGTTCCTGTCTGTTGATTATATGTTCAATGGTGTTTCGGGCCCCTTTCTTTTTTTTAGTTTAATGTCCCCATTTTCCCCAATAAAAAACTTTATACAACAAAGTTTCTGTATCAATTTTGATATCAACTCCTAGACGGACACGCTTGTTAATACCTTCAGTGTATCTTTCATGCTTCATTACTTTTATTTTAGCCTTTTGGCTATCTATTTTTGACTTATGAATTATGTTTTATAATCGAAAACTGGGTTAAAAAGGCGCATAACTTGTAAATTCAAGAGAAAGCCAATAGAAAGATATGCTTGTAATGAAAACAGGACAAGAGATTCTGTTTAGTAATCTTTTATTCAATTAAGAATCTTAATACTTGTCTACTTGACAAGCGGAAGTACAGCTTTTATAGTGTGGATTATCAAAGGGGAGATAATCCATATTCACAACAATGCTCCAAGATTAGAGCAAATATCTCCCTTATATTGCGTTTTCCTCAGACATTTTAATAAAACGTTAGGAAATTATTACTCAAGGGAATAATAATAAATTAAAGTACACTGACAATTTGTATATTATTTGAAAAATTCCAATTAATAAATTTTTACCTTATATTTTTTATGGAAAAAACAAACCTCAGGAAAATATAACGGTGTAAATGCAAATAATAACCCACAAAAATTAAATCCGGTTCATTGAAAATAAAAAGTTAAACTGATGTTATTTTTGTCTTTTAGTTTTTCTCCGAAAAAAAAAAGCTATCGCTTGATGAAATTTAAAAAAATTAGATGATGTTTATGATTTATTAATTATTTTCCTGAATTCATTATGAAAAACAATCGGAAAGAAAAATAAACTAAAAAATAGTTTTTAATTGATCTTAAGCTGCGATTTGAATACATCGATATTGCCTTTTTTTTAACTATAGTAAATAATTAATTTTAAACTAACATTTATAAAATACGTTATTTCTTATATGTGTAATATTTTATATTTTCATCTTTTCCAGCATTTTAAAGAATTCGTAAACCTCAGTTTTAAATTGATTATATTTGTTAGCATCGAATAATTTCTTTCAGTTCACCGTTGCAATCTCCGAATTATTAATTAATTTGATTTTAATTGCATTTCCTCGAATGGAATCGAAATTTTAACGTAAAATATTTTGTGTAATTTTCATGCCCTAACTAATTAGACTTGTTCAAGAATCTGATTTAAAAATCGACCTAACCTAGTGTGTGTGTTAAAATATAGTTTTAGCTCATGACATACATATGAGTAAGAGTGCTCGAACAAGCACGGAACGATCAATACAGAGTGGCGACAGGATAGGGTTCAAGCATGAAACTAACTCTCGCCATTTGCTGTATATATATATATATATATATATATATATATATATATATGGGATGAGGTATCATGCTTATTTACATTATTTAGATTATACGGAGTTATCAGTCTCATCTTCATTGCCATATTCACAATGTTTCGGCCGTTGTACGCTCCGGTCTTCTTCAGGTGATTGGAATTTCGAACCAAATCCTTTATTCCGTCAACCGGGGTAGATTATTCTAGTTCCACATGTCATGCCTCTTCCGAGTGTCTCAGTTATTTCCCTTTAACCCAACTCTCCAAATTTTTGTTTCACCACTGACGTAGCCTGGTATTGAACTCACAGTTTATTCATATGTATCTATCTATTTTAACACATTTTCTATGTTTATACGTTCTTTTTATAGATACAAATATTTAAGTAAATGCTCTGTTTATAATAAACAGTATTAACAACATTTACCGTATCGGAGAAATTTTCATAGAAAATGTGCGTCCCCCGACAGGAATCGAACCTCTATTCTACACGGAACCATCATATAGACTGACGTGCCTTAACCAATTGAGCCACTGAGGATCGTTCGATTAGCAAGGTCGATTTTACTGTTTTTAAACTACAATTCTCCATGATTTTCTCTCGTACATTCATATCTGCTCGATGCGTATCCAAATGTGACCAAATGACGTCACACATTATGAAATGGACAAAGTCAGACAATTATTTTAAGACATTTTTTATGTTTATACATTCTTTTTATAGATACAAATATTTAAGTAAATTCTCTGTGGCTAAATCGCTAGAGCACGTCAGACTTTATAAACATAAAAACATCTCTTAAAATAATTGTCGAACTTTGTCAATTTCATGTGTGACTATCTATCTATCTCAATTTATTCATATCTTTCTCACTCTATTCATGTCTATCTATCTATGTATCTATCTATCTATCTATGGAAACAGTACTCAATTTTCGGCCTGATATTATTCTAAGCTAATACGAGAGGTTTATTGTAGTGATTCTTGTAAAATTGTGGCTTTAGCACATTTATCCAATCCAATTTTCATTCCAATGTTACATAAAACATGTTAGTGATTTTAGGAGACCTTCCAGCTCACTGTCATTCCTAGCATACAACTTTAAGTCATCCATGTAAAATAGAGCCTTATTTTCTTTTGAGATATCTTATAGGCATATCATGTTCTATTACCTTCGCTGGTTAATGGTATTAGGGATATACAGATTAGTAAGGGAACCAAAGAGTCACCCTGAAATATTTCTCAATTGATATTTATTTCGCCAGACTTATAGATGCCATTTATATGACTGAGTTGAAGTGTTGTTTTCCATATAACATAATTTGATTGATGAAATTGATGACGACTGGTGATGCCTTGTATATATTTAAAGACTGTAAGATCCAGGAATGTAATTGATCTTTACATCCGTAAGAGCCACAATTGCATTGTTTTTGTTCAATAGGTAATATGTCATTTTTTTCTCAGAAGGTGTATGTTTGTTTTGTCAGAATAGATGTCAACTGTTTGAAAAAGTGGGAAGACACATAATTGATCTGTAATTTTTTTTGACATTTCTGTCAATATTCTTGGGTAGAAAGAAGGTAATTCTTTTGGTTACCCATTTCGGAATTTTAGTAGAATCATTGATCATAACTTGAAGTTCTTTGGCTAGCTTTTCGTGTATTGTGTTTAAATAACAGATCCAAAAACAGGAATTTTATCTATTTCTAGAGATTTACCGTTGTGTTCTTTTTTCAGTGAACATTCAACATCCTCTTCTTTGATACGCTCTTGTTTGTTCTGGTTTATTTTTCGCCCGTTCTTCTTCTTGCATAATCCAGTCTGCTTCTTTATTATGTCATTTAGAGCAAGCCCATATTTTCCCCAGAACTGCACAACCACTTCCATTGTTGTTATTGGTGGTGTTGTCACTTCAATTTTTTGTTAGCTTGTTTCTTTGTAAAGAAATTCGCATCGGTTTAAAAGATTTTGTTCTGTCTGTAGAATCTTGATCTTTTTTCATACCGTCTGATTCTTTGAGTCTTCAGTTGTATTGATAGCATTATTTTTTATTTAGCAAAAAGGACTTCATTTTCATTCCTAATTTTGTATTTGTTTTTACATTTCTGCCTTCTCTAATCCTTACTTTTATTCCTCTTGCCAGTTCATGGAGTACTGATAATTTATTTCTAAATTGTTCAATTTCTTTCTCTATTGTTCTTTTCCAAGGTGGATCATCAAGTCTGTGAGACTGCCTGTTTTTACACTGATGTTTAATTTTTTAGTTCCATCTATTGTTGATACACATATTGATTCCTTGAGACTTGTATGTGGATCTACTTCATCTCGAAATAATTTGAGTTCTGCATAGTAAAGTTTACATGTTTTAGGTTCTGTTTTGTTTGTTGAAATTTTGTGAGTAGTTGTTTTTCCATTTCCATATTTTGTGCCTGACTTATATGCCATGATATATTCCTTGGATTCTTGTATACCATTCTTGTTTTCCATAAAATACTTCGGTTTAATGTGTTTTGGATTCGTTTTATTACAGTCTTGTGAGCGGTTAAGATCACAGCATTCCAACTCATTTAATCGTTCAGTATTATCTTCACAGTGATTGGTGTCTATCTCACTTTCTTCATTATGATCTGTGGCCACCCTGGGTATGACGATAAACTACATCCGCGTCCTGGGTAAGACGATAAACTACGTCCGACAGCAAGGCCTCTGATCAGGAGGTTTTGAGGAGCGTGGAACCACCTTTATATGCTGGTGTTCCCAGGTCCACCCTGACCCGGGGTGGTAGCACCTGTTACTATCGCTGCTATGGGCAAATAGTTAACCCCAAAACTGTGGTCAAAGCACTGTGAAAGTGTAAAATAGGTTTTAATACCAGCAACTAAAAATTTAAAAAAAAATTATTATCAAAAATTATCATTATTACCAGCAATACATTTTTGAAGAAAAATATTACCAGAAATAGATTTTAAAGGAAAAAAATTACCAGCAATAAAAATTTTGTTGTCATTAAATAACCCATTGAGGTTGATATGCCGTAAAACAAACCAAAGCAAAGCAAATGATCTGTGGTTTGTGTGATGTTAGTACATGTTATGTCTCCTTTGGCTCGCTCTCATATTATTATTATTATTATTATTATTATTATTATTAATAATAATAATAATAATAATAATAATAATAATAATAATAATAATAATAATAAATGTGGCACATGGAAACATCAACAATCCCCGTTGTAGTTGGAGCTCTCGGATTGGTTGGAAAAGATTCCAGTAGACTAACTGAAGGGATCCCTGGAAGCCCATTCCTTAACGAAATACAAAAGAATATTCTCACGAGTACAGCCCACACCTTACGAAGGGCTTTATCTATATAAATTTTGTGTTTATATAAATATGTGTTTTTTTATAGCTATGAGAGAAGCAAGTAGGAGGAAGGGAGTTCCCATTTCTGTCCCATAATGATTGTAACATTTACGTACAAATTTCATAGACTAAATGGGACAATCATATGGGACAGAGGTTGAATAATATAGATGAATGGCTACTTTAATAATTGAAAGAGGAAACATTTTGTAAGCATTTCACCCCAAGCACGGCTGAAGTTCCACTAGCACACAAGGGATTACAGAGAGTGAGAGCAAGAGTAAAGACGGGTGTTTGTGGAAGGGATATAGAGAAGGACGGGGGTCAGATTATAGCTATCAGAGAAGCAATTAGGAGGAAAGGAGTTCCACTGTCGGGAAGTGCGAAAGAAGAAGCTGTTGGAGTAGAAGAGACGGCTAGATTTAACAGTTTCGACAGTGAAAGGGTGGGACTGAGATGCCAGCCTAGTAGCACGCTTAAATTCATGCAGTTTGGGTACCAGCGATAGTATCTCGTTGAAGTATTCACCGTGAAAGTATTTGTAGAACAGATAGAAGGAAGCGATGACATGTCTGTGAGAGAGTGACTGTAGACGAGATGCCAGATCAGGACCAATCACATTGCATATCCGTCTCTGGGTTTTGTCGAGGAACTTGAGACTAACAGCGGGGGCTCCAGACTTATCAGGCCAAGTGTCATGATGGGCAGTACTTTGTTGGCCAGGTACTCATTCAGTCAATAATAATAATAATAATAATAATAATAATAATAATAATAACAGCAAAAGATAGAATAAATGCAGCTGGAAATTCGTAAAGATAAGAACGACGAAAGAGAAGATGACGAAGTATTCAATTTCATTATTTCAAAATCAGTTATATTGCATAAATTGATTTGTAAGATTAAAATGCTTTGTTAGTAAAATTTAAAAAAAAATATATGAAAAAAATAAGTAAATTTAAGATGAGAAATTGGTGCCTTGCCAGAATAGATGTAATTCCGAAAATACCAAAACGAACCAGCCTTGAAACTGTAGGAGGCTAATTAGATCAGTAATTGCAATTACTTCTCCTTGATGACCGGGAAATGAACGAATCTGGAATTACCCGGAGTGTTCTTCATAGATAAGGGCATATCGTTAGATCGAGCTGCGAGGAAAGAATAGGAGCGGAGCTTTCTGCACATTAACGCACACATTGCATATTCTCACATATATTTCTTTGTACACACACACACACACACACACACACACATATATATATATATGTATATATATAGTGTGTGTGTGGGTGTGTAACAAAAATTTTCCAAATCGTGTAACAGCATAATTATGCACCCACAAAATGTTTAATATCTAAAAAACACTAAACTAATTGAGTTTCTTTCTTCCAGGTTTCCAGATAAAACGATTAGCCATTTCGTCAGCATTTATCGTATTTCAGTTATTCAGCTAAAAAGAGAGCAAGTTAAGATTCTGTTGTTTTTTTTTTTGTTGTTTTTTGTCAGACCCACTGTGTTCCCAACGACAAGAAGATAAGATAATTCAGGGCATGGTACCAACATTCATACCCTGGTCCCCATTTTCAAAATACATTCAAGAACAATCAGGAGAACGGAGAATACGTTTAAAAAAGAGGGAACAGTAGAGAGGAAAACTAGATCATTATGTCACAACACGAAGAGGGATCATCATTTCAATTTAGAGCTAAAGGGATCTATTAGAAAAGATCCAACTCAATTCATAAGACGTTTGGTGCGTGAGTGAGATGTTTCAGCTTTGACAGTCCAAAGAGATGTGGAAAAAGACTTGAAAATGAAATCATGCGTGAAAACTGTGAGACTCCTTGCTACTCCATGACAGAAAGTTAGAAGGTAAAAGTGGGCAATGATGATCTTGAATAAGTTGTAAAATTATTCTGGAATAATATATATATATATATATATATATATATATATATATATATATATATATATATATGAAAATTTAAACACATTTTTATGTTTAACATTGTTTTTATAGGTACAAGTATTTAAGTAAGTGTTTAATGTAAACAAATGACGTCACACATTATGTTAAACATAAAAATGTCTTCAAATAATTGTCGGACTTTGTCCATTTTATGTGTGACATCATTTGTTTACATTTGATACACCATGAGCAGTTATGAATGTACGTTAGAGATACATGGAAGATTGAAGTTTATAAGCAGTAAATTCGGCCTTGCCAACCGAACGATCCTTAGTGGCCGAAACGGTTAAGGCATGTCAGACTATAAGACGGTTTCGTATAGGATACAGATTCGAATCCTGTTGAGGCCAAAATTTTCTATGAAAATTTCTCGGACATTCAGGCCGGTAAATGTTATTCAATACTGTTTATTATAAACAGAGCATTTACTTAAATAGTTGTATCTATAAAAACAATGTTAAACATAAAAATGTCTTTATATATATTAATTTTTTTTCAATACTTCGTATGCTCCAGATCCTTAGCTATGATTAAGTAATGATGAACATTTCATTTTCTTTTATGATCAATTCATCACAATTGTTCTGTTAAACTTGGAGAAGAATTCTACATGATTACCGCTCAAAGTAGAGTCTAAGACTATTATTAAAACCTCGGAGAGTTTCAGTGAGATTTTTAAAAATCATTCCTAAGATATAACGGTTCAAATCTTAATCTAACATTTGGACATTATTTGCTGTTACACCCTGTATATATATATATATATATATATATATATATATATATATATATATATATATTAAGAAATGTTACATAATGCCTTACATTAATTGCCCAAGTCCGAGTTTCATGCCGAAGCAATTGTTACGTGGTGAAATTATTATTTTTGTTTTTATTTTGGGTTGACACCGTTTTTATCCACTGTGACCTGTGTGTTTATAAATAGTGTACATAATACCTCATCTCAGAAATATAGACAGATACTGATAGGCCGAAACGTTGTAATAAATATGGCGACAAAGATGAGGACTATAGTCCGAATAATGTAAATAGTGTACATAATACCTCATCTCAGAAATGTAGACAAATACTTAATAAAAACTTTTCAATAAGCACAGTGGATAAAGGCGTTAGTTAGACCCACTGACAGAACCCAAAGAGTGTGAGTTCAATACCTGGCTAAAGCGGTGGAGAACTTGGAGAGGGGAACTAACAGGAGATAACTTAACATACATTAGACAACGCACGTGGAACTAGAACATTCTACCCCAGTGAGCGAAATAAAGGGTTCAGTTCGACATTCCATCCACCTGAAGAAGGCCGGAACATACACACGGCCGAAACGTTGCAATAAATATGTCTGAATAATGTAAATATTGTACATAATACCTCATCTCAGAAATATAGACAGATGCGGTCATAAATATTCTTCAAGCTAAAAGTCAAAGTCAAAGTAAACTATGGAGGATGCTAAGTGATGTAATTTAATGCCTAATAAATGAAAGTCAATAAATGTTATGAGGTACCTATATCAAAGGAATCCATGAGTGAATGGCGAAAACATTGGGTGACAATTGCTAGCCATAAACATTTATGAAGAAAAGGTGTACCAACATACCGGCGGAGATTTTTTCGGATCCAAAATACAACACGGTCTGGGAGACCTTTAAAGGTGTTAACTCCAGTAAATATTGATCTCAGCCGAGTGAGAAATCTGTTTTCGTGAGACAATGAATCTATTTATAGTTCTGGCAATACGATGTTTCTGTTGAAGAATGTGGGGTTAAATACATAGACCACCCACCACAGTAGCTAGATAGTCTTTCCCCGGAATATATACTGTTTTCAAAACTCAAACTGATCTTAAAAGAAAAGAGACGATACGTAGGCGATAGGATCAATAGAGCGGCTTTTCGGTGAGCAAACATCATAAATTAGGCGACAGATTTATGACATTTGCGAGAGGATGTGAATGCGTTAGGGTGTGAGGTGAACATGTGGTAAAATATGTTCATGGGTTTTAGTCTTTCTGGTGCTTCTGCTATATATTCATAGATTCTTGATACAATCCAAAGAAGAATCAGCAATATTGTTGATCCTGACCTGGCATCTCTACTTTAGTCAATTTCCTCACCACCGTAACGACTGTGGTGGGAAATTGACTATTGTCCTCATCTTTGTCGCCATATTTATTACAACGTTTCGGCCGTTGTACGCTCCGGCCTTCTTCAGGTGGTTGGAATGTCGAACTGAACCCTTTATTTCGCTCACTGGGGTAGACTGTTCTAGTTCCACAGGCCATGTTTAATGGATTTCAGCCAATTATTCCCTGTGCCTTTTCTATAAATACTTTCATGGTAATTGTTCTGATTAACTTTCCTCTACAATAGACTATGAATTTAAGTGCAGTACTAGATTGGCGGCAAGGTCCCATCATTTTGCAGTTGAAATGGCTAGATGTAATCGTAAGTTTACATTTTCTTCTATCATGCTTGTGTAGGTCTCTTCTGGCTTATAACTTCCAGTCAACATTGATCTTCAAAAATTTAAATACAATGTCAATTGATATCTTCTGTCTTCTTAATTCTTGTTCTTTTATTGTCATCTTTCCTTAATAGTATATTTTTCTCTTATTCTCTAACACTCAGTAACCCTCTACGTCTTAGAGGCTTTATTGCCTTGCTTGGGGTTAAAAATTCCTTTCTAGGTCTCTACAGAAAACCTTTCAACGTTACTTAGTATAAAGAAATTAATACATTTCTCACATCTGTTGATATTATCCTTATTTGCTAACGAAAGATTTTACAATATTAATTTCTTTAAATCGTAAATATCAACATATCAATGAATGTCGATGTAATGTTAACTTTGTACAGAGGGTGTAAAACGTGAAACTAATTAATTCGTAAAATTATTCCTTATTCAATTACAGACTTTGTCAGTTAATAACGGCGAGTGGCTGTGTGTGGCTTTGTGGATTTTCTTCGAACGTGGATTTTTTCTTTTCGTGAGGGTGTAAAAGACACTACCCTTTCCGCTTGTCACTCGTGCTCACATCATAGGCGCTATTGGATCAACCACCTGATTACATGTCGGGGTTCAGCCAATGTCATCCCGTCATCTGTACTTAGTAGATAGGACTTTCAGTTTAACCTGCTGATGCACCTGGCCTCTCTGATGTTCTAGTGTGATACAGAGAGTAAAATCTGTTTTGTTGTTATTTGTAATCCATTACATATTCGAGTAATCTCCGAACAACTTCGCTTAGAACCAAGGCTGCTTATTGAAATAAAATTCGATGCAGAACCCATAGGATTACGTAAAATTTTAACTGGTCTCCGTCAATGAATGAAGTGCTAACGTGATGCCCGGTTGGGTGATCATGTCCCTTTCAATTCTTGACTAGGAAGAAAATTTTCCCGCGGTAAGTTGTCGTTTCTTTTTGCTGTAGACTGGTTGACAACCAAGGCTATAGAAACCACTCTGTCCTGCTGTTCAAACCATATATGGGGGTAACAGAGATGGATTGGTATATTTTCCAACGGCATTTGCGCCTGAGAATGTAACGAAATCGACTGGAATTAGTCGACGGCTCTCAGATTTATCCCGCCGAGACATTATCCACTACACCCCCACCGCACAGATCTCAGGTCATTTGAAAGGATTTCATTAAAAAATAATAATATAAATGGTTGTCTGTTATGGAGGAACAAGCAATAAATAAACAAAATAATATAATCTCACAAGACCAGATGCCATCTTCTTGCTTCAGTAGTCGTAATTTATGACTATGTGGGTGAGTAAGAGATCACATTATTTACATTATTCGGACTATTGTCCTCATCTTCGTCGCCATATTTATTACAGCGTTTCTTCCGTTGTACGCTCTGGCCTTCTTCAGGTAGTTGGAATGTCGAACTGAACCCTTTATTTCGCTCACTGAGGTAGACTGTTCTAGTTCCGCGTGCCAGTTATCAGTTATCTCCTGTTAATTTTTCCCTCTTCAATTTCTTCACTGCCTTAACTGGGTATTGAACTCACACTCTTTGGGTCCTATCACTGGATCTAACCAACGCCTTTACACTTTATACACAGTGGATAAAGAGTGAGATAAGAAGGACGGAGCGTACACCGGCCGGAACTTTGTAATAAATATGCCTGTTGTGTTTGGTAGTTGAACGAATTTACATAAACGTGTAGACACACAATTATACACATTAGGGACGGCGAGATAAAGAGAGAATCTCGAAGAATCTACAGGGGTTGGACAAAATAATTGGACAGCTGCAAAATCCATTGCTATATTTCAAAGACCTATTATATTAAGAACTTTAACTAAAACTTCATACTTGCCGTTTATATCTATTGTAAATAGGTTTATTTATCTAATTTACTGTCTTTGGCTTATTTATTTTTAGAATCTAGTAAAATTTAAGCTAAATGCGTGACCTCTCCGAGTTCGTAAAAGGGCAAATTGTTGGAGCTCGCATGGCAGGAGCCTCGATCTCTAAGGTTGCTGAACTGCTTGGATTTTCAAGAGCTACCATATCAAGAACACTGATGCAATTCAAGAAACAGGGCAAGACCTCTAGCAACCGTGGCAATTCGGGCCGGACTTGCAAACTTACAGACAGGGACTGATGTGCATTGAAACGCAATGTGGCAAAAAATCATCGGACAAATGCGGCCAAAGTGACTGCTGAGTTGAATAACCATCTGAATAGTTAAGTTTCTACTAAAACTGTTCGCCGTGAGCCCCATAAGGCTGCATATCATGGAAGAGACGCCGTAAGGAAACCTCTTCTCTCCACTCGCAACATTCAAAATAGGTTGAAGTGGTGCAGAGATCACAATGCCTGGTCTGCAGACTAATGAAAGCAAGTCATATTCACAAACAAGTCCAGTTTTTCTCTTTTCCCAACTTCAGGGCGAGATTATGTGTGGAGGCAGCCCAAAGAAGCTTACAACCCTGACTGTCTTCTTCTAGCAGTGAAGCATGGAGGTGGATCAGTGATAGTTTGGGCCGCCATATCATGGAAATGTCTCAGTCCAATAGTTGCCCTGCATGGTAGAATCAACAGCAAAGATTACCTGAACATTTTGGGAGATCATG
>OZ038498.1:8333135-8398135 GCA_964036315.1 Acanthosepion esculentum | reverse complement strand
TAAGGAGTATTGTTGTATGTTTGGCTCATTGTTTGTGGCTAGCTAAATTTAACGTTAAGAGAGAAGAAGATCGTCCTTTTCTCGCATTCCTCATTTTGGCCTTGTGCCACATTTCAGTACATAGCAGAATAAATATCGCTGTTCGCTATGGTAGCTAGAGTTTTTGAATTTAAGCACATCACTTGACTGGCATCGTAAAGCTCATCAATTTGCAGTTGAGCTGGGCTAGATGTAGGCGTAAGTTTTATGCTAACAGTTTCTTCTCTCTTACTTCTCGCTCGTGGAAGTCCCTTCTGGCTTTTCGCTTTCCAGCCAACTTCAATCTGAAAAAAAATTAAATGTAATGATAATCACTATTCTTCTGATTACTCTCTTCTTTTTCCACACCCTGTAACCCCTTGTGTTTTAGTAGCATTAGTGCCTTGCCTTTTATGATCCCGATTAAAAAAAAATGGCGTACGAGATGAAAGTGCATACAAAGCAATTGTGTGTCACTAAACGTTTCCAAGGACCAAACATTAGATGCGAGCACCAGCTGTAGTTAACAAAATATTGGTTATTATCCGGAGGGTTCAAACTCTATCGTCATACTACCAACACCCACACAATTACATTGTCAGCATGATAAAATAGCATGCATTAGTTTCAGATCGACCTTCATATAATGTGTGCTTATATTTGTCTGTTGATACCACCATATGTAGATGTATAAGGCTTACGGCCACATTATATTGAAATACTGGTTCCCGTACTATCACCGAAGTTAAGCAACGTCGAAACTGGCCAGTACCTAAACGGGTAACCACTTCGGAATATCAGATTCTGTAAGCTTGGATGTGTGGGTGGTGAAAATGATAATGACTGTGGATTTTTAATCGGAGAACAGAGTTCCAGTTCCCGTTGGGTTCGTTACATTCACTTACGTGCAAATACCCATGGGAAAGGTATGAATCTAGCTCTTCTCTCTCCAACTATGCGTTAATTAGTAAGACTTGTATCCCTAAACCATTATCATCTGAGAAAAAAAATCTTACAATCTAAAAATATTTTCTGGCTTTAAATAACCTGCAAAGGGTTGATAAACCGTAGAAAAAGAATCAGTCAAACAGATGCATGCATGTATAAATGGATAGATAGATATACTAAATGTTAATATCTTCCGCACTGTTATTTAAGTGATAAGCTGAGTTTGCAAATTGTTGCGGCCCTATTGGTTAGTGTTACCTGTCGAACACTTGATCTCAGAAATACAAACCTTTTGGATTCCATGAACGGATTACAGCTCTTTGTAACCGTAGTATGAGTGATGGCTTCGTTTCGCTAAGTGTCATTCTAAGTAAATCGTTTCATATCAATAGCAGTTGACAAGATAATGTTCGCGCGCTTTCCGACCGTAATGGATGGTCGAAGTCAAAAGGTGAGGATAAAGTGATGGCCGGAGAGTGGACCGTCTGGAAGGGAAACACGAACCTTATCGTGCAGAGTGATCCACAGGGATTACATTTTACTCCAGATGCTTTAGCGTTGTTTGTGATTAGACTGAGTTATTCTCGTCAAAATGGATGCACTGGGCATGTGAACGTGGAAAATTTATCGATGATATATGATTGTGTGGTGGATAGCCATTAGGGGGGATGCGACACATGATAAATCAAGTTCCGGTGTCGCATTCAGTAAAAACATCGAATAGGAACAGAGAAAGAAAGAAAGAAAGAAAGAAAGAAAGAAAGAAAGAACGGGGGAGAAAAGAAGAAAGAACGGGAGAGGAAGGAAAAAAGAACGGGAGAGGAAGGAAGAAAGAACGGGAGAGGAAGGAAAAAAGAACGGGAGAGGAAGGAAGAAAGAACGGGAGAGGAAGGAAGAAAGAACGGGAGAGGAAGGAAGAAAGAAAGAACGGGAGAGGAAGGAAGAAAGAAGGAAACAAAGAAAGAAAGAAGGAAAGAATGGAAAAAGAAAGAAAGAAAGAAAGAGAGAGAGAGGAAAAATGGAAACAATGGAAACGAAAGAAAGAAAGAAAGAAAGAAGGAAAGAAAGAAAGAAAGAGGAAAGATGGAAAGAATGGCAAAGAAAGAAAGAAAGAAAGGAGAGAAAGAAGGAGAGAAAGGAACAAAGAAGGAAACAAAGAAAGAAAGAAGAAAGATGGAAAGAATGGAAAAGAAAGAAAGAAAGAAAAAACAGGAGAGAAAGGAAGAAAGAAGGAAATAATGAAAAAGAAAGAAAGAACGAAGGAAAAAGGAAAGAATGGAAAAAGAAAGAAAGAAAGAAGGAAAAAGGAAAGAATGGAGAAAGAAAGAAAGAAAGAACGAACGGGAGAGAAAGGAACAAAGAAAGAAACAAAGAAAGGAAGGAAGAAGGAAAGAATGGCAAAAAAAAGAAACTGGGGAAAGAACAATCAAAAAAGCGGAGAAGATAAAACAGAGTAAAAAAGGAAGGAAGAAAGAAAGAAAGAAGGCGGGGAAGAAAATGAAAAAAAGAGAAGAAGAAGAAAAACAAAGTAAAAAAAGAAAGAAAGAAAGAAAATAATGTGAAAATTTAAGAAATAATGCAGGAAAAGAATAAATAAGGGAACGAAAGAAATAAGGAAATTACGAAGGTGGGAAATCCAATGTAAAAGTGCAAGAAAGAAAGAAAGAAAGAAAGACGGGTCGGTGGAAAGAAAGAAAGAAGGAAGGAAAAAATAGCAAATAAAAATATAAAAAGAAAGACAGAAAGAGAAAACTGAAAAAGCGAACGAACGGAAATCAAAGTAAAAAAAGGAATGAAAAAGAGAAAGAAAATAAAAAAAATAAAGAAAAAAGCAGACAAGAAAGAAAAATTAGAACGAAATAAATAAAATAAAAGTGAAAGAATGATACAAAAAACAATAAAGAAAATAGTCTAAGGAAAATCTAAAAATAATTTCTGATTGAAAAAAAACAAAAACATTAAAATATAACTTGCAACAAAAATGGAGACCACCAAACAAAAACATAGAAAAATATATATAGAGAGTGACTGAATGAGTGAGTGTGTGTGTGTGAGAGAGAAAAAGAGATAGATAAAGAAAAAGAGAGAGAGAGAGAGACAGACAGACAGACAGAAAATGAAGCTGGAATGGCAGCGTGAGAAAGCAGTGAGAAAATGGTGCAGACGATTAATTTGTTTCTGTCTTTATCCGTGTGACAAAAATGCTTCATTCATTTAAGAAAATTGAAGATATTCGGGGAAGTCGGTAGCTTTTTCTTCAAATAGAAAAGCAAAGATTATTGGCTGTTTCGTACTTTTAAAGCCACTCATCAGATGTCCGTGTGCTCTTGCCGAGAAACATTCACAAACCTTAGTTTCGTATTTCGTTTTCGTACTTTTTACATTATTCGGACTATTGTCCTCATCTTTGTCGCCATACTTATTACAACGGTTGTACGCTCCGGCCTTCTTCAGGTGGATGGAATGTCGAACTGAACCATTTATTTCGCTCATATTACAATTTTTGTTGTTATTATCGCTTTTCTCTGACGCTACCAGTAATAAGAAGTGCCAGAGAAAACAACAAAAATTGAAATATGAGCTCTGCTAAAAACTTGAATGATAACAGCAAAAATTGCAGTATGAGCACTGGTAAAAAATGATTGCTGATGACATTATGTTTATAATACCCATAAATTCATACACGACTGTCCTCGAGGACACATGGCACAGTGGATAAAGGCGTTAGAACCAGTGACAGGGTGTGAGTTCAATACCCGGTTAAGGCAGTGGAGAATTTGGATAGAGGAATTAACAGGAGATAACTGACATCCATACCCACCCCCAAAAAAATCCTGGAATGAGAACAGTGAACGAAATAAAGGTTTCAGATTCCACCTGAAGATTGCCGGAGCGTACAACGGCCGAAACATTGTAACAAATAGTCCGAGAAATGTAAATAGTGTACATATACCTCATCTCAGAAATATAGACAGATTCATTTTCGCACATCCGTTCTTTCTTCTTTTGCTTCTTGAATCTACTTACTTTTGATCACTCTCCAGGTTAGCATCAGCTATGCTGATAAAAAGTAGAAAGGCTCTCTCAGATGACACTTAGATGGTAGTTTTGAAGGTGTTAAAAAGAACAGGCTATTCTTTTCATTATTTAACAACAGATTGAGGCTTCTTTTTGACATGAGTGCGCCATTTTCCCCTCATCGGACTGGTAAAACTTCAAAGGCCTTTGAAAAGAATTGATATAAAGAGATACTGCTCAATGGAGTCAGTGGAAGAGAATTCTCAGTTATAAAGTTGTTACTAGCGTGTAGGTCCCTGGAAGTAATTGTTAATAGCCAGTCCTCCCAGGTTCCCTTCTCGGTTCAAACCTTTCCTCCTCTGTATAAAGGATCTGCCCAAGAGTATACTCTGATCATTTGTGAATATCTATGCTGATGATTCAGCTTTATATGAGTTTACCCCACAGTCCCTCGAATGATCAGAGATTGACAGAAGATCTCTTTTCTGACTTAACTCCAGTATCTCAGTCGGCGAAAAAAATAGCGGGTTACATTCAACGCCTTAAAGACCAAACTAGTGACCTTCCACCATCACTGATCGGGCTCACAACTTTCACCTATCTGTATCAACGGCTGCTCTCGCAGGGTACCGCATGCCTTGACTACCTATTGGGACCTCAACCCAGACGTCAAGTGGAACACGTACATGGAATCCATCACCAAATATGCTGGGAAAATGGTCGGTCCCCTGTGTCGTTCCAGTAAGTTCCTGTCTCTTCGTGCTATTCTCTATACAAGAGCCAGGTCAGGCCGAAAATGGAGTACTGCTAACATATATGGGCAGGAGCTGTCCAGTTACATTTTTTTTCTATTTATTACCCCCTCTCTCTCTCTCTCTCTCTCTCTCTCTCTCTCTCTCTCTCTTTTTGCAGCCTGTCCATTTCTGTCTGTCGTCACTGTCTCTTTATTTACCCGTATCTCGCCATCTTTCTCTCTTTATGTCTTTCGGTTAGTCTATGCATTTGCTATTCTATCCGCCTGTCGATCAAGTTTTACACTTCGACAATCTATGATTGTGCTATGTCTCTCCAATAGAAAGATCTCCTATTAAATATTGATCTCTCAAAGTTTAGATGTTTCAACTGATTTATTTCGATACCATAGCGATTCTCAATGCCTCTGTTACCTTCTTTATTGGTTGATCTTTACGTCGAACTGGTTCTACCAGCATCATATCGCCATCATGGTTTTCTCAAATTGATTCCTTGTCCTAACCCCCACCCACTCACTCGAATATATCTATCGGTATTGAATTCACTGAATTTATCGATGTACAATCAATACCTCTAGTTATCTACGCTGCCAAAAATACGCAAGCTACAAATCACTAACGTATATACAGAGACTGAAGTAGATAGATAGATAGATAAGAATAAGGGTGAGACAGATAGATAGATAGATAGATAAGAAAAAGGGCGAGATCGATCGATAGATAGATAGATAGATAGGAATAAGGGTGAGGTAGATAGATAGATAGATAGATAAGAATAAGGGTGAGATCGATAGATAGATAGATAATGAATGAGTTCGAGAAACGTTGATTGAACAACTAATTGAATAAAATTAAAATCCTTAGTACTGTTTTATTCAAGCGATTTTTTAATATACATATATATTATGGATTTCGTTAATCGGACTGACTTCCTCATCTTGGTTGCTTTCCTCACAACGTTTCGGCCGTCTGATCCTCCGGCCTTCATCAGGTGCGTTGTGAGGAAAGCAACCAAGATGAGGAAGTCAGTCCGATTAACGAAATCCATAGTGAAAACCCCTCATCCCAAAAATATAGACAATTACTATACATATATATATATATATATATATATATATATATATATATATATATATATATATATATATATAATTTTACACGCTATTTTAGTGACTAGTCGTATTTGAGTAGGCACTCCCGTCATTTATTAAACAGTACATTTATTTATTTTTACTTACCGGCTTGAATATTCGAGAAATCTTATATAAAGAAAATCTGCGCTATTCGGAAATTTTTCTTTAATACAATTTATCTAATATTTAGTTGGGTAGGTGAAAATAAATAACGTTTAATGGGATACAAATCTACCGGAATAATAAAACAAATTTCATCTTCTCTCTCTCTCTCTATATATATATATATATATATCTATATATATCTATATATATATATATATATATATATATCTATATATATATATATATATATTATAATAAAAAGAAAGAACAGTAAGATATATAATCCGGGGTTCTTATTGATATTATTATTTTTACAAAACAGTGCTCAATGTAAATTTACAGAGGATAGTTTTTAGCCTCTGTTTTTGAAAGATGGCAATTCCTGTGTAGCAAAGAAACCATATTTTAAATCAGTTAATTTTAATATATATATATATATATATATATATATATATATATATATATGTATATATATATATATATATATATATATATGTATATATATATATATATATATATATATATATATATATATATATATATATATATGATAATGAAAAGAAAGAACAGTAAGATATATAATCCGGGGTTTTTACTGATAATTTTTTTTTTACAAAATAGTGCTCAATGTAAATTTACAGAGCATAAATATTATAAATTACTTGATTTAAATATATGGTTTCATCGCTACACAGGAATTACCATGTTTCAAAAACAGAAGCTAAAATCTTCAAATTTAATTATATAATTATATTAAATTAAAATTCGCTTGACGATGAAACAGAATTAATTCTATTAATTTAATTATATAATTAAATTTGAAGTTTTTAGCTTCGGTTTTTGAAAATGGCAATTCCTGTGTTGCGAAAAAAACATATTTTAAATCAGTTAATATATATATATATATATATATATCTTTAATTTGTTTTATTTTTAAATATTTATTCTTTAATAATATAAGTTTTTTAAATATATTTTTTCTTTATATAAATTATCCAAATATGATGTATTGTTAATCTTGTTAATACATTTCATTTTGAAATATAATTCGATATTTTTTAGTTGGAACCTAATTTTTTTAAATGTAAAATTAAAAACTTAAAACTCCTTTTTCGGCCCTCCTTTAGTTCCAATTCAACACCTCATTCTTCCTACAACCCCATATTAGGGTCATAAGGTTAATATGCGGGTTGAATCTGTTGAGCCTCTTCCCTTTTAGACAAATACCTTCCGTCCTCTCCTTACCACCGAATTTTGTCTAGCTGAGGCATCGATTCGGGTAGGCTCGGTATCAGTTTCTCAACTGATGCCTATGTTAAATTCTTAATCTCTGATTCTGATAAGAACATAGTCCATCCACCAGGGTTGGATAAGACCAAGCTACTTTGCGTTGGTTGAAATAGATTCATCACCAAATAACGTAATTTTGGAATTTTTTTTTTTGCTCAGTAATTCATGTCCTCTGTTATAATAACTACACTGAACTCTCTTTGTCGATCAGTTTTAATATTTGATATTATTAGTATCCATTTGGATTATATACCAACGGATCTATTACCTGACCTATATATATATATATATATATATATATATATATATATATATATATATATGGGTGTGTGTGTGTGTGTGTGTGTAAGTATTATGTATGTATGTAGAGAGTGCAAGGGTGAATTGTAACCATTTTACATGTGGTCACCTAACTCCCCGGAATGCAACCCCCTTGATTATTATGTGTGGGGCGCAGTTGAGCGAGACACCAACAAAACTCCTTGTAACATCAAAGATAGACTGAAGGCAAGGATTGTGGCAGCATTCAACCAGTTAAACAAGAAGACCGTCCAGAAGAGTTGCAGGAGATTCCGAAGTCCTCTGGAGGCCGTGGTTGCAGCCAATGTCAAATTTCTTGAATAAATTGACTCTTTTGTTATTTCAAAATATTTATGTATAATTTTGGTAAATATGTGTGTGAGAATGAGATGTCAGTGTTAGTTTCAAGTTTGGCGTCATTTAGACGACAATTTATCCATTGCATCCTATATATCTGTTAAAATGAGATGTCAGAGTTATTTTCCTTATGGCGTCATTTAGACGAGAATTTATCCATTGCACCCTGTATATCTGTTTAAATGAGACGTTAGTGTCATTTTCATTTTGGCCTCATTTAGACGACAATTTATCCATCGCACCCTGTATATCTGTTAAAATGAAATGCCAGTGTTATTTTCCTTATGGCGTCATTAAGACGACAATTTATCCATCGCACCCTGTATATCTGTTAAAATGAGATGCCAGTGTTATTTTCCTTATGGTGTCATTAAGGCGACAATTTATCCATCGCACCCTGTATATCTGTCAAAATGAGACGTCAGTGTCAATTTCATGTTTGCCTCACTTAGACGGCAATTTATCCATCACACCCCGTATGTATATATGTGAGTTTGAAGGTGTGCGGCTTCATTTGTTAAAAGGGTGTTCACCTTAAAAAAATGATCAGGACGTATTATTCTTTGACGTTTCTTACGATTGTTGCATATCGTGACACACGCGGCGCCAAGAAACATACGCAATCACATGTGACTACACTCACACGCATAGACTGAATGAAAGCATCGATCGCAGTTGAAAGCTGAAGATTATTATTGACCAGCCCTTTGATTATATTATATGTTAGGTTTTGATGTAAAAAATAAAGGTAATGTTTATGATGTACAATGTTTTGGATGGACATTTAAATGTGCTTTCCATTAGGGAAAGTTTCCCCCATCAAAGAGTTTTGCAACGACCAAAAAATATTAATAATCGGTTGGTGCACGGTCACCAAAATATGGTGGGTGGAGTAGAACAGCGAAACGGAAAAAAAATTCAAGAATCTTTTCCTGCGTTATTGTTGCTTTATGTAGTCATGTGCGGGAAAATTATTCCTTCAATCTACTGCGTACGTTGCAACTGCAATGCAAAAATCAAGATTATTTACATTATTCTGACTATTGTCCTCATCTTTGTTGCCATATTTATTACAACGTTTCGGCCTTTGTACGCTCCCGCCTTCTTCAGATGGTTAGAATGTCGAATTGAACCATTTATTTCAGTCACTGGGGTAGACTGTTCTAGGGTCCACGTGCTATGTTTAATGGATGTCAGTTATCAGTTATCTCCGGTTAATGTTTCCTCTGAAAGTTCTCCACTACTTTAACCGGGTACATAATACCTCATCTCAGAAATATAGACAGGTAATGAAAGGCCGAAACGTTGTGATAAATACGGCAACAAAGATGAGGACAATAGTCCGAATAATGTAAATAGTGTACATAATACTTCATCTCAGAATTATAGGCAGATATTGAAAGGCCGAGAACGTTGTGATAAATATGGCGAAAAAGATGAGGACAATAGTCCGAAGAATATAAATAGTGTACATAATACTTCATCTCAGAATTATAGGCAGATATTGAAAGGCCGAGAACGTTGTGATAAATATGGCGAAAAAGATGAGGACAAAAGTCCGAATAATGTAAATAGTGTACATAATACCTCATCTCAGAAATATAGAAATATACTGAATGGCCGAAACGTTGTAATAAATATGGCGACAACGATGAGGACAATAGTCCGAATAATGTAAATAATGTACATATTACCTCATCTAAGAAATATAGACAAATATTGAAAGGACGAAACTTTGTTATAAATATCTCGACAAAGATGAGGACAATACTCCGAATAATGTAAATAGTGTAAATAATACCTCATCTCAGAAATATAGACTGAAATCGTTCACTATATACGATTATGATAGTATGGAGCTACTTTTCTACAATTAAATAGTATTATATGTCTTTGAAAATGAAAATGCGATACAATGTATGTTAGAATAAGATTGACTTTGTATATTCGTAAAAGGACTTCCATCATTATTGGGTGTGCAAATACAGAGCACATGAAATCGAAAATGGAAGTAAGCGAGATCAGATGAAGAGCTCAGATGTGACACGTGAAGATATTTGACCCTTATGGCCTTTTGCAAACATTACTTATGACTAGCCGGAAAGATATCTCGTGATAAGCAGGCGTTTAGTCCATGAATAGAATATGATCAATGTGCAGGTTCTTTATCAGTCTTTTCCTTCGCGCGTCTGTGCCAGTTTGAATGCCTTTCGAAGCTCATATTACATAGCATGCAATTTATGCACGCATATCGAGCTGAATTTTCGCATTGTTTATGGAATCTTCCACCTGAAATTTATTATGAAATACTTACTATAGCTTTCATAATATCCTCCTCTCTTCTTTAATGCAATTATTATTATTATTATTATTATTATTATTATTATTATTATTTCCTTTGATTTCTGGCGTTTACACATTACTTTCCTCTTGTAATTTTATATATATCTATATATATTTAAAGACATTTATGATATGTTTAACGTTCTTTTCAAGTATTTAAGCAAATGCTCTGTTTTATAATAAACAGTATTAAATAACATGAATGTCGGAGAACGAAAATTTTCTATGAAAATTTCTCGGACATTCAGGCCGGTAAATGTTATTTAATACTGTTTATTATAAAACAGAGCATTTGCTTAAATACTTGTATCTATAAAAAGAACGTTAAACATATCATAAATGTCTTTAACTAAATTGTCGGACTTTGTCCAATTCAAAAATATGACGTCATTTGTTTACATTTGATACGCTAGAGAAGATATGAATAGAAGAGATTCATGGAAGATTTAAGTTTAAAGATAGTAATATCGACCTTGCTAACCGAACGCTTCTCTGTGGCCGAACGGTTAAGGCACGTCACGCGGAATGACGGTTCCGTATAGGATACAGGTTCGATTCCTGTCGGAGAACGAAAATTTGCTTAAATACTTGTATCTATAAAAAGAACGTTAAACATATAAATGTATTTAAATAAATTGTCGGACTTTGTCCAATTCAAAAATATATATATATATAATATTAGTGGTTAATATACATATAGATATCTAAAATATATAAATACATATATATATATATATATATATATATATATATATAACATTCCAAGAGGATAGAATCCAGGCAGAACTTAATGTCCAGGTCAGAGTAAGAATATAATAAAAGGCTTAAACACTAATTTTCCATGGTTATAATTTATTACATTGGAATCGTAATTACGATCCAATTCATCAGATCTACAAATTCAAAAAGAAATCAGAAAAAATGAATTGGATCGTAATTACGACTCAAATGTAATAAAGTATAACCATGGAGTATTAGTGTTTAAGCCTTGTTATGATATTTTATTTTATTTTTATATAAATATATATATATATATATATATATATATATATATATATATATATATATATATATATATATATTTTAAGAAATATAAACTCTTTCATTACTGCTTTTTCTTTTTCTTAATAGGAAGAATTTAAATAAATTATGATTTATAGTCAAATACGTTTAAATTAAAATCAGTTAATCATATATTTACTTTGACATATATTTACGCTTATATTCCTGAAAATTAAATAAAACAAAATAAACACAGAATTGCCATAACAATTAAAATAATATCCAAATGAAAATAAATAATTACATATAATTCATCAATATATATATATATATATATAATGTGTGTGTGTGTGTGTGTGTGTTAATATAAAATTCATCAGGACAAAAAAATACGCTGAAATATTTGCAATACATCTGTCACGTTTCTACGGAGCCTCGAAATTCATGTTATATCTTCTTGGACTCCAAAAGCTTTTATTCACGTTATTAACTCTGATGTATACTCATTTCTTTCCGGGTGCCAACAAAAGACCTAAAGTCGGAAATTGCATTATTACCTTTCCATTAAAGATTTTTGACTCCCACTCCGACCAACAAAAAAAAAGAAAGAGAACCTAAGATTACACATATTTTACATAAATGAAGCCTTTCCTCAGGTATGAGCTGTATTTGTGTGTACAATTCTTTGTATTTCTTCAAGGCTTGAGCTACCAGGGATCATTTCAACGTGTCTGTTGAAATCTTTTCCAATCAACCCGAGTACTCCAATTATAACTGGAATTGTTGTTATCCACATGTGCTACATCATTGAAATTTCGATCAAGGTCTTTTTATTTGGATAGTTTTTTGAACGTCTTGAGAGACAGATTACAGTCTGCAGTGATTTGCCATGTCTGTGGTTGTGGGGTCTCTGATCGCAATGTCTGCACGATTAGATTTGATTGTTCTGTTTGTCTCTATTGTAAAGTCCCATATTATTGTTACGGATCCTATCTTTGTAACCGGGTCTGGGTGATGCTTATATCAGTTTCTTTCAGTTTACTTCACGTAGAATTTGCACATTTTCCAGTGCAGATATTGGCCCACTCTGTCGTGCCGGGTTTTATACTCAGTGGGTGCCAATATCGTGCAACCTAATACAAGATGATCAATGGTTTCTGGATATTTATCACAGAATCTGCATTTTGGGCTAACACAATACTTTAGTATATGTGCTTGATAATTTCTAGTTAACAAGCATTGGTCCTGTGCAGCAAGGATAAAACCTTCAGTTTCAGCTTTCAACTCTGCACTACGTGGACACTGGTGGGTACGGGAAAATCTCCGTTCGTATATGGTTTCCGTTTTCAACGTTAAATCATTAAATTATGGGTGTACTCCATCAAGGCGTACGCCCTCAGATTGAGAGTGCCATTCGTAGAATATTTGAAGTGACAAGAAACATAGGATCTAGCTTTTATTCCGGTTTTCTTAATTTAGGACTAAGTTCCTTGGCTAATTCTCTCCTATTATCAATATTAGTAACCAGATTTTGATATTACTATCTGTGATACACCTCCAGAACAAGTACAGCATTTTCTTTTTTTAACAAACAACTGAACCTCAGACCAAGGATGTGTATTTAACAACAGAAATTATAGTTTATAATGCTGTTGTCATTTCAAATTTCCCATGTAGTTGTGAAACTTGAACACGATATGTTTGTGATATCCAAAAATTAGAACGCTTTCACCAGGAAAACCTTCATTCAATCTTGAACATCAAATGGATTTAGTATGTGACCAACACCAAATTCCTGGAAAGAGTCAAAGTATTGAATTGCTGATCCTGAAACACCATCTTCGATGGTCAGGACATATCGCAAGAATGGAAGTATCAAGTTTTCCACGTTAAGTTTTATTCAATGAGCTCACTTCAGGGAAAATGGCACGATGTTGCTCTCTTTGAAGATACAAGGACTAAATCAAAACAACAATGAAATCCAGTAGACTTAAGCATGTCGTTTGAAAGACATGTACAAGATCGTACCAACTAGCGGAACCCAAAACTTCAAAGACACCAGAAGAGAAAAGGAAGAAAGCAAACGACAAGAGAGAAAGTCACGACAAAATCGACCTCCACCAACAGTCAATGCCATCGGCTATTTCATGCAAGAATTGGTCTACACTATTTACATTATTCGGACTATTGTCCTCATCTTTGTCACCATATTTATTACAACGTTTTGGCCGTTGTACGCTCCGGCCTTCTTCAGGTGGTTGGAATGTCGAACTGAACCCTTTATTTCGCTCACTGGGGTAGACTGTTCTAGTTCCACGTGCCATGTATAATGGATGTCAGTTATCAGTTATCTCCTGTTAATTCCCCGCCGTCGCCTTAACCAGGTATTGAACTCACACTCTTTGGATCCCGTCACTGGATCCAACTAACGCCTTTATCCACTGTGTCATGTGTCCTGGAGGACATCTGTGTATGAATTTCTTGGTATTATAAAACTAATGTCTTCGGCAACCGTTTTTTATCAGTTCTCATATTGCAATTATGCTGTTATCATTACATGTTTTTAGCAGAGCTCTTATTGCAATTTTCGTTGTTATTATCGCTTTTCTCTGGCATTCCATAAATGACATTCCTTTAGAAGTTTTCTCATTTTGCTAAGGCCCGCCATCCATTCACACAAGCTCGTATAGTTGCTTTCATTTATCTCATTTGCCCTTAATATGCCTCGAGAGTGTTAAGTTTTCCAAGCACACTTTCCTCATTATATGTTCATGGAATTTCAGCTGTCTCTTCCTGATTCCTCAGTAGAAGAGTTCTTTCTTTATCATTTTCTTTAAGGCTTCTTAATCGCTATCTACACGGCATATTCAGTATCCTTCTCTAAAATCAAATTTCTACTGCCGCTAGATTTTTCTTCATGCGTTGGGAGATTGTGCAACATCCACTGCCATATTGGAGGTCTGATAATGTGTAAGGGGATCAGTTCTCTTTTCTTCGTTTCTAACGAATTTTTCTTTTTAGTTTCTTAATACTTTGCTTAGCTTTTGCAATGCTTCTTTCGCATTTTGTATCCCCTGTTAAAACGCTTCCCAGATATTTGAACCTCAGCACCTGTTTATATCTCCAGTTCTTAACTCGCGTCTTTTTCTTTTCCTAATGACCAGATTTTCTGTCTTCTTGCAGTTCATAGTGCTTTCTTTCTCCTCGCTTTCATCTGTGACTCTGTGTTATATCGTACCTATGGCTCTGTCTCAATCCGTATAAATACAGTAGAATATACTGTATGTAATAGTCGTTTGTATTCACTGCGGGGTTCACTTGGATTTCACTTCCGATTCACCACTAGTTAACCACTAGAATTTGATTACTTACTACACGCCCCGGTCGAATCTTGTATGCTGTTCCTGTTATAAATATTATCATTCTTTTCCAACCTTCGTTTTGGTTATTCTTATTCAGTAACCTTTTCCTATCTTACGACACCCTGTCTAGGGTGTCTTGTAGTTTCCTTTCCTAGTCGGCCATCAACTTAGTGTCATATGCATATCTTATATTGTTACGATTAGGCCCACAGATAATATATTCTGGTAGGGTCTCCAGCTCCATTAGGATATTGTCGATGTACTGGTTGAAAGAATCTGGCAAGAAGACGCATCCTAGTCTCACGCCCTTCAAGCAACCATAAAACTACTGATCTTGTGGCAGACACAATGGTGTTCCAGTGCCAAGCCTCAAAATGGAATTCGACATATTATTTTCAGTAAGTCGGTTGCAAAGTGAAAGGTCTGCATAAAGCTGTGAGCACCGCCGAAGACATTTATGACTTTGCTGTATAGAGTGATAGATTAATAGATTAAATAATCGATAATGCAGAAAAATAAATATAAAGCGATTGAAAAAAAAAAACAATATATTCATCGATACCTACAACCGTGCATATCAGCACACGTACATGTACATTATGATAAAGTAAAGGAAATACGCATACAACCATACTTACTGGTCTTTGATTTGATCATCATAATGCCCAATTGAAAAGAAATGATGAAGTAAGAATAGTTACAACATTATAGGCTCTGTTGAAAATTGACTGGCTTTTATCTGGGCTTGAAGTCTGGAAATAGGCAATTGCCTCAGACTATGCAAGTCATTCTATATCTGAGATAATGGGAAAAAGGAAGGGATATTTTACCTACTTTCCTCACATGGGCGTACAAAAGATAGTGGCAAAGTGAATTACGCATAAACCAACTTGAATTGTGATAACCAAACATGAATTATACGCACGAACGCTGCTTGACAGGAGAAATACACGTGAGTTCTGGTGAATCAATGAAAAAAAACAAACAAAAAACTATAAATACCTGAATTTTATTTTCTTCTATAAATTTCCTTTTCTGAGGAAGCCGAAATAAAAGCGAAACATATATAGGTTTTCTATCTGTATTCACATCAACGTAAACCTTAGTCCGATGAAATGCGTCATACGAAAAATTTACACTTTTATACACCCACACACATACATACATTATATATATATATATATATATATATATATATATATATATATATTAGCGTATATTTTTGTAGTAACCTTCTCTTGAGAAATCTTTCGTTAAATGATAGACAAGGAAAATTAATTATTTTTTTATTTAAAATTTTCCAGCGTTTATACGTTTTTCCGTTTGTTGTAAGAGAGTGCAAATATATATATATATATATATATATATACACGCACAGACACGCATTTATGTATATCTATTTATATATATATATATATATATATATATATATATATATATATATATATATATATATATGTGTGTGTGTGTGTGTATATTGGCAGCAACTTTTCTTTTAAACATGAAAATTTCTTTTTCACACCTTCACATGATTAAAAATCTTCGCCATGCACGTGATAACATCATCGCGTCTTTTGAAATTAAAATGATTTTGTAACGTTTATTTAGTTTGTCCAAATAAAATGTAGCAACATGATTCCGCTACAAGATAATTTGCAATGTTTTAAAAAATTTGACTCTACATATATATAAGACATTGTTAAAAATTTTGACCCTGAAGATGAACAATGATGTTCGAAAGTACTCGGTTATCATACGGACAATATTTATTTCGATATAATTTTCAAATAAAAAGTCTCATTAGAAAATATGAGAAAATTCAAAAGAGAATATATATATATATATATATATATATATATATATATATATATATATTATATTATATTATATGTAGGCGTGATTGTGTAGGTGGTATGCATACAATAATAGATACTGAAAAAATATGTATAGATCGATGGACGGAGACTAAGTATAGGCTACATGAATAGCTAGATCGATTGATAGATATATTGTTTTTATCTAATTATCACAGTATAGATATATTATTGTGTGTTCTTGAAGATAACAAATAATGAACAGTTATTAGAGAGAGTCCAGTTAAACGCAAACATGATTCCATTGTTACTTTATTAGAAAGATTATTCGATTGCCGGTCTACACTGATCGCTTTTGCCTAAAAGAGGGGAAACAGAGAGCGCCTAGCATAATTGGAATGGAAAAGAAGAAAACATGATGTCCTAAGAATCAGTGTAATAGGTGAGACGTCTGCGAATAGATTTGATGCAAAGGCTTCGATTTTCTTTGATTGGCTCTGCAATAATTTTACACAAACATCCATGGCAAGAGGCAAAACCTTATATTATATTTTCACGCCAATATTAACTATCTGGGTTTGGTGTACTCACTGGAATTCCTAACAATGTCCCGATTCTCTTATTATATGACAAATTCAGACGAGGAAACCATTTGAGAGGATTCTGCAGAATTATTGACAGCCCAATTACAGTGTGCATTTAGCAGTTGATCGATTATAAACATTTTGAATCTATTGAAGCCATCCGTTCACTGCGCCAGTCTTTCTTCCTTTATTTCTATTTTTACTGAATGTCAATTAATAGATATCACTGTACGTGGCCTGTTTTGTGCCTGAAGCATTTACATGGTACCAGTAGTCAAGTTCAGCTAAAAGTATGGACTTGGAATTCTGATCTTCCAGACTGGTAAGCAAAGCATAAAACGTCTCTCTACAGCAATGCTTCTCAAACTATCTGATATGGTGGACCGGCATTTTTGTGTCACGTACCTGTAATATTTATTGCTAATGTTAATTAATAACGAAAACGATATATAATGTCTATAATAAAACTTGACTATTTTTTATCTTCCATTTATTTTGCAAAAAATACTTCAATATAAAAACATATACAAAATAATTAAAAAATAAACATCAAATGACCTCTTAACATGGCCTGGAGATTGACTGCATATCGTTAACTAATGGCTTGCGTAGCGGCATCGGTCCGCGGACCACCACTTTGAGTAAGCACTGCTCTACAGTATTTATTCTCGTGATTCTTAACTGTAAACTCCGTTAATATCAGCAATATAAACATGTTTGTAAAGTACAACAATGCAATTCATGGCTGATTGGTTTGGTTTGTTTTACGGTATATCAACCCCAATGGGTAAAAACAGACAACACAAAAATAAAAATACCTGAATTTTCTTTACTTCGGCACATTTCATTTTCTGATGAAGCCGAAATAAAAGCGAAACATATATACGTTTCCTATCTGTATTGGCATCAACGTAAACTTTAGTCCGATGAAATGCGTCATACGAAAAATTTACACATTTACACACACACACACACACACATATATATATATATATATGTATATATATATATTTATATATATATACAGGGTGTCAATAAATTTCGTGTGCACTTTAAAAAATTTATAACTTTATTTGTATTTGCGATAGAAATAATTTGTAAAAAGGATTAGAAAGAAATAAATCTATATTTTTTAAGGTTTTATTGAAATTTTATTTAAGTTTCCACATGTCCTCCATCATTAGCAATACAAAGGGTAATAAGATTTTGCAGTTCACGGAAAACATTTGCGAACTGATTTACAGTAATGCCTGAAATCACATTAGTTATTTTAGCTATACTTAAAACTGGGTACATTAAACTTTATAACATTTTTTACAGATTATTTCTATCGCAAATACAAATAAAGTTATAATTTGTTTAAAGTGCACACGAACTTTATGGACAGCTTATATAATGGGACTATATCCTGTGAATTTCAGCTTAAAATATCTACTGTTAAAATATTTACATTAACTATTTGCTCATGTGAGACTTTGCGACTACAGTGATATTATTACAGTCAGTGATTTTTCTTTTTTACTTCAAGATACATAAATAATGCTATAATAAGAAATATATAACCTATATATATATATATATATATATATATATATATATATATATATATATGTGTGTGTGTGTGTGTGTGTGTGTGTGTGTGTGTGTGTGTGGAAAGAGAGAGAGACAGTTTATGCTATATAATATAAGAAATATATAATTTTATGATTTTAAATGCGGTAATAGATTATCTCATCATTTTAATTGAAATGTCTAGATTGAGCCAAAAGTTCGACACTAACAGTTTTTTCGCACTTCCTGTTTGTGAAACTCACTTCCGGTTTCTTGCTTTTTAGTCATCTTTGATCTTCCAAAATTTAAATGAAATAGCAATCGTCATCCCAATTCCTGTTCTTTTATTGTTCGCCATTCTTAATAGTGTTTTGATTTTCCCATATCACTTTACACTGAGTAACCCTTAGCGTCTTAGCGGCTTCGAGTGAAATTCTAAAAAAATAACTTTAAATGGTAGGCTATATTTTGTGAAGTATGATAAAAACGCCTCTGAAAATTCCAAATAAAAGACGTAAAGTTATCGCAAAGCAAAAAAGAATAAAATTAAAAATATTAGTTAGAAAATAAGCTTTTTAAGAACGTTACAAAAAGGACTTCACGTTAGAAAAGTGGTTTGACTAAGAAGAAAATATTTGAAGCAGTTGTTGCGAATTTAAACAGACAGAAAATGTTTGGTGCAGTTTCTTTGTTTAACGGCAGAGCAACTCCGTATGCGTCATTTAAGACTGGAATTTTATCGTGTGAGCATTTTCCCCAAAAATGTCTTGCTGGTAATTTTCTTTTTCCAATAATGTATTTCTGGTAATTTGTTTATTCTTTTGCGATGGAAATATATCGCTGGTACTTTTTTTTCTAATATATTTTTATATATTTTCATGCTTTGATCCCAGTTTGGGGAGGTCACTATATACCAGTAGCTGGGATCCTACAAGGTGCTACGACCTAGAGAAAGAAAAGGGTCAAAATGGGTCAAAATATTAAGAACATTGTTTCATGAAGTAAACAAATGTCGCCCTTAACTATACACTCCACAGCGAACTGTGTTGAACGAAAAAATACATGAAAGCTATTTTATCATCAGTAAATTTTGTGATAAATACAGTGCTGTCCGATAAAAGTGACTCACCTGATTTTTTTTATTTACATTGTTTTCGCCTAATGTTTGTGGGGTCAAACTAATTTTTAATCTTACTAATATAAAGACCACTTCCCGACCATCTAGTAAAAAAAGTTTTCTCACCCGAAGATATTCTATTGATAATTATAATTTTGGATATAAATGAGATTTAGGGAAAAACTCTGTGCAAAAAAAGTGATTCACTTATTTCCTGCAACTAGTAATCAATAGAAACATAACCGAACAGCTTTAAATAAAGAATAATAGAGGCATAATTTATTTATAATAGGTAATATAGTTCGAAATATTTAATAATCTATGGGTCCTCCTTTATTTTGAATAACCTTTTCAATACTTTTTCGCATTGACTTGATTAGGTTCTGGCAAATCTCATCTCCAAGCATTGAATTCAATTCGGATATGAAATTCACAATCAAATCTTCTTTGTTGCTCAACTGCTTTCTCAAGAGCCTGTACTTTATAATGCTCCATAAGTTTTCTATGGGGTTGAGGTCAGGAGATTGGGGCGGCTATGTCATAACACTCACCTGCTTCTCATCAAAATATTCCTTCATCAATTTTGATTTGTGACAGTGAGTATTATTTTGCATAAAAATGAGATTGGTGGGGTCGATTTGCACCCTTTCAGCAGAAGGGAGCAGACAAGACTCTAAAATTCTCTTGTACTGCTCGCTCCTGAGGGTCTTTTCAATAGGTTTTAAGAAACCAGTTCCATGAAAAGAAAAGCATCCCCAGAACATTATACTGAACGGATGCTTGACAGTACTTACTGCTAAATTCAAAGAGCTTTCAAAGCTTCTTCTTCGGATTTTAGATCGCTTATCCTTTGAATTTAGCTCAACTTTCGTTTCATCAGAGAAGAGAACATTTAGTAAAAAAAATCAGGTGAGTCACTTTTATCGAACAGCACTCTATTTGTTTCCATGGGATAAACCTGATTGTTGACCTGGTCGTTGTGTCTTTCAGAAAATCGTCAACCCACATGATTTAGACGAGAGCAGTGGGAAGGAGGTTGTAATAGTTTCCTTCAAACATTATGGTCATGTCACGATACATACAGGTTACGAACAAGACGTGTCTCACTGTTAAAAGTTACTGGTTAAAAAAATTTTAAACTAAATAATAGCATAAGCAAGATAATGCTTATGCTAATTCTGCAAAGCTAACTGTTGTCCGTCTTGCTAAAAACGTTTACGTTAACTTCTAATTATCCATCAAAACAATATCGATAAATAATAATACATCCTATATTGAAGGTCCAACTGTCGAATATTGGTCGCGAAACCTAAAACAACTTTACACACGCCTGGCCATTTGGCTTTAAAAGTTTTCTTCTCTAAAAATCAGTCAAAATTCATTAGATTTCGTTGTGAAAGATCAAAAGCATGTCCAAAAGTTCTCAATATTTTGTCTATTGGCCTAACAAGATACAATAAATATTATTAATATTATTATTATTATTATTATTATTATTGCTGTTGTTGTTCGAATTTAATATAAACCAATACTAAACCAATACAACCACACACATACACACACACACGCAATTATATATATATATATATATATATATATATATATATATATATATATATATATATAAAGACATTTTTATGTTTATACGTTCTTTTTTCTAGATAAAATATTTAAGTAAATGCTCTGTTTATAATAAACAGTATTAAACAACATTTACCGGCTTGAATGTCCGAGAAATTTTCATAGAAAATATATATAATATAAATATAAAAGTAAACATTGAAGTCAACACTCAGAGGCAACAGGCTGTTTCATGCTAGACGCAATCGTCAGACTCGCGGCCTGGCGATTGCGTTTAGCATGAAACAGCCTGTCGCCTCTGAGTGGTGACTTCAATGTTTACTTTTATATTTACATACGCTCTATCTCTGAAATTAAACACTTTATCCCATAAATATAGCACACTTTAAAACTATATTTCTGTATAATATAAATATATAAATTTATATAATATAAAAGGCTCAAACACTAATATTCCATGGTTATAATTTATCACATTGGAATCGTAATCACGATCCAAGTCATCAGACCTACAAATTCAAAAAGAAATCGGAAAATATAACTCCGGGTATAAAAAACAAATTTTTAGTTAGAGTGTATGTGTGGGAGTGGGAAACAAGTGTGAGAGGGAAATGTATGAAAGCTCTAGAGAGAGGTGTAACAGTAGAAAGAAGAAAAGGAAAGGCTTTAAAGTGAGGGTGGGGAATAAAACTTAAAAGAGAGAAGTTTTAAAGAGAGAAGGTAAATAACGGTTTAAATGAATGAGAGACAGATATAAGTTATAAATTTTTTAAAGTACACACGAACTTTATGGACACCCTTTATATATATATATATATATATATATATATATATATATATATATATATATATATATATATATATTAACGTATATTTGTGTAGTAAGCTTCCCTTTAAAATTATTTCGTTAAATATAATAATGCCGGCAAGATTTTTATTACTGGTAATATTTTTTTCAAAAAATATATTGCTGGTAATATTTTTTTACAAAAATGTATTGCTGGTATTAAAACCTATTTTTAAACTTTCATAGTTTTTGGGCCCCAGTTTGGAGGTTAACTATTTGCCCATAGTTGGGACCCTAACAGTTGCTACCACCACGAGTCTCAGAGTGGACCTGGGAACCCCAGCAATTAAGAAATGGTTCCACACTCTCCAAAACCTCTTGATCAGAGGCCTTGCTGTCGGATGTAGTTTATCGTCTTACCCAGGACGCCTCATTTGGTGAAGGAGATCTTAACTCTTTGCAGTCGGCGTATTCTGAAGAACATGTTGTAGTAGAGAGTAAACAAAACCTGGCTTCACAAAGCCAATCATCGTCGTTTCAATTCTCAATATTCTCATTATTTGAAACTTCGTTGTTCGAATATAAATCCGTCGGCAAGGTTTGAACTATTTCCACCACTAATGGAAAGATTGCTGGGATCCTGTGCTGGCTGTGGTAGTAATCGTGGCGGTGTTATTTTTTGAAGATTTACCATAAAATAAGGGGGAATAATAATGATGAAGATAATGATAAGGATGGTGGTAATGTTTTTGCAGATAATAGCATCAGCGTTAAAGATATTTATCACAAAAAAGATGCCTTTTAGCAAAACAAGCAGCCGACCAATATTCTTTCTTTTGACATTTGCAAATTCAATGCCAGCACAAATTTATTCATTCTGTCTGCATTATATTCATTCCAGCGTTCATCTGTTTTTATTTACCCCGTTCTGAAACTTTTATTTACCATGTTCTTAAGATTTTTAAAGAAGGGTAATATAAAATAGAATGAAATGAAGGAACATTAAAAGCAAAGCAATTTGAAAGAGAAATTTACACTGAAAGAAAAAGAAAAATTCAAACAGACGACCAAAAAAAAGAAAGAAATAGAAACAAAAATATACAAAAAAAAAACGTAACGTAATTAAATAAGTAAATATAAACGTAAGAATGCAGTAGTGGGAAGTTAAACAGAACGACGAGAACAGAATGAAATAGGAAGATGAATGAATATTTGAATGGACTAGTGGATGAAACAATTATGTTATAAGAAAGAAATAAAGAAATAAATAGTTGAATGAAAAACACGATTTGGAAGAAAAAATTAAAAAAGAAATCAAAAGAATGAAGGAAAAAGTGTTAATCGAAAAACTGAAAATATAAATTATTAATGAACGAACAAAAATGAAGCAAGTAGCTTAAATAAAGAAAATAATTTTCAAAACACACAGAGAGAGGGAGAGAGAGAGAGAGAAAAAAAGCCAAGGAATGAATCAAAATCTGCCAAAAGACATGGCGTCGGAAAATAATAGCAGGCAGAAATATTTGAATATATAATGAAAGGATTAAAAGCAAATGAAAAAAAGCAAAATAAATTAAACGGAAAGGAATAATACATTTTTCTTCTTAATAATCTTCTATCATATTTCGCGCCAAAGGGGCACTACAGCTTTTTCCTTGAATGTTTCTTCCACATAATTTCCCGCTATCCTTGACAAGATTTGCAACCATTTTGCGCCGTTGGATATCAAGCTGTATTTCTCCATTTTTTTATATATTAAATTATTACTTCTCGACTTTATGGAAAAAGTGTTGCACGCAGTGTACACTTACGAACTAGAAGATATATATCATTTTTATATCCATTGCTTGAAATAAAAGTAAATTAACCTTTAAAAGTCTATTCCATTTCCAATAACATTCATTTAAATATCAATTCAAATTACACGCGTAGTCTATTTAACAACGGGTATCTTAGAATTCATTAACGGTTTAAAAATACAATTTACTTAATATAATGAAAGTTTCAACAATATTTTTCTCGTCTATATTTTTGGGATGAGGGGTTTTCACTATGGATTTCGTTAATCGGACTGACTTCCTCATCTTGGTTGCTTTCCTCACAACGTTTCGGCCGTCTGATCCTCCGGCCTTCCTCAGGTGCATCTCGAACTCGGGAACCGTCGGTCCCAGTGACACATGGCCGAGGCGACTAGGACGTTGGAACAGTGATTGCAAGTTCTCCCGATGTCCTGAGTTCAATCCCGAGCAAAGGCAGTGGCAGCGACAAACAAGAGCGGTGACAACGATAATAGAAGCAACAGCTGCAGCAACGATGGCGTCAAGCAGTAGTAGCAGCAGCGATGGCCTTAATGGAACGAGAACATGGTACCCCCGTAACAATAAAGGGTTGGGTTCGAAATTCCAGACCGACGGTTCCCGAGTTCGAGATGCACCTGAGGAAGGCCGGAGGATCAGACGGCCGAAACGTTGTGAGGAAAGCAACCAAGATGAGGAAGTCAGTCCGATTAACGAAATCCATAATATTTTTCTCCAATATATTATGAGTTGAATATACATGGGTCGGAACAATTGGTCGTAGTGTTTTTCAATAGCGTTGGAATATACGATTTTCTTCCACATGTTATGAAATTTATGACATATGTACTTAATCTAAAAGGTAGCCTTTCAATGCGCCTTTTTTAATTTGATAATTTTGTGTATTGTGCGTTTTTAATATTTTTACGTTAAATTTGAAAATAGAGCTATTTTAGGTGTAGGTTCTTTATTTCATGATCTTTTATTTCCGGAAAGGAAAAAAAAACAGCAAACAGGATATGTGCCATTTATGGAGATGGTGCCATAGCTGAACGTACTGTCCAAAAGTAACTCTTCATCTTCTGTGTGCTGTATCGCTTCAAAACGTTACCGATCACAGCTCTCCATAGTTTCCTGTTCTTTGTCGCTAATAATAAATTGTCTTTTTTTATATTTATTTTGTGACATATTTTATTTTATGTTAATAATAAAACAGAACTCAAGAAGAATTCAATGTTAAATAAAACAATATTTAATTACAACCGCAAATAAATGCGTAACAAGAACCAAGAAGTCAACCCAAAATAATTAACCTTTTCAGTGAATACCTTGTTATAAGCGCTGCTCAGCTTAACGTCCGGGAAATCCTAAATCAAAATCAAAATCATCGAGGCACAATAATTCACACTAATTCGACTGGATAGTTCCACTCAATAGTCACACAATAATCACTACAGTCAGTAGCCTGACACCGCTATTTATACACCTGGCGGAAAACATATTCATAAGTCCAGAATGTTACACTCGAACCTCGGTGTTGGTGGCTTCTCATTTTCTTCCTATATAACACAAAAGTTGGCCTTCTGTTGGAGGGAAATAGATGAACGTACATATCTCTCAAACTGTTGCAATGATCGTCTTTGGAAGGCCGTTTTCCAGGCATCTAATTCTGCATTTAATTTAGTTTGCTTTTTCTTCCTATATGACGCCTCCGCTTTTTGAGATGACATCTCTGGAGTCCATATCTTTTCAGTTTGGGTTCAATACTCAAATGTTCCGTTGCTGTTCTTTTTCTTTTACTGTACATCCTTGGTTCACTAATTTCTGATGGTGTGGTTACGTCAAACATATCATACAATATCATGTCATTATGGTCCCACCTTTGTTCCTGTACCATGTACGTCATTTTTCCAATTTGTTTTTTTATCTCGCCATCTTCCCAGAATGCTTTTCCACATTGGGACATTTAAAAAAAAACACTATATCACCAAGTTTAAAATATTTATTTATATTATTTTGATTCTTTGATGTTCTCGCCTTCCGTTCTGGTAAAAATTTGATAGTAATTTGTTAAATACGGACTTAATCTTCCTGGAGAACATCAGTTCTGCCGGCGACATTCCAGACACGGTGTTTGGGTTTTGACGTTATCCTGAAAACGTTAAGAAATTGCTGTAACATTACTTTTTTAAGCGTTTCACCCCAAGCAAGGCGGGAAGCCACTAGCAGGGGTTACAGAGGGATGGAGCGAGAGCAAAGAGGAGTGATAGAGGAAAGGATGAAGAGAATGATAGGGGATATATCAAGACATCTGGAGACGTCGATTGATATTACATTTGGATAGTTGTAGATTATAGCTATCAGGGAAACAGGAATAGGGGAGGGAGTTCCACAGGCGATAAGTGCGAGACATGAAGCTATTGGAGTAGAAGAGACGGCTACATTTAACAGTTTGGACACTGAAAGGGTGAGAGCGAGATGACAGCCTCGTTGAATGCTTAAATTCATGAAGTCTGGGAACCAGTGAAAGCAGCTCATCGGAGCAGTTCATCTGCCCTTCCCCCTCCGAATATTTTTAGTGCCCTTTTAAAAGTATCAACAAATCGTTCAGCTTGTCGTTACTTCTTAGGTGATGAGGAGGTGTTGTAATCGCTAAACCCTCAAAATCACTAGAAGGGAATTGTGTGCCGTTGTTTTTAACGATAGTGTCGAGTACCCCGAACCTTGCAAAAAATCTCGTATAAGAAACTTATAGTAACAGTGGTAGTCGGTTTTCTATATTTACCACTTCTGGCCATTTTGTGTAAGTATCTATCTCAACTAGATATTATGCTCCGTTTAAGGCTCCTGTGAAGTTCATGTGTATTCTGGAACGTGGAATGTCAGTTTTTGACCGAGGCTGAAATTTAATAGGTGCTCGATTCGCTGCCAGAGCGCAACCGTTGCATAATCTTACTAAATTTTCAACGTTTTCGTCCATTTTCAGCCAATACGTATAACACCTCATTAAGGATTTCATCTTGAAATTCCTGGATGCCCTATGTGAAATTCCTTTAACATTCGTTTTTGTAACGACGCTGGTATCACAATTCATTCTGCGTACATAAATACATTGTCACATATTGAAAATAAATTGCTTCCAGTAATATTTTTCTCTTTTTTCTTTAAATCCCAGTTGTTTTTTCATTTTAACTCTTATTTCCTCTAATGTTACAGACAGTACTTTCACTGTATTATACAGGGTGTCCATAAAGATCGTGTGCACTTTAAAAAAATTATAACTTTATTTGTATTTACGATAGAAATAATCTGTAAAAAATATGTGTGTGTCTATATGTGTGTATCTATATGTGTGTGTCTATATTTGTGTATCTATATGTGTGTGTCTATATTTGTGTCTATCTGTCCGCATACCTCTTCTCCCTTGTCTTTTCTCAATCCTACTTATACAAATGTAAGTTCTGAAACTGTTTAGCCAAAACATGACCTTGCTCTCATTACTTAATATCATTCAGTTTTAATCTATAGTTCAGTCTGTATTCTGCGACATTTAATGAAATTACATTTATCGAGAGACGCTTTGACTGGATAACTGTTATATCAAAGCTGGTATAAGTGCTATACTTTGATATCAAGAATGGAAAGCAATGTTGGAATAAAATAGCAGGTTAAAATAAAAGAGAAAGATAGAAAATTTATTTGTTTTCGGAACAAGATTGAGGGTGGGGAAGTGCAAACAAACGGACGGGTTGGAATAAACAGACATGTTGGGAAAAGGGAAAAATAAAATAAACGAGGATGTGGAATAACAATGAGTAATTTGAAGAAAGAAAATCAAAATTTAAATAGCTAGGCAGGCCTGTCTCGTACGGATGTGAAAGTTGTCAGTGTTTGGTAAACGACGTCAACGAAGAAGGGTATCGCAAGATTATACAGAGTTTGTTTCTCTATTGTATATTTTTACTTATAAAGGGGACAAGCTACATTCGAAAAGAGAGAGAGAGAGAGAGAGTATGTGTGTGTGTGTTGGAGGAGAGAAAAAAGCGGTGGCAGAGAGGGGAGAGAGTGCGCAGCGAAGCCAATTGCTTTCCAAATAAATATGGTTAGATTATTAATAAGTATACGAGTGTGGAAAAAATTGTGTTACGACGGAACATTCTGGTGGAAAATAAATTATAAGATACGGGATAAAGAAAATAAATAAATGAGAAACGACCACTTCTGTCCACGAAGTCGAATAATATGATTAAAACAGAAAAGATTAATAATGAATTACTGTCGTCTATCGAAAAAGAAAGTGTAATTCAATAGAAAAGGAATCACTAAAAACAAACAAAGCAAAAAGAATGCCAAGCGAAGATACAGCACCAAACTGTGGTAAAAAATGCCGACCTTACATAGATAAGCGAAATAATTAATGGGAAAAAAAGACTTTAAGAAACTAAAGAAATTACCGCTGATATACGAGTATCTGTCTAAAAGTTCCGCTTCCCAAAATCTGACTAACTGACCAAAGCTGTTAGGTATCATGTCTCGTGGTCTATAGGAAATTTTTCAGGTCCCAAAGCAGCATCACACACTGAATGAACTACGGAATATTTCTTAGGTTTCTTTTTCGCGTTTTGTTGAGTCAGGAGACACGATAATAGTAGTATAGATTATTGGAGGAAACAAGAGGGGGAGAAGGAGCTAGAGAAGGCGGATGTCAAAAGGTCGACTACCGGCACATCACCACATGGACTGTCTCACTCTTCCATTGTTGCAACCATATTGTCTTTCGTTTGCTTTAAAACTTAAAAAAAAACCCCATCACTATAAGATTTCCGTGACCAGAGTTTCAGACCCTCACGACTATATTCTGGTCGCTAAAGTTCTGATCAGTACGGCAATGTTTGTCATTCTTAACTTACCCTATGCATTCCGTAAGACCTCAACACTTTAAAGAAATCTCTTGGGACAGAATATCAATCCCCCCCCTTTTAGAAGATTCAGTTTTAAAAAAAAAAATAGCCAGGTAATGTAGATTAATTAAGATATCATCCTTAAATTAAGCCTTTCAATCCTAATGGGTTATATAGATTTCAACAATATATTTAATTATACCTGTTGCATGCTGTTTATTATATATTTGTGTTTTACATGTAAAACACCGTGTTTCAAATGTAAAGAGCAGTACTTATGGAAGTTTTAATGAGTTCGTTGATATAAATGGACATTGAATCCTTATTGAACTTTTAATATAAAAATACTAAAAATGTCGCAGGCCAAACGAACTCATTGACCACTGGCAAAGGAATGGACAAATTAAGAAACTGGAAAGCAACCTGTTATGTTTTTTGTCTATCTCTCTGCGAAGTAGTAGTCGTAGTACAGATCTCCCTGTCTTGAATAGCAACCGGGTATGATAGGCATATCCACCCTATATTCAGTTGTTCTCTATTTATATTTATCTATCATAATTTGCATACAATACTACACCTCCCTGAATCGGAGAGGTCGTATACACTTGTCTTTTTTTTTTTACTATACCTGATTATTTTTGTATTGTTTTGTCTTTCCTCTTTTCTTGCTTGTTTTCTCTTTAATGGTGATCTCAGTCTCTCTTCATTTCCTTATTCATTCTCGTCTGTCGTTTCATTTTCAATTTCTTTCATTTCTTGTTCTGTTCCACTTTTTTAACGTTTTATCTCTTCTTGCTCTTGATCCTCCATTTCTACGTCATCCAGTTCGTTTCTGCTTCTGAACTGATCTGCATGTGCCAGTATATGTTGTCCCTTTTTCTCAAGTATAGTCGTGTTGTGTCCTTTTTGTATCAGGAAATTTGCTTCTCCTGGATTAGACTTTATTCTTTCTATACCATACATTTCCTTTCGTTGAAAAGGGCATAGTTATGGGGGCTTAGATTTGTCTTCCCATTAATATCGAAGTAATTCAAAGAGTCTTATTAGTAAAATTAAAGATAATGAAATAGGATTATTGAAAGGCTATAAAGCTAGCATCCGACTACAAGGAAATTATCACTCAAAATATAAAGAAAAGTTCCAATTCATATTCTACCTTTGGTAGTAGTCAATTTAAACAAAATGATACAACAAGGCATACTAGAAAGAGTAACTCAAGGTGGTAGCAATTGGGCGTCACCGATAGTAGCGATAAAGAAATCTGACGGAGATTTAAGGATATATGGTGAGTACAATATAGGGATAAATCACCAGATATGTTCAGACTCTTTTCCTTTGCCAAATATCGAAACTGCCAGCCACGAGTGAGCACAAATGGAACACTTTGCAAAAGTTGATCTCAAGGCAGCATACAACCACATAGAAATTGACGAGAAATTCAAGGAAATCACCACGATAAACACCCCTATAGGCTTACTAAAATGGACTCGACTACCGTTTAGCTTAAAAAATAACTTCGAGGCATATTTTTCAAAAGTAATTGAAAGAGTCTTATTAGGAAAAGTAAAAAAATATAATAATATACCAAGACGCTATATGTGTAGGGGAAAGAACTAAAGAAAAAAATATAAAACCGAGCAAATTTTAGTGAGATCAAAAAAGACAGGCATGACTGTAAACAAAGACAAATGTATATTTGACTGAAATAAGAAATATTTAGGATATCAAATACCAAAAGAAGGCATATCACACAACGATAGACTAACAAAGAAAATAACAGAAATAGCTGGTCCAACAAATAAAACAGAATTAGAATGAATGCGGAGGGGTAATAAATTCGTATAGTAAATACATACCAAGATACAGCAGCATAATAGAGCCATTTGCAATGTTACGCAAAAAAAAACCCAATGAATTTAACTGGACACAAAAGCTAGGCATAGCCACCCCATGTTAGTGAATTGTTCCCTATTTATACTTGTCTATTTAATTTGCATACGATACTACACAACCAAAATCCAAACTTTCTAGAGAAATGTATGGAAAAAGGTAAAAAAAATTCAAGTTGTCTGTTTGGACATAATATCAAAATAAATATATATTTTACAAAGGATCTCACGTAGAATCACAGCATCGAATATATGACTATTAATGTAAAAGCTGTACGAAAGTAATAAGCGAAGAATCGATAACGAAAGACAAAATCAATACAAACTGATGCTCCCAAATAAACAAGTAATAATAGGCTTATAATATGCTTGCCATTGATGTCAAAACATTCTACCAAAAAAAGAAGTAGCAAATAACATGGAAAAACCAATGCTGTAAAGCCTCAACCTTAATTTCATATGGATGAACTAACTTCAAAACTACAAAGCAGTGGCTGCAGAAATCGTCCGCTTCGGATATATTTCCCCAAAATCTGATATTTGGTTATTTGAACAGAGTTTGAAATATGGGTCAATCCGAGAAGGTACCAGCCCCTCTTAGTATAGTGCAAGGAAAAATGAATTTAGAAAATCACTGGAAGAAATTCTATAGTTTGCACAGAAAATAGTCGCTTCCATCTTACAAATGCATAAAAGACCAATAATCGCATCAGAAATAATCAATTAGCTGCATGAACGATTTAAAATAATTTGCTAATAATAACATCTAACTAAACGTATTAGCCAATCAAAACTTTACTGAAAGGCACTACAATAAAATATTGAAATGTTACTTTAAGTATGTGTCCTTGAGCCCCAGTGGATAAAGGCATTGGTTAGATGGCTTCCGTTTTCAAAGTCTATTCAAGAACCATCAAGAGAACGGTGAATAATTTAAAAAAAGAGGAAACAGTAGAGCGGAAAACTGGATCCGGAGGTCACAACATTAAGAGAGATCATTCATTTCAACTTAGAGCTAAAGTGATTAATTAGAAAAGATCCAACTCAATCCACAAGACGTTCGTCACGTGAGAGGGGAGATTCACTTATGACAGTCAAAAGAGCAGTGACAAAAACTTGATAATGAAATCGTACGTAAAATATTTGAGGCAACGTCTTACTCTAGGACAGAAAGTTAGAAGGTTAGAGCGGGCGAAGATCATCTTGAAAAAGTTGGAAAATGATCCTAGAATATATATATATATATATATATATATATATATATATATATATATTTGAAAGTTATTTCAATTCTTCATGAGATTCCGATCTTTAGCTATGATTAATTAATTATGAACATGTAATTTTCGGTTATGATCGATTTCATCACGATTCTTCTGTTAAGCTTAGAGAGTAATTATACATTCTTATTGATCAAAGTAGATTCCAATAGTGTTATAAAAACTTCGAAGAACTCCAGTAAGATATCTTTAATCATTTCTAAGATACAAGGATTCACGGTATATGAAAATTACGTTTCTTTTAATATGCTGCGTGTATTTGGAATGGTACGGAAATTAGGATGCTTGTCTCCATTGGTAGTTGCATAATTAAAAGAAAAAGACTTGTAGTTCCAACGAATGATTTATTTTATGGAAATATTTCGACTAGCAGTTGCCAGTATTGGTCATTCCATAATTTGAATCAAAACAGTGCAAAGAAGGGTCGAAACGCTTAAGAATTCAAATCAAGGAAAACAAACCGAGTTGATGACGTTTACATCGTAATAGCCAGTTGAGGCGTAAAAGAAAAAGAATTTTTGTTTTTTCCTCAATAAATTGCCTTTTTTTGTCATATCATTTTTCTTTGAAACAGGGATATCCAGACAGGATGGAGTTGTAGGTATTTATTGTATAAAAAGTACAATTGTGGCACAAGGCCGAAAAAAGGGGAGGGGTTAAGGCTGACGTTGGTCTTCACTAACCCTCTTATACCTAACTAATCTGATTCACGACCCATTCACTCATTACAATTTGCCCATTCATCACAAAAACTCGTCCGTCACCAATCAATCCTTCATGCACCATAATACCGCATCCTCTCAAGGGGGACCTACAAAAATGCGCCCCATGCAAAAAAAAAAAAAATAATGATGATAAATATTTAAATATCTGTGATTAAATATGAGAGGGGAGAGAATAAACCCCAAAACAAACTAAACATAGACTCAAAAGTGAACTAAACATAACCGAGAGGCCACTGTATTCTACCCGTGGGACAAAATCAAGACACTCTCTCGCTAAGGGAGTGGGAAAAGGATAAAAAATTTCCGGCCGTGGGAAAGTATAAAGCTGACCCAGTCGAGATAAAAGGGGACCAAAAACAAACTGGGGAGGTTGGGAATCTCAACTTGGATCATAACAGGCCAGGAACAACATTTATTCATATTAACTAGGTACACAAAAGCTTGTCTAACCTAACCAAGGGGAAGGCTCCACAGGAAACCACCGCGATGTGACATAGGTTGACCTAGAAGAGAAAATCAAGGCTATCCTATTGAAGACTTTGAAGGGATTGGAAACTTGGAGAAAAATCGCAAACTTTGAATGGGCATTAGTATTAAACAGAACAAGAATAGCGTGGAAAGAGCAGAAGTATTTAGATGTTTGGCTTTGAAGTGATCCATGGGTAAAGGTCTCTACTGGTTTGAAATTTCATGAAAGTTTCAGTGAATATCAAACAATAACGACGTCGAAAGAAAAAATGCAAAAGAGTAAGAGAAAAACGTGTAGGGGGGGGGGTGAGATGAAGCGAACGAAAAGAAAACCCCACTTCGAAGAAAAATATGAGGGGGAAATTAAAAAATGATAGTAATAGGTTTGATTAGGAAGAGAAAGAAAAGACAAAAAAGTGAAGAGACAGACAGGAAAAGAAGAAGAATAAGAAGGAATAGAAGAAATGTAAAAAGACAAAGAGAAAGAAAACAAAAAGATGAAGAAAAAGATAATGAAAAAGAAAAAGAGGAAGAAAAGGACAAAGAGGAAGAAAAGAAAAAGGGAAGAAAAAGACAAAAAGGAAGAAAAAGAAAAAGAGGCAGAAGAAGAAAAAAAAACAGGAAGAAAAAGACAAAAAGGAAGAAAAAAACAAAGACGAAGAAAAACAAAAAAAAATATGAAACAAAGATGAGGTCAATAGTCCGAATAATGTAAATAGTGTACATAATACCTCATCTCAGAAATATAGACAGATAAAGAAAAAGTCATTGAGGAAGAAAAAGGAAGAAAAGACAAAGAGGAAGAAAAAACGAAAAGGAAGAAAAAGACAAAGACGAAGGAAAAAGACAAAGAAAAAAAGAAGAATAAGACAAAATTGAAGAAAAAGAAAAAGAGGAAGAAAAAGAAAAAGGAGGAACAAGAGGACAAAGAAAAAAAGAAAAAGAGGAAGGAAAAGAAAGAAAGACGAAAATGATGATCGAGAAGAAAACGTGTAAAAACAATAGTGAATGAAAATTAAAGTAACTTTCTTTTTCCCTTCGTTTTTCTATTTGGATTTTCTCCACTCAAGAATCACAATAATAAACATAAAAATAAAAAATATGAAGCTTAAAGTAAAAAAAAAAGAAAAAGAAAGAAAAATGACCATCTGTGACAGTTGGCACCATTCTGTCGCTTTTATTGTGTATTGAATCTGTATTTCACCTAATTTCTTTTTGCAGAAAAGACATTTAGATGTTATCAGAAATTCGATAGGACATAGAATTGGGACGAAAGGGAAATCGAAGCGAGAATGCCGGAGTGATACGGGAATAAACAACTACAGCAGACGCACAAAAACCTCCACACCCAATCGGAAACGCGCGTACGCAGATATTTGCAAAGGCAAGCATATACATACACGCATGCATTTTACACACTGCATATACTCATATTCATTTAAACAAATGTTTACACAGAATCCCATGTACAGATAGATAAGAAAATTAACATTGATGGAAAAGGAACCAGATATGAACAGACACAGATGGATAGATAGATAGATAGATAGATAGATGGATGGATAGATAGATAGATAGATAGATAATGAAAAGTACGAGATAGATAATGAAAAGTACGAGATAGATAATGAAAAGTACGTGATAGATAGATAGATAGATAAGGAACATGTATAAGTAGATAGATAGATAGATTGATAGAGAGATAGATAGATAGATAGATAATGAAAAGTACGAGATAGATAATGAAAAGTACGAGATAGATAATGAAAAGTACGAGATAGATAATGAAAAGTACGTGATAGATAGATAGATAATGAAAAGTACGTTATAGATAGATAGATAATGAACATGTATAAGTAGATAGATAGATAGATAGATAGATAATGAAAAGTACGAGATAGATAATGAAAAGTACGTGATAGATAGATAGATAATGAACATGTATAAGTAGATAGATAGATAGATAGATAGATAATGAAAAGTACGTGATAGATAGATAGATAATGAACATGTATAAGTAGATAGATAGATAGATAGATAGAAACAGACTGAGAGAGATAGATATGTACAGACTTAGATAGATAGGTAGGTAGAGAGGTAGAGAGATAGAGATTAACAATCTGAGATAGACATATAAGCAATTTCTTTCTGGTATCTGGTCTACAGTCGTTTTCTCTCGTGGCTTATCTCTGTCTCTTCTATAAGTATTTTCACGGCAACTATTCCGATGATTCTTTGATCTCATATATATATATATATATATATATATATATATATATATATAAAGAGAGATCGAGAGAGAGATTTAAATAGTCGGAGATAGATGAATAGATATTAACAATATGAGATAAATAAACATATATATATATATATATATATATATATATATATATATATATATATATATATATATATATATATATATTGAAGTCAAAACTTAGGGGCGACAGGCCGGCTGTTTCATGCTAGACGCAATCGTCAGGCCAACAGTCTGCCGACCGTGGTCTGACGATTGCGTCTAGCATGAAACAGCCTGTCCCCTCTGAGTGTTGACTTCAAAGTTCACTTTTATATTTACACACGCCCTATTTCTGATATTGAGCACTTTATTCCATAAATATACCACCCCATAAGTGCATATTTCTTCATATATATATATATATATATATATATATATATATATATATATATATATATATATATATATATATATATATATATATGTATAGATAGAGAGAGATAGAGAGATTGATAGATATGAACAGTCTGAAGTAGATAGAGAGAGATATGCAAAGTCTGAAATAGAAAAATATCTAGCCAAATATGAACATGTCTGTGATAGATAAGCAAATTACAAAGTACGCATGCCGGTATATGGACACATTCACACAATTCTCCTCCTCAACATCTCGATATAGATAAAAGATATAAGTCGGGTAAACCAAGACGTGCTTAATAACCTCAACTGACAGAGAATCAAGAAAAGTGTAAAATGTCAATGAGTAGATCTGCCTTAACGTTTCAAAATTGACAAACATAAAGGAAAGGGGAACAATTTATATTTAAATGACACGCCTAAGTCATCCTGATAAACTAAAACTTGAAATATTCTGTTATTCATTAGCGAAACAATGATAATTACTTAATAGTTAATATATAAATAAATAATATTTATTAAATGTGCTTTATTTACATTATTCGGACTATCATCCTCACCTTTGTCGCTATAATTATTACAACGTTGTACGCTCCGGCCTTCTTCAGGTGGTTGGAATGTAGAACTGAACCCTTTATTTCGCTCACTGGGGTAGACTGTTCTAGTTCCACGTGCCATGTTTAATGGATGTCAGTTATCAGTTATCTCCTGTTAATTCCCTTCTCTAACTTCTCCACTGCCTTAACCGTTAACCGGGTATTGAAATCATACTCTTAGGGTCCTGTCACTGGATCTAACCATGCCTTTATCCACTGTGGCAGTAAAGTTCTCTTTATCCACTGTGACATGTGTCCTCAAGGCGTTGGCTAGATCCAGTGACAGGACCCAAAGAGTGTGAGTCCAATACCTGGTTAAGGCAGTAGAGAACTTGGAGAGGGGGAATTAACAGATAACTGATAACTGACATCCATTAAACATGGCACCTGGAACTAGAAGAGTCTACACCAGTAAACGAAATAAAGAGTTCAGTTCGACATTTCAACCACCTGATGAAGGCCGGTGCGTAAAACGGCCGAAACGTTGTAATAAATATGGGGACAATAGTCCGAATAATGTAAATAGTGTACATAATACCTCATCTCAGAGATATAGACAGATACTGAAGGGCCGAAACGTTGTAATAAATATGGCGACAAATATGAGGACAATAGTTCGAATAATGTAAATCGTGTACATAATACCTCATCTCAGAAATATAGACATATACTGAAATGCCGAAACGTTGTAATAAATATGGCGACAAAGATGGGGACAATAGTCCGAATAATGTAAATAATACCTCATCTCAGAGATATAGACAGATACTGAAAGGCCGAAACGTTGTAATAAATATGGCGACAAAGATGAGGACAATAGTCCGAATAATGTAAATAATGTACATGTTACCTCATCTCAGAAATATAGACAGATGCTGAAAGGCCGAAACGTTGTAATAAATATGGCGACAAATATGAGGACAATAGTTCGAATAATGTAAATCGTGTACATAATACCTCATCTCAGAAATATAGACATATACTGAAATGCCGAAACGTTGTAATAAATATGGCGACAAAGACGGGGACAATAGTCCGAATAATGTAAATAATACCTCATCTCAGAGATATAGACAGATAAGAAAGGCCGAAACGTTGTAATAAATATGGCGACAAAGATGAGGACAATAGTCCGAATAATGTAAATAATGTACATATTAGCTCATCTCAGAAATATAGACAGATACTGAAAGGCCGAAACGTTGTAATAAATATGGCGACAAAGATGCGGACAATAATCCGAATAATGTAAATAATGTACATATTACCTCATCTCAGAAATATAGACAGATACTGAAAGGCCGAAACGTTGTAATAAATATGGCGACAAAGATGAGGACAATAGTCCGAATAATGTAAATAGTGTACACAATACCTCATCTGAGATATATAGACAGATACTGAAAGGCCGAAACGTTGTAATAAATATGGCGACAAAGATGACGCCAATAGTCTGAATAATGTAAATAGTGTACATAATACCTCATCTCAGAAATATAGACAGATACTGAAAGGCCGAAACGTTGTAATAAATATGGCGACAAAGATGCGGACGACAATCCGAATAATACCTCATCTCAGGGATATAGACAGATAAATATAGATTAATGAAACAAACCGCAGAATCCTGATAACGAAGTAAGAAAAGGATATAAATTTGAATCAATTTAGAAACCATCATAATCCTTGTCCTTTTATTAGCCTAATGGCAATGTGAGTAACATTTGTGTAAGTTTGACGTTTGCCTCCGGAGTAACAAAGACATATATTAGCAATTCCATGTGCAATTGTTGATGCTAAAGATATAAAAAATATCTCTCTACTCTCGAGATTACATATGCTAGCCACCCACATTCAAATATACATATATGGACTCATTCATATGAATTGATATGCGCGGGGTAATGTTTATAAGTGCTGTCACTTACAATCCGAATAAACATTATCACGTTACTTGCATTATTTAAATTATACGGACATCTTCATCTTTACTGCCATATACCTATTTTTTTTTAAGTATTTCACCCCAAGCTAAGCGGTAGTGCCAATATGACGCAAGGGATTTCAGAGGATAGAGAACAAGAGTAAAGAGGCGTGTTTGAGAAGAGGATTAAGAGGAGGGCGAGGAACAAGATCAAGGTATCCGAAGATGTCGATTGACATTACACTTGAATATTTGAAGATTATATTCTTCGGTTGAAGCAAGTAAGGGGAAGAGAGTTACACAGACGGGAAGTGCGACAGAAGAAGCTGTTTGAGTAGAAGAGACGGTTACATTTAACCGTTTCGACAGGGAAAGGATGGGACCGATATGCCAACCTAGTAGCTCGCTTAAATTCATGCAGTCTGGGAACCAGAGAAATCAACTCGTCGGAACAGTTGCAGTGAAAATACTTATGGAAGAGACAGATTGAAGCCAGACCACGTTTGTGAGAAAGGACTGTAGATGCCAGATCAGGATCTATCACATTGCATATCCGTCTTTTGTCGAGGACCTCGAAACTTACAGTGGGGGCACCAGACCATAAATGACAGCAATATTCTCTGCAAGGACGGATGGATGTTTTATAGATTTGAAGGATGGACTCAGACGAGAAAAGCTGTCTGGCACGACACAGAGAACCAACTTTCCTTGCGGTAGATGAAGCCATGAGCCTATGTTTATGTTCCACCTCCTATCAGCGGACAGCGTGAGACCAAGCAGGCGCAACGTGGCGCTCGCATGGAGTTGGGTATCAGCCATTCTCATCGGACGCAGGAACTGTTCTCTATGGTGTGTAAATGAGAGCAGTTTAGTTTTGGAGGCATTAAAATTTATGAGCCATTTCCTGCCCCAGTTAACCACAGATTGGAGGTCCTTTTCGAGACCAGCGGCCAGGTTAATTTTGTCAACGATATCAGATTTGCTATATTCATAACGTTTCGCTCAGTGGATGAAGACGTTGGTTAGATCCAGTGACAGGCCCCAAAGAGTTATGAGTTCAATGCTAGGCCACAGCAGTTGTGATCCAAAATTTGAAAGTTGATTTAAAGGAAATAACTGAGACATCCGGAACATGGAGATAGAACAATCTACCCCAGTGGACTAAATAAAGGGTTCGATTCGAAATTCCAATCACCCAAAGAAGGCCGGAGCGTGCAACGGCCGAGACGCTGTGAATATAGCAATCATAATACTACTTTGTGGGCGACTTTAGATTGACAGATATGAACAGTCATAGATAGATAGAGAGAGAGAGAGAGAGAGACAGACAGACAGAGATAAATATAGTTAACCAGACTGAGATAGATAGATAGATAGATAGATAGATAGATAGATAGACTGACATATATAACCAAACTGTGATAGATATGAATAGACTGCGATAGATATGAATAAACAGTGATAGATAGATAGATAGATAGATAGATAGATAGATAATCTGACATAGTTAACCAGACTGAGATAGCTAGCGAGATAGATAGATATGAAGAGATAAATATAGCTAGCTAGCTAGATAGATAGATAGATAAACTGACATATACAACTAGACTGAAATAGATATGAATAGACAGAGATAAATATGAATAAACAGTTAGAGATAGATAGATAGATAGATAAAAGCAGACTGATAGACAGATAAGAACAGACTGATAGATAGATAGATAGATAGATAAAAGCAGACTGATAGACAGATAAGAACAGACTGATAGATAGATAGATAAAAGCAGACTGATAGACAGATAAGAACAGACTGATAGATAGATAGATAGATAGATACATAGATAGGCTTACAGTATGTTATTCTGACTGTTTTTAAAGAGATTTTCGAAGTGTTGAATTTGCATTTGAGCTTATTCTTCTTGCCTTTGTTTCCATATGATGACCGGCTCAACTCTCAAGCGTATTGAAAAGTTCACATGATGTGAAAGGGTATTGACCACGTCTTGTGTTTGTGAAATGATACAATGTGATCTGTCACTAATTAGAAAAGAGTATCAGAAATCTTTAAACAAAGAATTGTTTTCAGAAGCGATTTACGGATAATGAAACCCGGTTATCACAGAAATTAATTAAAGCCAATCAGAGATCACATTTGAATATCATAGAGAATATCTGCTCCTATATTTAAAAAAAAATGTAACTTTATGAATGCAAATCATCCCTGGGAAACTGTCAAGCAAGAGTGGCAGAAATAGTGACATTTGTGCGTGTAAGAAACATTGACTGACTAAAGAACTCCCACGCTTCTTGTAAAAATGATTCCGCTATTTTGTTCAGTTTTTATTTGCACAATTGCTCTCATGAAAAATGAATCTAATTATCCTGTCTAATCATGTATTTGCATCCTAGTTTACCGAAAGACAAAATCTTAAGACAAAATGTTAAGACAGAGCGAATAATTTAATTTAAAGAAAAAACAGACCACTTTAAGTTTCCATCGTTATAATTTGTTTCACCAGAGATTTTATTTAGAAAAATAAAATCTCTGGTGAAACAAATTATAACGATGGAACCTTAAAGTGGTCTGTTTTTTCTTTAGATTAAATTATATATATATATACATATATACATATATATATATATATATATATATATATATATATATATATATATATATATATATATATATGTATGTATATATATATATATATATGTGTATGTATATATATATATATATATATGTGTATGTATATATATATATATATATATATGTATATATATGTATATATATATATATGTATATATATATGTATATATATATATATGTATATATATGTATATATATATATGTATATATATGTATATATATATATATATTATATATATATGTATATATATATATATTATATATATATGTATATATATATATATTATATATATATATATATGCATATATATTATATATATATGCATATATATATATATTTATATATTATATATATATGCATATATATATATATTTATATATTATATATATATGCATATATATATATATTTATATATTATATATATATGCATATATATATATATTTATATATTATATATATATGCATATATATATATATTTATATATTATATATATATGCATATATATATATATTTATATATTATATATATATGCATATATATATATATTTATATATTATATATATATGCATATATATATATATTTATATATTATATATATATGCATATATATATATATTTATATATTATATATATATGCATATATATATATATTTATATATTATATATATATGCATATATATATATTTATATATTATATATATATGCATATATATATATATTTATATATTATATATATATGCATATATATATATATTTATATATTATATATATATGCATATATATATATATTTATATATTATATATATATGCATATATATATATATTTATATATTATATATATGCATATATATATATGCATATATATATAATATATATATATATATGCATATATATATATTATATACATATATATATAATATATATTTGCTGTGAGAACAATTCGTGGATAAAGAGGATCAAGTCACAAAATCACAAGTGAAAAATTCTTGTTTTTAAAGGAGAAAAATGAGTAAACATTTATTTAAAGAGTAAATACTAAAGTCATCAATAAAGAAAGCGAATAGACAGGAGAGACTGAAGTCGTTAATAGTTTTTGCTCTTTAGCTACAAAAGGATATTCAAAATAAACACTTTTCTATTTGCTTTTGTCTTATTTTCTTTATTATGTGTTCTATTTATCTTTCTCTCAGTTGACATATTCCCCTTAACCCATCAACTGCCAAATTCTTTTAATGCGAATGTTTGGCCCAGACTGGTGTCTTAGGTGTTTATTTATTCCTTACGTTTAATTTCTGTAGTTACCATTGTCGGTTTTGTACAAACTCGACATCAAATATATATATGTATAAAACATCAAAAAATAATATTGATTAGAAATAATTAAAAAAAAATACTTTTCAAAATAGTCATTATTTTCTACTCGTGAAATGTAAAATTACGACACAAAGTTTCTTCTTACGGCTAATAATAAAATCTTTAAAGACTAAGTGTTAGAAAATATACCTCTGCAAATGTATGTAAGCAACTCAATGTAAATACAAGGAATAACATGTAGTGAGTTTAATTTTAACAGATCCCCGAATGGGGCTCATGGCAGGTAATGAATTAAAAAGAGGGTAAACTTTTAAACGATTCACTCAATCGAGCACACAACGTTTGTACCTGTATGTATGGTAATTTTCTATGCTTACAGTTGATTTGACACAAGGCTGAACATACAGGACATCGAGTGAGGACCGAACTGACTATTCAGTCGTAATTGATCTAGCGATACAAGCTTGTTAACCATTACACGACGTCAAAATACCCTTGTAGCTGTATGTGTGAGCATGAACAATAATATATTTATGTGTGCGTGCAAGAAGATCTTTTCGTTTATTTGTAATACATTATTTTTTTAATCTCAAAAAATAACCTACAAATTGTCGATAGTTTAGTCACGGCAAACAAAATGGTGACAGCTTGTTAGTATATTCACTGTTTTCCCGCGCCTTTCAGCAATTGCAATGCGATGTCTTTTCTCCCTATTGACATATGTGCTACGCTTATCTAATTAATGGGCATAAGGTGTCAACAAAGCCCAAAGAAAGTACCTGTCCTAACCAATTTAAAATAGAAAACAGTGCCACTAAGTGAAGGCCGAAATAAATAAATAAAAATAAATTGAACAAATAGATATAAATATCTAAAGAATTAGTGATAGTTCAGTCATTGGCCTTTTATGATTTGGTCTGTCGAGAGAAAAATGAAAGGCAAAGAAGACAAGGGCATAAGTAATGTAGACCACAACAGAATGAAAGATGGAGGAAATATGAAAGATAGTTAACGGATGAAAACGAGCAAATTCAAAGGGGGAATCAAAGTTGAAAATGTTGACTTAATGAGACTTTAAAATAAACTTTAGATTTCTGTTAATCACACATGAATTCATCATCATCTCCTGACTCGTTTCTTCCAGCCATCTCTGTTAGACATCGCTGTCAGCAGGTCCATCCAGATGGCATCCAGAGCCATCTACAAGGTGGTCAATGTAGGTGTAATGAGGTCTTCCAACATACAGTGCTGTTCCATAAAAGTGACTCACCTGATTTTTTTTTACTTAAAATTTTTTTCGCCTATTGTTTTTGGGGTCAAACTAATTTTTAATCTTACTAATACAAAGACCCCTTCCCGACCACCTAGTAAAGAAGTACTTTATAATGCTCCATGAGTTTTCTATGGGGTTGAGGTCAGGAGATTGGGGCGGCCATGTCATAACACTCACCTGCTTCTCATCAAAGTATTCCTTCGTCAATTTTGATTTGCGACAGGGAGCATTATCCTGCATAAAAATGAGTTTGGTGGGGTCGATTTGCACCCTTTCAGCAGAAGGGAGCAGACAAGACTCTAAAATTCTCTTGTACTGCTCGCTCCTGAGGGTCTTTTCAATAGGTTTTAAGAAACCAGTTCCATGAAAAGAAAAGCATCCCCAGAACATTATACTGAACGGATGCTTGACAGTACTTACTGCTAAATTCAAAGAGCTTTCCCAGCTTCTTCTTCGGATTTTAGATCGCTTATCCTTTGAATTTAGCTCAACTTTCGTTTCATCAGAGAAGAGAACATTTAGTAAAAAAAATCAGAGAGTCACTTTTATCGAACAGCACTCTATTTGTTTCCATGGGATAAACCTGATTGTTGACCTGGTCGTTGTGTCTTTCAGAAAATGGTCAACCCACATGATTTAGACGAGAGCAGTGGGGAGGAGGTTGTAACAGTTTCCTTCAAACATTATGGCCATTTCACGATACATGCAGGTTACGAACAAGACGTGTCTCAGTGTTAAAATTTACTGGTTAAAGAAATTTTAAACTAAATAATAGCATAAGCAAGGTAATGTTTACGCTTCTTATCCTTTGAATTTAGCTCAACTTTCGTTTCATTGGAGAAGAGAACATTTAGTAAAAAAAAACAAAACAGGAGAGTCACTTTTATCAAACAGCCCTGTATCTTTTGCCGCGTTAACGGGTCACATAGGAGAGTGTCACCCACAAGTTCTGACTTACTTCTCCAGGAGTAACCAGCTAGCCACACCCTTCTCTCTCTTACCGAAACTGAGATAGGAGGAAAGGTGTCCATGCCGGCGTTTCTTTGTTGGGAGTTTCCTCCAGCTGAAGAAAATGAATTACAAGTAGAAATTGCAGAGATAATAAAAATTAAAATAAGAAAAATATTAGATACACATTTTTTTTCCCACCATGTATAAGGACGAAGAGCTACTCGGGTAGAATGTTTGAGACAGTTTATGGGGACATGTGGGAAAGATAACGGTTAACCATGGACTTGAATAGGCTAAGATTGTAGTGATCAGGAAGGTATCCGCTTGGGAGACGATTCCATAAAGCAGCCGTTCGTGAGAAGACGCCGCTCGAGTGGAACTTACATGTCACCAATTGAATCCAAAGAGAAAGACCTCGGTTTGCGCAAAATGTGCGTCTAAGGGGAGTAGTTCATCTGAACACTATTTTATGGAACTAGCGATAGAGCAGCTCGAGGCTTGTTACGTTCGCTCTGTGTAGAAAGGGCTTGTAGGGTGCGAAACTATTCATCATCCACAAGGACGCGGAGATGTATTTTCAAATCTATAAAGACTGAAACCTCGCATTGAAGATTTGAAGATATATAATTGAAATATTTTTGCTTGACCTCATATCGCATAAAATTTTAGTAAGCTCTTCCAAGACAATCAATGCTTTCACGATATTCATCAACATCACATTCAGATAAACTGCCAGAGTAAGGATAAACAGTGGGCGACCATGTCTCTATACAACTTCCTATCATTTGTAGCAATGTTTTTTATTATCCCTACCCATCCCTGATCCTCCATTTATTTACACAAACTAACTCGGTAGGTTACTCGCTGTTTCACTCTGACACTCCTGCGTTCATATTTCTTGTGTGCATCAAATTTTCCATGACTTCTTCGTCACTAAGCGTCCCAGAATTTTCAACTATTTCTTTCTGATTCTAAGGATAAGAGACCTTCTTGTGGCCAATTGAGATTAGCTTCAAGGTACCTCCACGAAAACGCAAGAAATCAGCATACCCTGATTAAAACTTACTTCAAGCGTAATGAAAACATTGTTTTAGCGTGAAAATTGTTATGTTACTATTAAGAAAAAGGATCAAAGGATTTTTTGAACATGTAATTAATTTTTTTTTACTTCTTTTTAGAACATTCGAAATTTTGATTAAAAATTTGTTTTTTCTTGCATCAGTGGTTGAACTAACTTTTAGCATATCAAATTTTAGCCTCGTTTTGCGATGACAGACATATTAATTTGGAAATTCTTGCAAAAATCAAATAATCGTCACAATTTAATGAAATTTTCAGGATTTATTTATATATTAATTGCAATTATTTTAAAATTATTTTATGACAAAATATTGGTAATTTGTTTTTACATTTGTTTCAGTCCCTTACCTAATTTTATGAAAAAGCGAAATTCAACAGGATAATTTTATTGTGACTATATTAATTAAAGGCAAAATTCTTTGAAGAATTTAAATCACCGAATTTTGTTTCCAAAATCGGACACAATCTTACCGAAAATCTGATCTGGAGCGAAAAGTAAAAAACGCAATAAAACTAAAATATTATTGAATTAGAGAAACTTTTAATTGCTTAATTAATTAACATGTAAAATTAATATATATATATATATATATGTATATATATATGTATATATGTATATATATATGTATATATGTATATATATATGTATATATGTATATATATATGTATATATATATATATATATATATATATATATATATATATATAAAGAAAGAACAATCAGATTTTACAATGCAGAGTTCTTCAGAATGTGTGCTGCGATCAAAACATATTTTAAATAATAATTATATATATATATATATATATATATATATATATATATATATATATATATATATATATATATGTATATATCAAAATGAGAGAAAGATCAGATGGAGTAAAATTCCACTGTTCGTAGAATTTACTTTTAAAAAGTGCTCAATGCAAAGTAGAGCAATATATTATTATAGTTTTATTATAAGAGATTATAATAAAATCATGTTCCACAATTGTCTATGATACAAGAGACAAGTCTATGTTTTGGTTTATCATGGCATGGAAAAATAAGTACCCCACCTTCACCCTCTGAGCTTATTTTTCTACTTAGCGCAGATCTGACATTTAATTGGTTAACCAAGATGATTATCCAGTGGACGAGGTGGTAATCAGATGGCGCAAGGTCAGGTGAATAAGGTGGATGGCACAAAGTCTCCCACCCAAGTTGCTGTATGGTATCTCTGACCACTCGTGCGACATGCGGCCTGGCGTTGTCATGGAGGAAAACCACACCTTGTCGATTCACCAGTGCTGGCTCCTACTGGCGCAATGCCTGTTGCATACGTTTCAATTGCTGCGAGTATAGGTCTCCAGTGACCGTTTGGCCCGTTGGTAGCAGTTCATAATGAACCACTTGACGACCTGTCCACCAGACACAAAGCATAATCTTGCGTGGGTGAATAGGCGGTCTTACGATGTGAGGGACAGAATCCTGAGGAGACAACCCATATCTGGAATGCTTGGGAGTTTCGTACAGAAACCACTTTTCATCACTGGTAAGCACTCGATTGAATAAGGATGCGGTACGGTGGCGAGAAAGCAGCGATACGCAGGCTGCCACTCGTTGTCCCTTGTGGAATTCCAACAGCGTTTTCGGAACCCACTTGCTCAGTTTGTACGTCTTACCTAGGCGGTGCAGGTGAGGTCTAACTGTTTCATCGGAAACGTTGAATTGTCTTGCAAGTTCACCACACGTTAGACTACTGTCCTCTTCAATGGCCGCCTTCAGGACTCCGTCATTCAAGACCTGTGGTCGTCCACTGCGAGGCTCATCATGGAGAGACAAATCTCACGACTTGAATTTTCGAAATCAACGCCTTGCAGTGCGTTCATCTACAGCACCATCCCCAAACGCTTGACATATGCGGCGACTTTATGCAGCTGCTGATAAGCCCACTTTGAAGTCGTAAAGCAAACAGTCCCGAACGAGATATCTAGACACTTCCATACTTCTCACAGCTGTCCGGCTTATAACTGATGACCGGGTGCGCGTGTTTTTATAACGTCTGATGTTCCTACTTCCGCCTGTCCTAATTTGAAAACAATTGCTAAACGCATTTCGTATATATTTAACTTCATTCAATGACTAATAAAAAAACGGACAGAACTTTTTTGGTTACCTTGTATATATATATATATATATATATATATATATATATATATATATATATATATATATATATAAACTTTCTTTTAGGATATTGCATCAAAAACATGTTAAAATCGTTACACAATTGATGTGCATCGAAACACGACTGCACTTTTATAAAGATTTTGACATGTTTTCCAAGTAATATATTAAAATAAAGAATATTATTACTCTACTTTGTATTGAGCACACTTTTAAATTAAATGTTACTCTATTCGTTCTCATCTTATCTTGATACATACATACATATATATATATATATATATATACGTATATATATATATACGTATGTATATATATATACGTATGTTTATATTTGTGTATTTAGGCAGCAATCCTTCTTTCAAGCACATTTCATTAAAAACGACTGAAAAGGTGCTTTTATTGAGTTTTTTATACAATTTTTATAAAAAACTAAATAAAAGCACCTTGTCAGTCGTTTTTAATGAAATGTATGTATATATATATATACGTATATATATATATATATATACGTATATATATATATATATATATATATATATATACGTATATATATATATATATATATATATATATATACGTATATATATATATATATATATACGTGTATATATATATATACATATATATATATACGTATATATATATACGTATATATATATACGTATATATATATATACGTATATATATATATACGTATATATATAAGTATATATATACGTATATATATATACGTATATATATATATACGTATATATATATATATATGTATATATACGTATATATATACGTATATATATATACGTATATATATATATATATACGTATATATATATACGTATATATATATATATATACATACGTGTATATATTTATATATACATATATATATACGTATATATATACGTATATATATATATTTATATATATATACGTATATATATATACGTATATATATACATATATACGTATATATATATACGTATATATATATACATATATACGTATATATATATATATATATATACGTATATATATACATATATACGTATATATATATACGTATATATATACGTATATATATATATATACGTATATATATATACGTATATATATATATATATATACGTATATATATATATATATATATATATATATATATATATATATATATATATATATATATATATATACATATCATTACCCTTACATGATTACAGTCTACAGAGGAACGGAATTGGTATCGGGGATCTGTTTTGAAGAATCAATATATTACTCTTAGAAAGCTCCATAGAGAAATTGTTAAGCGTAGTTCTTGCAGATCAAAGCTCATGAGACGAGCTTAATCTTTACCGTGTAATTCCTACTTGCCTTGGTCTCAGATAAGATTAATAGATAACAATCAACTACCGTGGAACAAATGCAACAGAATAGTCACGCGTATGACATTGTCATTGTAATAAATTCGATCTTACCTGTGTGCCTCTCCCACTGTATTAAGCTAAGCCTAATAAAGATATCTATATAATAAGATTCAGTAAGTAACATTAATTCAGTCACATAGACACACAGAAATACACAGAGGCACACATGCACTGCATACATCTACAGAGCGCGCATAAGTATTCAACCGTAGAATTTCCAATATAGTTAATTTCTAATAACTGCCAGTATTTAAGTAGATGTTTCGCTTCATGTTTTTCACAGATGAAAAACCGGCCCTTTGAAGAGAAATTCATCTCATCAGATTAGGATCTTATTCTCGCTTGAAATTGCCAGCTTATTTCTGTGTCCACCAAGAATGCGTCACCTAGAGAGAAAATCGATCTTGATGCCATAAAGTTTTCAAACTTCTATATTAAGAGGTCACTGGTGGATGACAGTGAAGAGTGTCAGTGACAGCAAATACATTTCTGAAATCTGTTATGTTACATATAATACTGTCACACTTCCAATTCCACTAGCCTATTTTCGAACGAACTTCTTTGGAACTATTCCCGGTACAACAATAACGATTGACACTACCGTCATCTATCGTTTACCGTAACAGCGATATCTCCTCTCTGACACGTTCTAATCCTTTTGCTTACGGCTACCACATCAAGATTGGGGAATCTGTTTGAAGCTCAAACTCCCAAAGAATTGTAAGTGTTTTGTTTTCTTTCACATCCACTTTGAGGTTTACCGGAACAGCGATATATACTCTCTGGTAAGTTTTCATTCTCTTGCTTACGGCTACCACATCAAGCCGTTTGAAGCGCAAACTCCCAAAGAATTGTAAGTGATTTGCTTTCTTTCACATCCACTTTGAGGTTAACCGCAACAGCGATGTATACCATCTGATACGTTTTCATTCCTTTGCTTACGGCTACCACATCAAAATTGGGGGATCCGTTTGAACCTGAAACTCCCGGACAATATTATGGGTTTTGTTTTCTTTCTCATCCACTTTGAGGTTTACAGGAAGAGCGATAACTGGTCTCTCATACTTTCTGAATCTTTGGCTTACGGCTACCACATCAAGATTGGTGGATCCGTTTGAACCTGAAACTCCAATCGAATTCTATGTTTTTTGTTTTCTTTCACATCCCCTTTGATGTTTACAGGAACAGCGATATCTCATTTCTGATATGTTTTCATTCTTTTGCTTACGGGTACCACATCAAGATTGGGGGATCCGTTTGAAGCTTAAACTCCGAGAGGCTTTTATGTGTTTTCTTTCCTTTCATATCCACTTTGAGGTTTACCGGAACAGAGATATCTCCTCTCTGACACGTTTTCATTCTTAAGCTTACGGCTACCGCATCAAGATTGGGGAATCGGTTTGAAGCTCAAACTCCCAGAGAGTTTTTTGTTTTCTTTCACATTCACTTTGACGTTTACCAGAACAGATGTATCTCCTCTTTGACACGTTCTAATTCGTTTGCTTACGGCTACCACAACCCGATTGGGGAATCGGTTTGAAGCTCAAATTCTAGGCGAATCATTATGTGTTCTTTTCTTTTTGTTTCACATCCACTTTGAGGCTAACCGGAACAGCGATATCCCATGTCTAATACGTTTCCTTTCATTTGCTTATGGCTACCACATCAAGATTTGGGGGGTCAGTTTGAAGCTCAAACACCCAGAGAATTTTATGTGTTGTTGTTTTCTTTCACATTCACTTTGATGTTTGCCGGAATTATCTCGTCTCTGACACGTTCTCATTCTTTTGCTTATGGCTACCAATAGATTGAGTTTTTTTTCTTTTGGAAAAAAACATATTTTGCACATAAATCATTGGTATGTATGCTCAAAATTCAGCTGAATTTGTCATCTCCTTTGGTTTCATTTTCTCACCAGGTCATGTCTACTTTTATCTTGTTTCTGTGCCAATTTGCTGCTGTTTTGTGATTGTGCATTTCAATTTTTCATCTTTATTTCCAAAGTGTAATTTGTCGTTTTTTTTTGTGTATTTCATCAATCCCTGTCTTCATATATTTCTTAGGTATTTATTTTGTTTGTATTAATAACAATCCGAACATTAGTCACTGACTGATAACAAATCGGTTGGGTTTTAATTGTCTAGTCGTACTGAAGAGCTGTGATAGAGCGAAACAGTACTTTCTGCGAATGACACACACACACACACACACACACACACACACACATACATATATATATATATATATATATATATATATATATATATATATAATTGTTTATTTAAAAATTATAACATAAATATGTAATAAAATCACTAAGAAAAATAGCGATTTTGTTTCAACACCTCCGGTGTCTTATCAAGTGATGATGTTGAATGTAGAATAAAGGGTTTTAAAAGTTTCAAATTAATTAACGATCCTTCGTAAGGGGAAACGCTGTTACATAAGCAGGAATGACCAATCAAAATACAAGTATACGGGAATTCAAAAAACTAGATAACGAAGTAAGGTTATAATAGCTATTAAAAGCTTTAAAGTTGGGGTTTATACTAAAATAGAATTTATTCTAACCAATACGTATTAAATTATATGATAAAATTTGAAATTAAAATTAAAATAAAAAAATACCCATTTTAAAATCTAAATTTAATCTCTATTAAGTTTAAAATTATAAAACTACTGATGAGAAAAGAAAAAATACATATGCTATTCAATTTATTTTATATTTTCATTGAAATTACGTTAGAACAGACGCTAATTTCAACTGGTCTTCCCAACATAAATGTATACATTTTAATTCCAAGTGTATGAATAGGGTGTTCCCCTCTCGCGTAAAACAATATACACACTCAGATTATAATACATAAGCACCCAGACATATTTAGATATATACATACACAGATAGGTGACGAGACAGGAGACATCTCCACGGCCCTTTATATATATAAAAAAAAACCCCAAAAAACCCAAACACATACATACATACACAATTAAATGTGCATGCCTTTCCTATGCACATAGACATCGATAAATACACATCCACATACATACATGCATATATTGCTTATATATATATATATATATATATATATATATATATATATTATGGCGAACAAAACTTGAGTTTCACATCGTTTTCCAATGTACTGATGTCGGGACCACGTCGACGATATATGTATTCATAGTTGGGATAAGAATGATCTTGAACACAAAATCAACCTCGTCTATCAAGTATTCAAAGAAACAGAAATCAAAATCTGGAATTAGAATGAAAGCAATGATGGAACATACTCTGAATCCATAAAAAAAATCCGGGATCTGCAATTAGTAAATACCTCAGTGTGTGGATCTTCTTACTTTATTAACGGCGATAAAGAACATGAACATAGAATAAGCTGTGTTGGCGTATTTTTTCCGTCCTTTTTTGACTAGAACGAAATAATCTATTACCCTAAGGACTGTTGTGGTCTTCATGGCTGAAATTCCCTGAGTTTATATTTCAAGATGTTCTTTAATAATAATTATTATTACTATTATTGCTTCCATTTATTATTGTTCCTTTTCTAATTCCTTAATTTTTTTTACCATTTTTTTTATTCTTCTGTTTCTGTTCTGTATTGTGATCGTTGTACCAAATGATATCTCTGGAATCTTATCCGCTGACTGATCAGTTGTCACTGCTTTTCGATCAGCCGTTGTTTTGTGAGACCTGACCCACCACTGATGCAAACTGTAATTTCCATTAAGATCATACTAATTGAAGAAGTTCTTTTAACCCGCACGAATGACGTGGTTTCCAAGCTTTTAAATGACATCGAAATTCGAAATAGTTAAATCCAATTCCTAATTACTCCTTCTAATGTATTGAAATGTACGAGGGTTCATTTCGTTTTCCTGTAAATTGCCAAACCCCCGGAGAATATTCGCACTATATTTTTTCATATCAACTCTAACATACAAAGAAAAATATTTCACCGTTTTAGGACATTTCTCTCATTTTCTTTCCAAACATGATTTTTTAGAAGGGGGGAAAATGATATTTATCTTAACTTGCGAAAAGCTGTTTGGCCCAAGGAGAAGTTATTTTGAGTTACAAATTGAAATGTAATTTTTTGTAAGTGGCTGGCAACCGAGGCAGTTTAAACGGTTCCTTGTGACGGGAATCAAAGAGAGATTATCAATATAGAAAGCGTCTAAAAGAAAAATTGCCAAAACAAAATGAAGATAAAAAGGGAATTGAAAAAAAAAGGCGACTTTTAAATTCGTTTTCGTTCAGTTTGAAGGAAACAGAATAAGAAATAGACTTTAAAATATATAAACAGGTTTTAGTTCAGGTTTAGTTATATAGCCTTTTTTCATCATCATCATCAGCAGCAGCATCATCAGTCCCATGACAGGGTGTGGTTGTATTGTTCCCATGCAGCTGAGCATCTGATCAATCCCATCCACCTATCTAGGTTGAAAACAGGAGACGTATTGATTGATGCCTAGCATGTTTTCGGCAAGTAAACTTGGAAGAGACCATTTCTCACCAGATCAAAGCACAGGCCCGATGTATTCTGACTTGAAGTCTCGCCTTGATTATGGATACATAACTGTTTCTTTAAACAGGGGAACACTCCGACCTGGCCGTTCAATTCATTCTAGGAAACCCGCCGACAGGCGATGTCGTGTCATCGCCCCACTGGTTGCGCATATTGCTATGAAACCCAGTCTATTTCATTGCTCTAAATAACTACTGACTTTACAAAAAGGTTCATACGTCCCTTAAGAGGGTCTTGGTTTAATCCTGCTGTTTGTTTAGGCACCATTCCCGCCAGATCAAACTGATGTGTTAACTGGCTTAGTTTACAAATGGCCCGACCATGCGGCAGGTTGAATTGGATTACATGGTACCAATAATGATCTTTTTTCGAGTTGAACGCGCAACAGATTTTGAGGTAATTTTTATTTGCAGCACATCAAAATGAAGTAGAAAAATGTAACTGACATTACATTTGTATACACATTATATTGGTATCATTATGAGTAAGATTAAACTAGTATACACATTATATTAGTACCATTATTAGTAAGATTATATTAGTACACACATTACATTAGTATCATTACATTAGTATACACATTATATCAGTATCATTATTAGTAACATTACATTAGTATACACATTTCATTAGCATCATTATTAGTAACATTGCATTAGTATAAACATTACATTAATATCAATATCAGTAACATTACATTAGTATACACATTATATTAGTATCATTATTAGTAACATTACATTAGTATACACACTACATTAGTATCATTACTAGTAACATCACAGTAGTATACACATGTCACTCGTATCATTATTAGTAACATTACATTAGTATAAACATTGCATTAATATCAATATTAGTAACATTACATTAGTATACACATTATATTAGTATCATTATTAGTAAGTTTACATTAGTATACACATTACATTAGTATCATGATTAGTAACATTACATTAGCATACACATTACATTAGTATACTGCTGAAGGATAACAATTTGATTGTCTTTCTATCGACGAAATGTCAAATATTTTGAAAAGTTCAAATATATGCGTATACTATACATACGTCATATGAATTTCAGTTTTTTAATAACGGTTTTATGGGTACTTCGAATTGGTGTAATCGATAACATATTTCTCTTGATATATCAATTAGGACTGAGTACCAAAATAAACAAAGTACAAAAGTTTAAATATTTAGGAAGTCTTTTAACAGGGTGTGAAAAATGTGACACAGAAAGCCGAAATCATTGGAATGGCGAAAGATGCCTTCTAAAAGTTTAGCAAAGTATTAAGAAACAGGAAAATTTCGTTAGAATCAAAGAAAAGAGTACTGAACTATTACATAGTATCATTCTTCCTATATAGACGTGGGTGCTGAACAATCTCCTCACAGATGAAGAAGTGACTTGAGTAAACAATTATGTGGTTCTGCAAAATGATGCTGAGAAACCCATGGACTGAACGTGGAAATAACAAGGAACTTTTAGGACACTTATACTTAGAATCAGAAATGAATTAGTGAAATTTATAGAGCACATAACGAGGAAAGAGGGCTTGGGGAATTTAACATTCACAGGACATATTGAATGCAAAAGAGACAAATGAAAACAGCGTGTAACCTATCGAAAACGCTTGTGTTAATGGTTGACAGAATGAGGGTACAAGAAATCCAGACGCCCGTCTCCTTTGTATTGCGCATATATTAAGGAGGGTACTACCCCACCATAAAACAGTTTCATGGTAATCGCAGGGGTGGTGCATGAAAACCGGGGATGATTTGGGTTCAATTAAACAAAAGAAAATTATAAAAACGCATAAAAGAAAAAGCTATGAATAATAATAATAATAATAATAATAATAATAATAATGATAATAATAATGATAATAATAATGATAATAATTATAATAGTAATAACAATCAGAACAATGAAAGCTAATAGCTCAGACGTTGTTATTAGAGACCGCAAACAAACAAAAAAGTCTCCTTATTAATATTGCAGTCCCTGCAGACTGCAACGTATCTTTGAAGATCTTCAAAAAGCTATCAAAATACAAGGACCTTGAAGTGGAAATCTAAAAAATGTGACACATGAGAACATCAACAATTGTAGTTGGAACCCTCGGACTGATTGGAAAGGATTCAAGTAGACTCACTGAAGGGATTCCTGGTAGACCATGCCTTAAAGAAACACAAAAGATTGTTCTTACGAGTACAATCCTCACCTTACGAAGGGCTTTAGCTATGTTAAATATGTTTTTGTTTTTTAATTGCTCAGTGGAAAACGTCATGATGCCATTTTTAAACTTAGGTCAATGGGCGGCACACGGAAAGAAATGTGTACACGCCAGAAATCAAAGGAAATAATAATAATAATAATAATAATAATAATAATAATAATAATAATAATAATATATCTGCACTGGAAAATGTGCAACTCCTATGGGAAGGAAACCGAAAGAAACTGGTACGAACACCACCCTGACCGGGTTACGGAGATAGGACCTGTTACAATTCTATGGGACTACACAATACACATTGACAGAACAATCAAAGCCAACCCTCCAGACATTGTTATTAAAGACCACAAACAAAATAAGTGCCTCCTTATTGATATGGCAGTCCCTGCAGACTGCAATGTATCTTTGAAGATATTCGAAGAACTGTCAAAATACAAGGACCTTGAAATAGAAATCTCAAAATTGTGGCACATGGGAATATCAACAATCCCTGTTGTAGTTGGAGCCTTGGACTGGTTGGAAAAGATTCCAGTAGGCTGATTGAAGGGATCCCTGGAAGTCCATGCCTCAAAGAGATACAAAAAATTGTTCTGACAAGTACAGCCCACAATTTACGATGGGCTTTATCTATGTAATTATTTTTTATTTTATTTTATTTTATTTTATTTTTTTTGCAGTGGAAAGTGTCATGATACCATTTCTAACCTTAGGTCCCTGGGCGGGACCCGGAAAGAAATGTGTAAACGCCAGATATCAAAGAAAATAAAAATAATAATAATAATACACACCAGGTATGACTCTCATGACATTGACATTAATTTTTTTTAAAATCATTTCACCCCAATGAAGGTGATAAAATCGCAAAGACGCTAGGGGGTTACTGAGGATGAAAGACAAGACAAGCTAGAAGAAGAAAAACGTTACAGAGGAGAAAAGACAATAAAAAGAACAGGAGACAAGGATAGAAAAAATGGCAATTTATGTTGCATTTAAATTTGTGCAGATTATAGTTGACAGGAGAACATGACGTTGGAAGTGCAAGAAAAGAAACTATTAAGAAAGGATTTACGGTTACATTTAACAATTTCGTCGTCAAAATGATGAGACCTAGTTACCAATCTACGCTTAAATTCATGAAGTCATCATAGCTACGAGGAAAGATCATGACAACAATGAAAATATTTGTAGAATAAGTCCATCCTTCAAATCTATAAATCAACCATTCGCTCTTGCATGGAATACTGCTGCCATATATGGCCTGATGCCCCTGCTGCTCGTCTTCGACAATATCCAGAGACGAATATGCAATGTGGTTGGCCCTGATCTGGCATCTCGTTTACAGTCGCTCTCTCACAGACGTACCGTCGCCTTCCTCTGTCTTTTCTACAAATACTTTCACGGTAACTGCTGCGACGAGCTATTTTTGCTAGTTCCCACACTGCATGAATTTAAACGTGCCACTAAGTCGGCGTCTCAGTCCCACCATTTCACTGTTGAAACGGTTAAATATAGCCGTCTCTTCTACTCCAATAGCTTCATGCCTGGCACTTCCCGTCTGTGGAACTACCTTCCTCTTACTTGCTTCCCTGATAGTATAATCTCCAGCTATTCAAATGTAATATCAATCGACATCTTCTGATGCCTTGATCCTGACCCCCGTCCTTCTCTTTATCCTTTCCTCAAACACCCCTTTTTACTCTTGCTCTCACTCTCTGTAACCCCTTGGGTGCTAGTGGCAGTCCAGCCTTGCTTGGGGTGAAATGTTTAACAAAAATGTTTCCCCTTTCAATTTAATCTGATTATTAAACTAGCCATTCTCCTATATTATTCTACCTCTGTCCCATAATGATTGTTCCATTTAGTCTATGAAATTTGTACGTAAATGGAACAATCATTATGGGACAGAGATGGTAACTCCGTTCCTCCTACTTGCTTCCCTGATAGCTATAATCTTCAAATATTCAAATGTAATGACAATCGACATCTTCTGATGCCTTGATCCTGACCCCCGTCCTTCTCTATATCCTTTCCTCAAACACCCCTCTTTACTCTTGCTCTCATTCTCTGTAACCCCTTGCGTGCTAGTGGCACTCCCGCCTTGCTTGGAGTGAATAGTTTAAAAACAAAATAAGACTCAGGTAAATTGTAAATGGTAAAGTCATTGAAGCCAACATGCCATATTAGGGCCAATAATATTGCAGATTCTTCTTTTGTCCAGAATTTATAGCTACAAAACAAAAAACAACTGACCAGATGTGACAGCATTATCCAATGCACAAACGAATGACTTATAAAAGTGGCAGCGAGATTCAATTGATAATAATTGTCTAGAACTAATACTCTTAGGAACAGGCTTAGCAATAGATTTGATAGAATTATTCCAATTCAAATGAGCGGAAAACGTTAAAATAAGAAGGCGAAATGGGTTACTTTCCTTAGCCATGGCAATGGAAGGCAAAATTCTATCTAAGATGATTCAAAAGAACAGTTTAGTCTTGAAGAAGTTAAAATTAATAAGTCATTTCTTTACCCATTTAATAAAAGTACTTTTCGAGATCAGCTGCAAGTTTGAGAGGAGTAAAAATTGTGTCATCGGGATAACGACTCGAGAACTTATGATATAAGGAAGGTCATTAATAAAGAATTAGGAACAAAAATCCGTTCGAAGATTAGTCTTTAAGATAAGCCTTTAAGATAAGTGTTTAAGATAAGTCTTTAAGGTAAGTCTTAAGATAAGTGTTTAAGATAAGTCTTTAAGGTGAGTCTTAAGATAAGTCTTTAAGATAAGCCTTTAAGATAAGTGTTTAAGATAAGTGTTTAAGATAAGTATTTAAGACAAGTCTTTTAGGTGAGTCTTTAAGATAAGTCTTTAAGATAAGTCTTTAAGATAACTCTTTAAGATAAGTCTTTAAGATAAGTCTTTAAGAGACATCCTCATTTACAGTGCGACTCAAAAGTGTTTTCACCTATCACATTTCTAGAATATACAAATTTAAACAAATACTTTCATGGTAACTGCTCCGAGGAGCTGCTTTCGCTGGATCCCAGACTTCATGAATTTAAGCGTTCTGCTACGCCATCATCTCGCTCTCACCCTTTCACTGTCGAAAGTATTAAATGTAGCCGTCTCTTCTACTCCAATAGCCTCATGTCTCGCACTTCTCGCCTGTGGAACTCCCTTCCCTTTTCCTGATTCCCTGATAGCTATAATATCCAACTATTCAAATGTAATGTCAATCGACGTCTCGAGATGTCCTGATCTATCCCCTATCCTTCTCTTCATCATTTCCTCTATCACTCCTATTTGCTCTAGCTCCAATTCTCTGTAACCCCTTGCATGTTAGTGGCTTCCTGCCTTGCTTGAGGTGAAACGCTTAAAAAAATTGTAATGGATTGCGTAAACATTAGAATAAATATATTTAATTTAAAATAACATGCCCAACATGACATAAAGGTTTTAATTAACGAAAATCTCTATATTATTATTTATTTAAGGATTTCCATATATTTCAAGTGAATCAAAAGTGTTTACAGAAATCATGAATTTTAAAATAATGGCTCGTGGGAAGATGCCTACTGCTGATGAAAAAGCCAAAATATCAAAATTCTTCTCAAATGATAAAAGCACACTAGAAATAGCAAATATAATTAAACCAGATCATCGCGCAGTGACGCAATATGTAAATGACGGTAAAGCTGAATGCAAGAAGCACAAGGATGGTTTCCCACGTGCAGTTAACAAGAGAGATTTAAAAAAAAATTAAAAGCAAAGAGACTTTTAAGCAAGCTAGCTTTGAAGAATATTTTCGCGTATAAGGCGACCATTAAATCTTAAAAGTTACCCCCTAAAACAGGTTTGATCTAATACAACAGTTTTAAATAGCAAACCTTTAATCCTGTGACGTATGGGCACTGGTAAGATGGCTAGTTTGCTTGCGCCACGGATTGCTGTAGGCTAATAACTGTCTCGGGATAGAAACTACCGGTGTGAATATTTCTAGTTGAAACAATTCACATTATAATGTTGCAACACAATTATAAAAGTAATAAAACTACTTTTACTTAATTTCACATTAAAATGCAATATTTAAGAGACGATTACGCAACAATTTGCAAACGTTCTGCTAAGCAACACGCAGAAGTAATAAGTAACGTAAACTAATCTTTCGTTCTTGATTTGTAGAGCTGGCTTCGTTCACACCAATCATTATTTGTCATAGTAGTGTTGTATAACAACATTTAGGATAACATGCAATCTATATATTTCATTAAAAATCGTTATCATTGTCATTTTAAATGCCAACAACATTTAGTATAACAGGCAAACTTTAGTTTCAATAACATACTTTGTTCAGTATCATTAGCGGTGTTACGTAACAAAACATTTAAAATGCCATAAAATCTTTTTTTCTCAGTAGATTATACGCAACTTTTGTTTACATTCCTACGAGTCGTAAGAATAAAGTCTGTATTGCTATTTTCATAAAGATTCATGTTAATAGTTTATATCATTTTATTCCTTTTGATTTGATAACGATAGAGGTAAGTTAAACAGCATTTATAATAAAATCGGAATTATTTTATATTTGAATGATCATTAAAATAGATCTTCTGTTACTGGTAGCGTAGGTTAGACTAGCCTACGTCTTCGGTTGTCTTATATTGCGGATATCCGATAAAATCACGAAAATTTACCTAGATTGTGTGCCTCGTCTTATCTATAGGTCGTCTTATACGTGGAAATATGCAGCATGTATTTGTCTTTTCTTGCTGCACAAGCGTCCGCGCGCTTATTTTTTTTTTCTCTCAGTCAGGCTGTTCTTGGCGCTGCCGTTTGGTTCACTCTAACCCGGCGTCAGAGTGGGTTTTAGTTCATTAAGAACAACAGGAGCTCCTTTTGTGCTGACTACTTAGAAATCCAGTTGTCAGGAAATGCCCCGAGTAATTTGCGCATGTCCGACCTTCAAAGGAAGACTTTGCCAATCCCTGCAGGGAAGATTTGATCACTTTTAAAAGCAACGAGTTCCCGATTTCTGTCGGTTTTCCTTTTGATTTTATCATCGATGTCACTTTCTCCACGGCTTCCTTCGTTTCTTCTTCATTACTTTTCTGTATTTTCTTACTTTTATTCTGTTATCGCCATGTTGCTTTATACTCTTCTTCTCTACCCAGTCTTTTTATTTCACTTATTTTCATGTTTTTTATTCTGCGTCTCATTTAGAAACAGCACACACACACACACACACACACACACACACACACACACACACACACACACACACACACACACACACACACACACACGAATACGGTTAGCACATTGTGGCCTTGTTCGTAGTTAATATTGTTAAGAGTTGGCTTTTTCTTTTTTATTATTAAAGCTGAACACACACACACACATATAGTTGTATATTTAGGCAGCAATCCTTCGTTTATGCATGTTTCATTAGAAACGACAGACAAGGTACTACGGTTAAGCTTTTTATTTAATTTTTCTTGTGTTCGAACAAGAGCTTTTTTTTCTGGACAAAGGGTGTGTAAAAACTGTCCAAATGTTTCATATTTCCGAGCGCTTTCGGCTATACCTTTAAGGATTATCAAGGATGATTCGATTTTTCAGCTTAATTGAGTGTGTGCATTATGTATATGTCTTAGTGTGTAGTAGGAATGTTTTTAATTTCCGAATACGGTTAGCACATTGTGGCCTTGTTCGTAGTTAATATTGTTAAGAGTTGGCTTTTTCTTTTTTATTATTAAAGCTGAACACACACACACACACACACACACACACACACACACACACACACATACATATATATATATATATATATATATATATATATATATATATATATATATGTCGGTTGGGTTGTCTGGTATGTTAAGGGTTGACTTTGTATCAATTTTTCAACTACATCTGATACTGAATACAGTCCACTATTTGAGTCGATTAAGGTTAAAGCACCCGACGTTGCTTCACATAGTCTATACTTATAAGGAAATCTTGGATTTTTTTGTTATGTAATTTATATGCTCTGTTATAAGAAATATATTTAGCTCTTTTTGAGGATCAGATTTAATATTTTATATTATAAGAATCCACTTAGATTATATGCCAACGGACTTATTACCTGTACTATATATATATATATATATATATATATATATATATATATATATATATATATGTATATATATATATGTATATATATATATATGTATATATATATATATATACATATGTATATATATATACATGTATATATATATATATATATGTATGTATATATACACACACACACACACACACACACACACACACACACATATATATATATATATATATATATATATATATATATATATATATATATATATATAGCATAATGAGAAGCCACATATACTTTCTTGATATGTATATAATCTGGAGAAAACAACTGAAAAGTTGCAAATTAAAAAAAAGTATTTATTTATATTTTTTATATATATATATATTTGATATTTCAGATCTTCTCCGATCTTTCATCCGAAATAAATGTATTCAGAAGTTGATTTTTAAAATTAAACACATATAAACTAGGGTTAAACAAAGACTTGGGAATTTTAAATCTGTATAAATATTTCAATAGTTAAAAAAAATGATTATTTTCAGATATAGTTAAAAAAACCTTTTTAAACAACATCTAAAACATAAATTATCGTTAGATTTACGTTAGAAATATTCAAAGTTACATTCCACATCACGTGACGTCCGCGTCTCGCGACGGACGCTACTTATCAACAAACTTCTGAATACATTTATTTCTGATGAAAGATCGGGGCAGATCAGAAATATCAAATATATAAAAATATAAAAAAAAATGTAAATACACGCAGAAACTTACCAGACTCCATCCGAAACATACTAATAGAAAATACATACATAATAACCTCATCCACATGCAGAAAAATGATTCAAACTTATGGCAGCTTTAATAATAAAAAAGAAAAAGCCAACGCTCAATGATATTAACTAAGAACACGGCCATAACCACTATAACTCTAGAAACACAATCCATGCAACCAGGTAAAAATCAAAAATAAAATCATCTTTCATAATGGCTAAAAGTATAACCGAAAGTGCTCGGAATTAAAACAAAATTTGGACAGTTTTACACAGTCTCTGCCCAGAAAAGAAAATACTTGTTCGAACTCAAGAAAAATTAAATAAAAATCTTAATCTGACACTGATAGAGAACATAATTGATAATTTGTGCGTACCACTCTCCCGTAACTAACGTATCTGCCCGAGTAAGAGTAGCGAAAAGATAGTCTTTCTATTGCAGACCTTCACAGTAATCAATAACCCGGCCAAGACAAACGAAAATAAATTGGGTATTTATTAACCATAATAGGTTTAGTTTCAGAAAAATCAGATATTATCTGACTGAGAACTGAGTTAATAACATCTTTACTCATTAGAAAAAGTTTTACTGATCTTTTCTATTTCTTCATCTTCTTTTGATTTTCAACAAAACATTAGGGCTCTGTGTTACTGTCCCAATTAAATTAATATATATATATATATATATATATATATATATATATATATATATATATATATATAAAAGGCTCAAACAGTAATATTCCATGGTTATAATTTATAAGACCTACAAATTCAAAAACCTTTCTGAATTTGTAGGTCTGATGAATTGGATCGTGATTATGATTCCAATGTAATAAATTATAACCATGGAATATTACTGTTTGAGCCTTTTATATTATATTCTTACTCTGTACTGGACTTCTACCTGGATTCTGTCCTCTTGATACATGTATATATGTATATATATATATATATATATATATATATATATATATATATATAAATATATAGACATTTTTATATTTATACATTCTTTTTATAGATACACATATTTAAGTAAAGGCTCTGTTTATAATAAACAGTATTAATAACATTTAGCGGCCTGAATGTACGAGAAATTCCTATAGAAAATATTCGTCCTCCGACAGGAATCGAACCTGTATATTATACGAAACCGTCATATTGCCTGACGTGACTTAACCGATTGAGCCACAGAGGAACGTTCGGTTAGCAAGGTCAATTTTACTGCTTTTAAACTACAATCTTCCATGAATCTCTCTCGTACATTCATATCGGCTCAAAGCGTATCCAAATGTAAACAAATGACGTCACACATTATGAAATGTAAAAGTTCGACAATTATTTTAAGACGTTTTTTATGTTTATACATTCTTTTTATAGGTACAAATATTTAAGTAAATGCTCTGTTTATAATAAACAGTATTAAATAACATTTACCGGCCTGAATCTATAAAAAGAATCTATAAACATAAAAATGTCTTAACATTATTGTAGGACTTTGTCAATTTTATTTCATATATATATATATATATATATATATATATATATATATATATATATATGTGTGTGTATATATATATATATATATATATATATATACACACATATATATATATACACACATATATATATATATGTGAGTATATATATATATATATATATATATATATATATATATATTTCTACACCTAAATATTATTCAAATCAAGGCCAGAAATAGGCTCACGCAGTAAGGATTGAAATCAATTATCACAATATTAACATACTAACCACTACTTCAAAGTAATTTACACACTGCTTTCTTATCTAGAAATTATGTGTTTTGTTGATGATATATACCTTTTTACAGTTAAAAAATGTTAATGTAGCTTGTTTTATTATAGGGTTGGAGAGCCATGGCCGCTTACGTCCTGAAGGGTCACGGCGCATTGAAGAAGAATATTGGTTTGTTTTCTTATTGAAGCTTTCAGGGGATCATGGCGCTATAAAAGCCAATGTTGCCATGTATTGTGTGTAAACGGAATCAGTTTCTGTGTGAATAGAACAAGTTAGGTTAAAACGGGATTTGATTCGCTCCGGGACGTTGCAACTAGGGAACCTGATAGGCTGGGAAAATGGACACTGGACTGAGCGGCACACAGTGTACTCACGAAGTTGCACTGGGGGC